>PVKU01000593.1:224770-360154 GCA_004027475.1 Anoura caudifer | reverse complement strand
TTCTGGCATTTCTGGTTGTTTATTGTTTTAAAGTTGGTTGTTATTCTTCTTTTGATTGTGCAAGGAAGTGAAACATTTCTACCTACCCCTGTATCTTGGCCAGAACCCTATTTTTTTAAAGGTATTTTTTTAACAGCCTTCTAATTTAACCAATGTCACATATTTGTAAAGCTTATTTGGAAGGTCTAAGAATTTTATTTTGCAACCAAAGAACACTTAAAAATTACAGAAAACTTTTTAGTACTTCATAATGGTATATTTTTAATGCTGTCTGGAAGAGTACATTCATATTAAGGATATATGTGATAAGTTTTTTAGTAAATTGCCATTTAGATTTTCTATATTTATTTTTTAAATCAATTATTTCATGAAAATGTTAAAGATGATTGGTAAATTACCAACAAATTAAAATAATTCTCCAGACTGATCATTTAAAGAACCCTTTTCATTGTGATTTTACTTTTTATTAGATCATAAAACAAAATTTTAAATATATAATATGCTTGTTCTGTCTTAGGTTTTGTCAATCAGGTAACTAATACTGTCCGTGAAAAACAACTACCAAAAGAAGTGGTTCAAAATCATGGATTTGAGTTGTTCTTATTCTACATTTCAGATGATTGAGCATAAATGATGAAGTTTATAAGTGAAGCAGAACCTTATGGGCTATCCTAGGTCATCCTCTCATAAAACTTAACATGGAACAGAAAATGCATGTTGTCTTTCTTTGTCAGGGAGAACTGGCAGCCCTGAATTTTTTTTTTAAAAAGTCCAGTCTCACTTCTGTATTGTACTTTTGATTGTATTTTGGAGTACAGACAACCATAGGAACTTGTCATCCTCCGTTTCTGTGGCACAAATCCATTCATGTCTTGGACCTTGAAGAATAAATGCACTCTTGATATCTGTAAAGATATTTAAGGTACACTAATTAATCTTTGCAAGTTACAATCAAAAGGAGAAATTGTTTTAAAATTCAAGAATTGACCAAGTCTTTTTTAAGAATTTTTTGAATACTAAAAAAGGAATTCAAATCCAGTTTAGAATATAACTTCCTAAAATTACTGAATAATTCAAATATATGATAATGAAAATATTGTCTTTATATTATAATTATAATTAGTAATTGTATTTAAAGACTAAGCGATAGGTGATTTAATTTTTTTAATTTATTTTCAGAGAGAGAGGAATGGAAGGAGAAAGAGAGAAACAGATCATGTGCCCTGATGGGGAATCGAACCAGCATCCTTTCAGTTCACAGGCCAGTGCTCAGACCACTAAGCCTCACCTAGCCAGTGCTGATTTAATGTTCTGTAATTCCTTGTTTTAGTCACTCCAGAAAGGCCTGGAGCCAGTGAAGGTCTCCACTAAGACTTGTAGAGATGCTAAGAACTAGACCTAGACAACTTTGGTAGGAGGGAAAATGACAGAACTAAGCCAAGTACTTAGCTGAATGACCACTACCTGCGAGGTTATATGATGATATTTAATGCAGGGCATAACTGGCTAAGGGAAGTTACACCCTTTTCAGCATATCGATGATTATTGGTAACTAGCTCATTTTATCTGAGTTTGTCTTCTTGGTGGAAATATTTAGTCCCATACTTGGTTTTCATTTTACCCCCCTTACGTTCATTTAAAATGGGGCTGAAGCTAATAAGAAGCAGTTCTTTCTAGGTAATTTTTTCTGAAGTCCTGCCTTTATATACAGTGAAAAATACTGGAATGAGAGTGCTCCATTCAGGTTTTCTGGCCTAACAAGTACAGGAAAGAGATGTAGCATGATTTTTTATTGAGGTTATTATGAATGAAATGTTTGTTACTGAACATCCTTTGCAAATCTGTTGATCTCATTTCTCCATTGCTCTCAACTTAAGTATGAATTTAGGAAAAGGTACAGTCAGATCTGTAATAATCACTGAGTCTTAGTAGAGTGGAAACAAAAAATCTAAAATAGTAACATCCACAGGCAGTAGAGAGTCCTAACAGAAGGAAAAATTGATAGATAAAAGCCTAAAACTGTTTACTCCCAAGCAGTGTGGAGCAGTAGGTAAGGGCTCAGCGCTCCTGCCGAACTGCTTCGAGGAGTCCCTCATGGCGATGTGGGGCCCTGCCCCCGACCGTTTGCTAATTCTGAAACTTCCTGACATCCAGGGTGCGTGTCTGACAATGCCAGCATTTTTCCCTTCTGCTCTTTCAGGTAGATGGCAGTTTACGTTAATGAAATTTTTTTAATAATTAGGGAATTATTTGCCATCTGCACATTATAATGCCAGTCATTTTCCTACTTTCTAAATTAATAGTAAATGAGCATTACAGAATATAGCTTTCAAAAGGTATTTAACTCTCGGAAGTAAAAGAATACATACATTTGGAATCTGGAATATCTTCTACGAGTAGCCTGTGAAGGGCCACGGATGCAATGAACTGGTAGGTTGATTTTGAAGTCCTTTCGAATGGAGTATGAGATGTGCCCCGACTGCAAACCAGCAGTGCATCGTTGAAGAGGAAAAGGCTGAGATCTCGGGTGTGTTCATAGAGCCTGTGTTAACACCAACACAAGGAGGGGCAGTTTCAGAGGATTTCATGTGCCATGTGGGCAAGGTGAGCATTCAGCTCTCCCTCCTTTAAGACATAAGTCATGCTGTGTTTTGAAACTTCTGTCGAGTTTGATACATTTCGGCAATCTGGAGAAAATAAATTTTTGTTCGGTTTCATCTTTTAAGGGTAGCAGGTTTGGGTGAACCAGTGTGGCACGAGGTGCCTTAGGTTAGAAAGCATGTAGGTATTGGTAGGGAAATTTCTAATTTTGATTGGAGGAAGGGAAATTGATGTGCAACTTAATATACCTCATTGGTATGAAAGGTTAGAGTTAAGAAGCTCTTGATTTTCACTGAGGTTGCCAGGACCACGGTCAAACAGAGGCATATGTGTCAGCAGGCAAAATGTGTCCACAACCTCCATCTGTTGCCTTCTTGCTGTTCTGTTGTTGGAACCAGGTCAGGTTGGTTTCACTGTTCAGTGGTCATGGGTTGTCCTGTGCGAGTACCAGCACACATCAAGGGACGTGCTGGGGAAGAGCTCGGGGAGCCCCACTCCACCAGGAGTGGCTAAACAAAGCAAGCTCGGTGTTTTGATGGAAGATGACCAAGAAATTCATTTTCTCTTGAAAGTGTCAAGCAACCCTTAGGCACTCTAAAGAAGGGGGTCAATTTACTAGCTTTCTAGAGGAAGCCTCTTGTTTTATTATCTTCACTTTTCATTTAATTTTTAAATTGTTGAATTTGATCCATGTACAGTTTTAGTAAATGCCAGAGTGACATCACATACCTCCACTTAGGTCACCCAAGATAACCAAACTAGTACATCTTTTCAATTGTTTTAATCTGCTCAGATGCTTCTAACACACACCTATTTACAGGTAGTTTGCCATTATTTCATAAAAATGGTAATAATAATCACACTTTTTCCTGCTTTTCTCACAGTACTTCACAGTGTAGATGGGGCATTACTTATTCACTGGCCCCCTTTGGATGAGCAGCCCCTTTTTTGTATAATCCTCACTTGAGGATGTGTCCCTTGATTTTAGAGACAGGAAGGGAGAAAGAGAGAAACATGAATAAGTTGCCTCCCACACACACCCTAAGCAGGGATCAAACCCACAACCTAGGTATGTGGCCCCGGCCAGAGATCAGACCTGCAACCTGTTTGGTGTACAGGATCGTGCTCCAGCCAACTACCACTCGGCTGGGGCAGGCAGTCCCTTTCAATGGACATGTGCTTTGTTTACAGGTTTGGGTCTTGTTCCTCCCTTCCTCTCCCGTTGTTTGTTCTTTATTGCCACTATGAGCAGTGTTGGAGTAAACTGGTCCTTACATATAAACAAATTCCTTACATGTGCTCTTATTTCTATCACAGGATCACCAATTGGTGAAAGGGTTTATGTATTTTTATCAAAGACTTCCAGATTGTTCTCCATAAAAGGTGCTCTATTTTATATTTAGAGTCTACTTCATATGACAGTGTCTCTGACTTGTACATAGTACAAACTTTAATGTGCAGCTGAATTACTTGGAGATTTTGTTAAAATGCAAATTCTGATTTGATAGTGCAAGGGTAGCTTGAGACTCAGTTTCTAACAGTTTGCTGGGTATGCTGATATGCAGATCACACTGAGTAGTGAGGCACTTACTAGTTACAGCCACACCTGCAAGCTGGACAAAGGACTGGATCAGGGAGTTCCACATTTTTAAGAGTGCTATGCTTCAGGTTCGGCTGTTTGCAGAGTGTTAGGAAGTGCAGGTTGTGTTAAGTGTGTGGAGAGACAGAAATGGTCATCCAGTCACTAGTCAACTTGTTTGTACATGTCCCCTTCCCATCTCTGGATGTGACTCAGGTGGGAAGGAGTGGGGTGCTGCACATACACTGGTACTTTGCAAGGAATGATGCTCTGATCAAGTCAATAGTTATTCTGACAATAATGGATCAAACAGAACCAGGGATGAAGGAGAAAGGAAGCAAGAAAGGCAGAGGGTGCTTTTTAAGTGCATGTGTGGTGGGTGGCCTGTGGTAAAAGGCCACCGTAAACAGGTGGAAGATCTCCCCACCCCCCCACCCCCGTGTCCTTGGCCCTTTTGGCAGTACTTTCACCATATGACTGATAAGAGCAATTATTCCCTCTATCATACCAATTTAGAAAACTTGAAAGCTGTAATGAAACTGCTGTTTCATGTGAATTATCCAAGAGGGTGCCTGCAAGGGTTCTTGGAAAAAGTGGCCCCGAAACAGATATTTGCTTTGGTAAATAGTTGTTTTATTTTTCCTTTGGAAGGGAAAACATTGAAGGTAGAGGTAAGTGAGTGAGAATTCCAGTTTTGTGACCCACTTGGACCAGGTGGGTGGTTGGCCCAGGGAAGGGAAGGAGGAGGCACAGTAACTGAGTTGGAGTTAAGGTCACTTGTAAGCCAAGAACATGAGCAGGAAAATATAAAGTTTTTATTTCAATCTGCTTATTAGAGTCCTACTTAAAATACATATAAATCTGAGTTTTATCCAGAAAAAAAGATTTTCAAAAGTCATTTACTAAATTAAGGGCCCCAGGATGTCCAACAATTTTCATCCAAAGACATAAAAAAAGTCAGAATCTTCCCTAAAAAAATCTTAATTCCTCTACATATAGAAAAGCAAATAATTTCACTATTCGCATTGACCTGATGGAGCCACTGGAGCTGAAACTGGATCCTGCTAGGGTTTCATAAAACTGCTTCTGCTCACATTCAAAAGAACCAGCTCTAGGGGTAGAGTATTTTCCCTGAACTTGGATAGGATTTCTTTGCTTTGTTCACAAATAGGTTCAATGACTCAGCAAGATGGAACAAGTCTACTAGAGTTTAGATTCTCAACACCATTCTAGAAGTATTTTGTCATTTACTTCATTAGCCTGCCCGAGAGACAAAGTACCCAAATTCAATAAATACATAAAACTTTAACGGGGATTTTCAGAACATAACCTTTGGCATGAACAGACATCAGCAGACAATCAGTTCTGTAAGCTAACTGAGCCAAAACGATAGCCCCCACAATTCACACACTGACAGGTGAATCAGTGGCTTTTGGGGTCCCCAGGAAAAGTCACCTCAGGCAGAGTTAAGTGCCCCTGAAAAGTCGTTTTCCTTCTCCATTTGCAATTGCCCTGGTAAATGGCTGCAATTTCCTTTGGATAGAACTGAAAGCTGCATTTTTGGCGTTGTAGCAGGGTTTTTCCTCGAGAAAACTGGTCTGAGAAGTGAACGGCTCTATTCGATGATTCAATGCTCCAGTCACCAGCTCTTGAGGGCCCCACTTTTGTAAATTTGGGGAGACCCCACTGAAAGGGGAAAAGGCACGCTGAAAATCAGCAAGCTTAAAGTCACATACATGAATATCAGTGTTCCTGAAAAAATGATAAAATTTCCAAGGTGCATAATGTATTCCAAAAGAATATACCGAAAACTGGGGCCTGTATCCATAGAGAGACAAATACCTCCAAATTTCCTAGCTCTAAAATGATGGACTTGATCTCCATCCAGTTTTTTTTTAATTATAATGCAAATATTATTTGCTCTTTCTATGGCAGATCTTGTTGATCAGTAACTTATTTGTGTAGCAGCTGCTGCTGTGTTGGTGAGTTTATGCGAAGGAAGACTCAGCTCAGCTTTCCGCCTGCAGGTCTAACCAGCGGTGGGAGCGGAGACCTGGTTTGGAGTTCTAGGCTGGCACTTCTTAGTTCCATGACCTCAGACAACTTATGTAAGTACCGATTTCCCATCCATACCCACGGCTCCAGTCCTGCCTTGCTCACTAAGTGATTGTGAAGATTGTATCAAATGAGAGGAGTTAAAACACGGGAAACTCTGGAGCCTTGTACTCATGGGGTTGGTGGGGTAAGCAGAGTGTAAGCAGGGTTTCCTCTAGGTAGAAAGCCCTGATGGGAATCATGGGAATGCCATTTCTGGGCTTTTCTGTGACCTTCTAAAATGACAGAAAACAAGGTTGCAGGCTACACATTCTGTGATATGTTTTGGAACATAAACCTGTTTTGCATTTACTTGATTTCAAATGTTAATGTGAAATTACATTAACATTTATTGCTTAGCAAATTGCTGATGTATTGTCTATTTAAATATAAGTGTACCTCATACTCAGAGTGCAAAATAATTAGTATTTTCTCACTACCCTCAAATTGTCAAATGTACTCTATTGTTGAAACACTGAAGACAGACATCTAAATTCTAATTGAGATTTCCAGCTTCTGGTTGCATGTGTAAAGAGCTTGGAAGTTAACACTTCCATCCTCACAAGAAAAAAAGAAATGAAAAAAGTCAGAATTAACAAATCTCCTTAGATCCATCTGAGAGTTGTGGTCACAAGATAAACCACTACCCTAAAAGCTGGAGAGGTGGGTGCCCATGGAGAAGTACAGCCTACTGGAAGCAGAAGCTGCACACTGGGGCCAGCATTGCCTGAGAATATTTAAAGGGAACTGACTGATTGGTAGAGGCTCCAAACTGGTTCAGAGATTAAGGATTCCTGCAGACCCCGCTTTGGGGAGATTCTCTACCCCCTTGCATCACTTTCACCTCCAGAACCCCCACCAGGTTCCTTCTCTGAAGATCTGAGAAAAATCTTCTCCCAATAGGGAGGAGAAAAGTAACAATTCTGAAACATGCTCAGAATGTGCTATTCTTAACAAAGGCCTGCCCTCAAGGGAAACTTTTACGGGAAGCTAGACAAAGTGGGGGAAGGGAAATACCCAACTCCAGCTCCCTCTAGCTTTCCTGTCTTACCTTAGAGGCAAAAAAAAAAAAAAAAAAGCAAGCCTGAGCAGCTTTTGTGAAGGTCATAGCTCAGGGGCACAGGCTCACTGATGTCTGAGACCAAATCACAGGACTAAAGAACTCTTCCTCTCCCTCCCCACCTCCCTATTTTACCACCACTTCAATAGAATGCTTTAGAATGATAAGGGATTACAGCTGAAAAGAACAGCAAGGCTCAGACTCCCTTTAAAGGATCTTTAGAAAACCCTGTGACAACAAGGAAGACAAAACCAAGGACAACAGAGACAACTGGATCCTCTAACACCATAGCTACAGCTGACAAACACATGCTCACACACAGCCAAGTAAGCATAAAACCTGACACTGAACGCCTATTTACCTCAGTTTCCTTTCTCCAACACCTCATGTCTGGCTTCCTAAGAGCCAAAGAAACACTCTGATGAGACCAGGAAGGCAAGGCAGATATCACAGATTTGGGAATGTCGGCATGATGACAAGGACTCTCAGAGAATTGACAACATGCAGGAACCACATAGGTAATATAAATAGAAATAAAAATGCTTCGAAATTTTAGAAATCAGAAACAATAGATGAATAACGTCCTTTGATTGGCTTATCAGCAGGCTGGACATAGCCAAGGAAAGAAACAGTGAGATTTATCAATAGAAACTTACCAAACTTGAAAACAAAGAGAAAAAAAAAAAAAAGACTGGAAAAGAAAAAAACATTACCCAAGAAATAGGGGACAACTACAAAAGATGTAACTTTTGTCTTATAGGAATATCAGGTTCAGAAAAAAAGGAATCAAAGGAGTATTTGAAGTAATAATAGCTGATAATTTTCCAAAATCATTGACAGACACCAAATCACAGGTGCAGGAAGCCTAGAAAAAAGAGTATCAGGTAAGATGTATACCTTAATATATACACCTAGGCCTTTCACATTCAAACTCCAAAATATCAAAGACAAAGATAAAATCTTTTAAAAAAGATGTTAAATATTTGTAGAGATGGGAAGGGAGGGAGAAAGAGAGGGCGAAAAACATTGATGTGAGAAACATCAAGTGGTTGCCTCTCATACAAACCCTGACTGGGAATCACACCTGCAACCCAGGCAGGTACCCTGATCAGACATTGAACTGGTGACCTTTTGCTTTACAGGACGTGCCCAACCAACTGAGCTGTACTGGTCAGAGCCAAAGGTAAAATCTTCAAAGAACCTAGAGAATTTAAAAAATGTCCTAATTATAGAGGAATAAGGATAAGAACTACATTGGACTTCTCTTCAAAAACCATACAAGTAAGAAGACAGAGGAGGAGGGGGAGGGAGGTGCTGGGAGAGAAAAGGGGAGAAAAGAGACAGTGGAGTGAACTAAGTGTTGTAAGAAAAAGCCTATCAGCCTAGAATTCTGTACCCAGCAAAATTATCCTCCAAAAGACTTTCTCAGGAACATGTGTACAGGACCCATGGTAATGGACAACAGGGTGGGGACTGACTGACGGAGGGAGGGTGTCGGAGCAGGGGAGAGCAATGGGGGAAAAACTGGGGCAACTGTAACTGATCAACAATTAAAAAAAAAAAAAAGACTTTCTCATACAAACAAAAATTGAGGGACTTCATTGCCAGTTGACCTGCCTAGCAAGAAATGTCAAAGGAAGTTCTTCAGAGAGAAGGAAATTATATAAGTCAGAAATTCAAAATTACTTAAAAAGAGGAAGAGTGCTGAAGGTTAAATATATTCTATGAAGGTGAAATAAATTCTAATAATCAGGAAGTGGAGCAATCCCCCCACGTTCCTGCCACACCAGTGTGTTCAGAATCGCTGGTTGGGCAGCTGGTTCCCTTCCAGCATCCTATCTCTTTCTGTTGCTCCTGACCGAAAACAACAAAATCAAAACATAACAAAAACAGACAGTAAGAAAGTGGCACCTTGTGGGATTAGATTTTCATTTAAGAGTCACTCTAGGTGGGGATTAGGTGTGAGAACCGATCTCTTCTAACAGCCCCTCAACTCTGCCCTGTGTCTCTGGGAAACATTTACTGAAATACTCGTTGAAGTAACTGGTAAACCAATTTTTACTTCTCTTATTGGAGTTGGACAAGTGAAAGAAGTTAACTCCTCTCCATTGGGTTGCTACTGAGTCATCATCTTTGCCATTAATGCTGAGTGAGAACACGATTTGGCAAACAACTTCCAGAAGCAGAGAGATTAGCAGACTGGCCCCACCACTTGTTTTTGTAAATAAAGTTTTACTGGATCATAGTTACACTCATTCATCTGCGTATTATGTTGTTTATTAAGATTGTATTTGTTATATTATATTGGCTACACAGCTGCTTTTGTGCCTCAGTGACAAAGTTCGATAGTTGCCATGCAGATTATTTGGTCAGTAAGCCCTAGAACATTTACTCTCTGACCCTTTGCAGAAACAGCGCCCATCTTTGTTCTACAGGAGAAGAGTGGGTGCTGGTTTATGGAAACTGACACTCTCCTGTCCTTCGTACTTACCTTACCGTGAGCACTGTGCAAACTAGACATGGCGGGACCTCAATGTCACGGTGGTCCTGTGGTGAGACCTCTTAGACACCGACCACAGTGACTGTCTGAGGGGAATACACTGGGGCTCTCTTTCTTCTGCTTCGTGTGGTGTCCCACAATGCTCGGGTCGCCTTGCAGTGGGAAAGTGACTCATCCCTAGAATATCTGTTTCTCCATAGTTTATGGTCAGCAGAGACTGTTTACTTTCTCCTGTTTTGCCCAGTAGCTGCCTGGAATTCAAGTAAGGTGATAAGGCATCTTACCTTATCTCAGAGGAGGGTATGTGTGTAAATTTTCAGTTCAACACACAGATTGCTGTAAACTTACACCGCGTCAGACACTGAGCTGGGCGCCAGGTACAGGATGACTAAGACATGGTCACAACCTCAGGGCATGTAGGTGTTTACCTTGAAGAGAAACTGGTTTCCTCATCGCAGCCGTGAAGTTGGGCTACATCTTGGACCCTAATCAGATATCTGTGTGCTTCTGATAGAGGCTAGGAAATCAAAAACAAAATGAGAAACATAGATAATTTTTAGAAAATAAAAGGCCCCACTATTACTGCAGAACCATTTTGTAGCCCAGAACATGTAAGTGTTGAGTAGAACTCAATTCAATTACAAAAAAAGGGAATGTTTTTATTGTTTATAAAACAGGCTTTCTTTAGAAAGACCACAGAATTGACCATGAAAATTATATTTTAGGGTGTTGTCTAATTCTTCAACTGCTGAAATTATTTATAAATGTTTCATGGTATCAAAAATAAAGTGGGGGTGGGGTGAATAAGAAGCAATGTATCAAGAAAAGGGAACGAATTGTTTCAAATTAAGAGTCAGGTCCCTGCACCAATGGAGCCATGATCACGTGGTGTGTGCAGTGACCTAGAATTAAGTTCTACAGACTCTGTACGTTCCACAATTTGGGGCTTTCTGTAATCCAGTTAATTCCACTTTCCCTACAAAAACATGCAGATCTAAATTATGACAGAACAACTCCATCTGGCTTCCCCAGTTTAACCGAATAAAAATAATATCTCCAATCAACTGGTACTTTCATTCCTTAGAATTCCTATACTGAGCTCCTACTATATGTCAAACCCTGAAAGACAAGTCAGTCATAGCTCACACCTGATAGAGTTCCCAATCATGTGAGTAAAAGATTGTAATACAATGTGACAGAGGTCCAGGGTGCTGCAGGACACCCAGGAAAAGGCGACCCACAGCTGGCAACGTGGGAGAAGCTACAAGGAAGATGATGGTTGAACTAGATGTGTAAAGGAGGATAGGAGCTGATCCAGCAGAGGAAGGAAGGCAATTTTTGAGAAGGAAGTGTATGGACAAAGCATGAATGTACGAGGAGAGGCCAACACGACTGGAGAACTGTGAGTAGACTTGTGTGGTCTGCTCATAAAGTGGCAGGCAAGGAGCTAAGACAGAAGGTAGAGTGGGACCAGGTCATATTCCGTAGGTAACAGCCAGTAGAAGACTTGTGAGATTTTTTCAGGTCTCCTTGGTGTGCAAAGGCCCTACACCAGGTAATATGCACAGGGATATATAAAACAATAGAAGACATGGCCCCTTTCCTCTGGGGTGGGGGTGGGGGGTGGTCCTGATCACAGTAGTACCGAGCAAGGAGCTAAGACTGCAGAAAAGTGAAGGGACAGGGTCAAGTCCACTTCTGCTGCGTCTCCGGTGGCATCCTTGCAGATAAGAAGGATGTGAGTTGTGAGAGCTTGGCAGCAGCAGGCACACCACAGGCATTCACCAGATGTTAGCTGATCTGACATCTGATGTCTCCTTTTGCCAAGGATACGAGAGTTTACCCATGAGCATGAGATGTAGAAAGTACATCAGAATACGTACAGGGCACCCTGAGATGTTTCTCTGTATGTCTGACAGCTGATCTTTCATGTCGATGTTTTGCTTCATCTAGAAAACAAAGTCATTTTAGGCAACATAAAACTATGAGATTTGTATACATAAAAATAGATTTAAAATATGTCATGGCACTTATAAGAATCTGGTTTCATGTACCCAGTGTTTTTAAACAAAGAGGCAAATGACAAGACTGTATTCAAAAAGCGTCTTCTGGGCATAATGTGTTATCAGTTAACATTGGGCCTGGACACCCATGAAGAACGCACATCAGAGGGCTATTTTCGGAGTGAGAGTACTGTGCTCCGCGATGCTGAGTTGCCCAGGCAGGAAATCTAATACATTAAGAAGTTGTTTCAGGCCCAAAGGATCTTCCTTTTTTACTTTTAGTCCTCTGGAAAATTTAATTCAGATACCCATTTCTTCAAACTTCCACATTAATAAAGATTTTATTGAACATGTATAGTTATCCAAAAACATGTTGTTTGGCTTCAAATAGATACCTTTAGTGCTCCAAGTCTCTGAATACAATGATTTCACACTGAAAAGACGAAAGAATTTGAAGACTACCACAGGAGGAACAGGCATTTCTGGATCTGTGAGTCAGAGTGCCAGACAAGCACTGTAACATTTTCAAAGGACCAGACTCTTGTCAGCAACCAACCTGATCTATGTAACCTTTATATGTTTTGATTTGGTCAATTGCAGTGGTCAAGTCCCCACGGTCCACGTGCTCTGCAGGAGTGTGAAGCCTCAAAGCATAGAGAAGATGAATGTATTCTTCAAATCTTCGGGATGGGGACAAGAGCAGCTCCGGCAGGCTGTGAGGCATAGGGAAGGGAACCTGGTCTCTTTCCGAAGGTCAAAGAATGCCCCATCCCCAGGGTGCCTCAGCCGTGCTTGCCCTCGGAACTCACCTCAGCATGTTGGTGGCGATAGTCTTATCCTGCCTCTTCAGGAAAGCTCGGAATGCTGGTCTCGCCTCTCTGCACTAAAGGTGAGCATTATGTTGTCAAAACTTAACTCTGCACGTCTGCCGTAAGCCTTCTGTTCCCCAGGCAGACGCGATCCAGGATTCACTCGCAGCAAGAGGCCAGCGTCTGCAGCTAGTCAAAGTACTTTTCGTGCTTACTAACGCTAATGCACCAAGTACAGTGATTTATTTATACCACGGACCTACCCCTATTCACTGTCCTTAAACAGGGTAGACAAATGAAAACAGACTTTGTAACCAGGGAGCCTGGAGAAGAATTAGAATTCTAATCTAATTCTCCCTGATTCTTTGGGACCTTATTAATAAGTTACTTCATGCCCCAGAGCCTCAGTTTCCTCCTGGATATCAACCCTAACTCTTGTGGAGAAGGAAAAATAAATCCTGTCCATAAAATGCCTCTCACACAGGAAATGTTATTTCCTTGTAGTAAAAGACTATTGATGGTGTTCACTTATAATTCCGCTGCTAATCATGCGTGATGTTCTAAAAGTGCTCCACTGTATTTAACGTCTGTTTTAAAATGTATTCATTCATCACCTTTAAAGTAAGTACCCTGGAAGTACCCATTTTTCTCCATGAGGTACATGCTTAAAAGATGCCAGTAATGCTAATTTCCAGAAATCAAATATTTATTGATTTCAATAATATTAATAGCTATCAAGTATTGAGTACCTGTATGCACCCTCAATGCTAGTGAAACAGACACCATTGGTATTTGTGACTATAAAAATTTCGTCACCCATTTGTTTCTGATAATACAGGACACTTCACTCCAATTCTTGAGCTGATGGTCAGTCAGTTCTATGAAACTGCCTTGTTCACACAGTTTTCCCGCAAGACATAATCAGATCGTCCAGCAGTGTTCAACTCTCTGGGTGTGGGAAGGGGTGTGCTATAAAGAGAGATGTCCAAGGTCAGGCATCGGCCAGAGACCTCAATGCAGACGGGGACGCAGCCGAAGTGGACACACTGGACACTGGCAGAAGTGTGCCCCATGTTGCAAGGCAGCGGGATCTTACTGCCATCAGAAGAGATCCCAACGAGAGCAGCCAGTGAGTGACGCAGAGGGAAGCAAATAGTCCTGCTCAGACTACACACGGCACAAGGCACAATGAACTCGCTACAGAATGTCAGACAAAGAAATTCCACATTCACAGTAAAATTTCACAAACCGAGTATCCTTATCCCAAGAAACATGGGTTACTAATTCCTATTCTTTGTGGGAGAGCCAGCCCTGTCAAGGTCACACAGATCTTTGTGGCAGAGTGCTGTGGGGGCTCACAGTCTTTCTTCTACCTGTTAAACGTTTTCCTGGAACTGAGCTGCAGGCCTCTGAGCAGATGGGAGTCTGACAGTTTGTGCGAGGATGAGTTCAGTCCAACAACCAGTTTCTGGGCCCTGCTGTCTCGAGCACTGTGCTAGCCCCTTAGCAACACAAAATTAAGTATCAGGGTCCCTGTTCTCAGAGTCCACAGTAAACTGAAGGAGTAGATCTGGAAGCAAAGAGTGGGGAAGAAATCTTTCCTATTAACCTGAGCCCTTTGGACTTCACACAAATCTTCCTTTCAAGCTCAGGTCTACTAAATGCCTGGAGGTAATGCAATCATTTACCTTCTCAATAGTTTTCAGGACAACAGGGTAATTGTTGAAGAAATTGGTATACGTGTTCAACTGGCTTCCAAACTTTATGAATATTTCTCCCACACAGCGCGCTGGGCCCCAGTCCTGGAGTCTGACTCTCAGGTTATCTAGAAACTGCCTGCAATATGAGAAACACATGCATGTGAAAGATTGGTCCGTGATAACCTATAAACTTAATGAATAAATCAGTTGTCATCTGCACAGGCTGTTTCAGCCTAGTCTTTTGTGGCTGAGCTTTTGTCAAATGCTTTTGTCTTGAGACAGAGTAGTCCAGGGCAGTACCGGGCAGGAAGAGGGAGCAGGTGAGGAAGTAGGTTGGCTATGGTGGAATCCCACCTGTTCACCTTACTCCTTGAGTCCAAGCCTCCACAGGCTGCCTCTGACTCTCCCATTCCCATAGGGCTGGCCAGCCAGGCAGGGAAGGCTTCTTTCAGTTCTCAGAGTGGAGTGTTCAACTCATTTGAAATGGCCATGATCTTCACTGGGCCCATTTATTTCCCCGTGAATCTAAGATTATCCCTCATCCAACCACCACAGGCCTTGAAAACTGGAACAGGCCTAGTTCAACCTCTTGATTCTGTAGGAGTAGGGGCCCACTGAGGGTAAGAAACTTCCTCCCAGTCTTCTAGAGTGTTACTGGCACAGAAGCACAAGCTTAGTTTGTCTTACTTTACCACCAGGGCAAGAGATCACTTTCCTCTGTGCATCCTCACATACTCAAGACACCTGCTGTTACTAAGGTGGACCTTGGGTTCGCTAAGCAAAGTATCCTAGTGACTTAGTCCCATTAAACTCTTGGTTCCTTTCCCATTGCTCAATTAAACATACTGTCTTGTCTTTTGCATGGACAATGTACTGAGTACAGAATCCGATGGCAGTGAACTCCACTGCTAGTACCATGGCTTTGAATTGAAGCAGAAGCAATGCTGCAAAAATCACTACTGGCTGCAGCCCAGCGACAAGAATGCTTTCTTCTGTGTGCTGCTCAGGGTCCCCAAGAGAGGCAGAGATGCCTGAGCCTCAGTGCAGTTCAGTGTGGGTTCTTCCCACTGCAAAACAAGAATGTCAGAATATACAAATTTAGGAATTACCTGTTGAGACTTAAAATCTGCAGAATATCAGAGAAAATGATCTGGATGTTTGCAGCACTCAGAATCGCTCGGTTTGATGACAACGCTGCCTTCAGCGGTCTTACGTACACATCTCTCACAACTTCAAGGGTCTGCACGTATCTTCGCTCGCTCTGTAAGAGCTCCCCGGCCACGCGAGTTCGCTTTGCAGCTGATTCCATCTGCAGCTTTCTCTCCTGTGGGAAAGCATTGAGAATGCATAAGGAATCTTTCCTGGCTTACAGCTTCAAAAAGCCTGAAAGTCAAAGGAGACCGAGAAAAGGAAGCAATGAGCAACTGGGCAGTCGCTTTGAGATGCCCCTTTCTGGTCTGTGACGTGCAGGTGTGAAGGGAATCTTGATAGGGGACTATGGAGGACCCTGCTGACTGTTTCATGTCCCCAACAGGGGCACATAGCCCCTCACATCAGACCAGCAAGATGCCGTAGTAGAGACGGAACTTGAATTCTGGATCCTGAGAGGGCAGACTGAGATGGCTTTTGACTGTTTGCCCATTGAACATGTCAGCGTCGGGTGCTAGTTGATGACTGTACAATGAGGAGAAGACAGAGTCCTGCCTGAATTCACGGTGGGTGAGGAAGCCTTTGGGTCGCCCACTCTTGCTTGTTTTCCTTTTTCCAGGAGTGCTTTGTTGATTATCCTGCAGACAGAAGGGCCGGGTGAGCGAGCGAGCCCTCTCATCAATTTGCTTCCACAGGCATGTTATGAAATATGGAAGCCAATGCTCTCCTTTCATTATTCAGGAAAACGTACCTAACTTGGGAACTGTGGCTCCATCTCTTCTGGGTAGCTAGGTGGGTAACTGTCCTGTTTGCTCAATTTCAAAGCCCTGTTTTATTTTTTAATGCAGAGGGGAAATCATAAACTGGTATAAAGAAATCGTAGACCCTATCATTGTGTGTGCTGTGTTTGTATTTGGAGAAATTAGTTTTCATGATGGGAATGGGCAATTCTTTTCCTTTTATCTGTACTTTTCAAAGGTTGTAAAATGAGCACCTTTACAATGGAAAACAGTTGCACTATTTAAATGTCTAAAATTATTGGGCTTGTATTTGAGCCTTGAATTATTAATACTCTTAGAATACAATTTCCCCTTTTCCCTTCAGCCCGAAGCATGCCCCAAACTGCCCCAAATAAAATGATGGTAGTAAAGCATAGTGCCATGTGCTCTTCACCCAAAATAAATCAACCAGAAGTTTATGAACTAAAATTAAAATGGAAAAGTAACTTAAGAGAAAAATTAGAAAACTGCTTGGAACACTATAAACACACTGTTCTTAGTGAATTTTATCTTTCAAACACATGGTCTATATATAATGCTTACTTAGATATATTGAATGAATTATAAATACATCTACGTCCCACTTGAGCTTGCAGCGCATACTATATTTTTATGTGTATTTACATATTTTTAAAATTTATTGGACCCATCCAACATACACAGGATCTGGCACAAATAACGCCCTTTTTATTACAAAATCGTTTATTACAAAATCATAAGTATGTGATCCTGTAACATAACAATAGCACACTGAAGCACACTGTGTGACAATTTAGGTGAACTGTTCAATCGAAACTCTAAATTTTCACACCCATGTTATTACCCTGCCGACCACACTGAAGCAGGCCTGCCTTCTGCTGGACCCTGTATAATGATTGTGACTTAAGGTGTCCGTTGTCACACATTTTGCCGTCTTAAAGCCGTTGTCAGGTGTCATCGCCCACAGTCAGATGAGGCGCTGTGCTGCCCACCGACGCCTACTCCAGGGGGTGTGGTCCACACCGCCCGCCGCAGGTGTGCTCCTGGGGTTGCTATCAGCTGCCAGCAGCCTCGGGCTGAGGTCAGGGCCACAGGGTTCAGGTTTCTTTCCACCAGTAATCTGGCCTTAGGTCATTTAAGTCTTCTAACTGTCGTTCCTCATCTACAAAAATGTGGCTACTAGTAGCTCCTTTACAGGATCCGAGAATGAAACATGACCATAAACGTGGACGGGAGTGGGTGTATTACGACCATAATACACGCAGGTGCTGTGTATTAGCGTGAGACCGGACCGAGCCCGCGCTTACACTGCAGCCTCCGCGCGCACCGCCCTCTCTAGCCGGAGAGACCCGCCCTGAATGTTGTACTACCGGTTCTGCTCAACATCTGAAGTCGGACCATGAGTCAGGCGGTCAGCTGGAATCCGTGAACCTTTCTGTGCATTTCTTTAAACGCCGTCCAAGCGTCGTGTTAGATAAGCACGGAGTAGCAGAGATGGCTTTCACTCCCAAGGTGAGTCAAAAGGACCTCAGTCCTCTTGACTCAAACTTCACTTTGACCAGGAAACATTCAAAAGAAAAGCTATTGCCTGGATTCCCCTCAATTGCGTTTGGAAGTCTGTCCCTGCAAACTTTTTTCTTGGAGTTTTCAAGAAAAAAAGAACTAACCGGAATAAAGGCTAAAGAGTTTTGGTTTTTTACCCACCAAGGGAGGGTGGCAGAGGGGAGGGTCAGGAAAAAACAAATGAAAATTCTTACTACGTAATAACCGACTTACCAGCTGAACCAGCACCCCAAAATTTGGATCACTTTTGCTAAGACGTGATTTTGTGTCCTGAGGATTGTCTTCCAAAGCATTTCTTTCCTGGGGAGTCGATGCAGATTTGATCACTTGGAGGCAGGAGGTGTCGGACACCCACAGGAGGCTCTGCCTTCAGCCCTAACTAGGAATGAAGCACTGAACAAGACTGATGCCTCTTGTAAAGTAAATTTTATGTTAAAAACAAAGACTTTAGCTTCCTTTGAAGTGCGTTATACTTGAGAAACTAAATCCAGAGCAGCTCCCTTCCCAGCCCCGCCCCCCCCACCCCACCCGGATTCGCACCCCCACCCAGGCCAGAGGGAATCCCACTGTCCTGGGTCACAGGCCTCTGACTCAGCTCTGCTGTCTCTTGTCAGTTGAGGGCAAACACATTAAGATACCAGAAGAAAAACTCACGACACTTTACAAAACACACGGCTTTTATCACCTAATTTAAATGCATCCAAAACAATTCACATGACTTTTCTAGACCTGTCTGTTACCACATTTAAATACGACTTATTCTTTCTTCACTTTACCCATTAATTATTTTTTAAATTGCTTTATTTATTGGTTTTAGAGAGACAGAGAAACATCAATTTGCTGTTCCAATTATTGATGCATAAATTGGTTGAGTCCTGTATGGGCCCTGCCTGGGGATCGAACCCACAACCTTGGCATATCAGGACAATGCCCTGACCACATGACCAGGGCTGTTAATTGTTCTTGGGGCCTCCGTATAAATTAGCAGCATCCCTGGGTCCACTCTAGCAATAGGACAATGGTCCCACGTTTATGATGAGAGCTAATGAGGGAGGATTAATGGTCGTTAATGCTGCCGTATGTTGTCAAAGATAAAACTACCCATGGTCGAATCTTGATATCCAGGGGTGAGACTGGAAGGAAACATCAATTTGTAACCAAGACTCCCTTGGCCTTACTGAGGCAAAAACTATTTTGTTCTGTATCTGTAGCCTCGGGGCTGCCTGAAGGCTCTGGGTTAGGGCCCGGTCCTACGTGCAGCCGCGCAGCTTCTCCCTGATGTCCGGAGGCCCCACCTGAGCCTGCACTTTCTGCCATTTCTTGGGTCTTCCCCGTTCCTGGCCGCGCCATTGCAACCTGGTATGTGTTTATATTTATGCTGGGGGGAAAACATCTACTTTGAATTTTTAAAAAATATTTTAAAATTTCTCCGAGTGGAACACTCTTTTCTTCCAAAATAAATAATAGTGCTGATCATTTATACCAAGAAATGGCAACTTCAACCAATCAGCAGTGACACCAGTAGTTGTGTAGGTCGAATGGTTGCAGACACTAAGGGAAAATTAAACCCAAACTTCCAGGCCTGGGATTAGGAGAACCCAAACGGAACAGAATCGCCGTGGCTCTCATAGACAGGGGAGGCACCTCCTCTGCGAGAGCACCCTATTGTCAGGGCTCACATGCGCACGGATGCACTAAAATTCAGGCGTCAGCATGGACCCCAGACCATCCCGGTTCTTTCTGAAGCTGCCCGCTCACACTGGGGCTGTGTTTCTCCTCTGGCTTAGCAGCAGCTACTTTTATTAAATATCAAGTTTTCTTTTTGGACAGGAAATTGATATGCCATTGTAATTTTGTTTGAACCTAAAAGTATCAAGTTTTCTCATTTTATGTTACATATCTAATGATTAGGAATTTTAGAGACTGTTTTTAGATTAAGATGCCATCACTTATTTTGTTTTTCACAGGGAGTAACAGAAGCAACAAAATTGGCACATTTCTAAGAAAACAAGTATTTTGGGTTGGTGGCCTTTCCTTGGCTCTCCCCATGGCATAGAAGAGTGATGTCCGATTGACCACATGATAGAAACTTTCCTTCAGGATGGAACACAGGCAGGCACTGCATTTTCCAGAGACACCCTAGTTTGCTGGTGCTTCTCCTGGAAGACACTTAGCTTTCTGTATTAGGGGCCAGAAGTAGTTGTGAAAGTGACAGGTCCTGCTCAAGGACAACTGTGATTTTGGCTGTGATTCATTGCCGTGGTTGTGTGGTATTAGGGTAAACACTGCAGACACACAGAAACCAGATGACCGGGCAGCAGCAAGATGGGGGATGGGTGGACAGGTAGGCAGTCAGGTGTCTCTCTCTCTTCATACATAGATCCGTGTGTGTGTGTGTGTGTGTGTGTGTGTGTGTGTGTGTGTGTGTCTTGTCCTGGATTTGGCAGACCAGCCCCTGTGGAAGGCTCTTTAAAACAGTATCTCAGCAGAAGGCATGGCTTTCCACTCCTAAGGCTGGGAGGTTTGTGTGCAGCTTTTGGATGAATACCTACTTTCAAAAATAAACCCCCATGTGTAGACTGGTAACTCAGCTTCTGTATTCTGTCCTAATGCAGCAACCCACATTTAGCCTGTGGTTTTTTCCTCCTGGGGGTCCCCAACTTTGTTTTATGGGCTTTGTACATAAGCTCTTGGTACTAAATAATAGAAAACCAAATAAGAATCTAACATATTTTTCTAATTTGATTTTTTAAAGTATCAGTTAAAAAGTAAAAATATATCCAAGAGATTTCCAGGCATTAAGGAGTTTCACTTTTCTGTAGTTTCATTACAGACAGACGCTATAACCCTAGCAAGTCTGATTTCCGGCATTGAGGCACTTTTAAGTTCAAACTTTCTGCCCTATTTTATTAAAGTGAATGCATGTTTAGTTCGGCAGCAGGCTGAAAAGACATCTACCCTTTGGGAGAATAATCCCCAAGTATTGTATAGAGATTTGGGGTGGCCAGAGGGGACACAGCCTCTGGTGGTCCTCTTGTCACCTTTCCCAGCACCTCACCATCCACAGTGAAGACTTCCAAGATGTCAGGTTATAGGAAAACAAGTGATTTACCTGCTAAGGGAACTCACAGTCTAAATTCCTAGGACCATTCTCCGTGGTGAGTATGTGTTGGGGCTAGTATCCCAAGCCTATGATCATGCAAGACAGGTAAGTGACTGTTCTATGGGCACAAAATGACTGTAAAATGACATTTTTTATAGAAATCAGCTCTCTAATGACAATGCAATTTTCCATGTTCCCTGGGTCCTGATTATTTCACTTAATCAAGAATACATGGATTCTGCCCTGGCTGCTGTGGCTCAGTGGATTGAGCGCCAGACTGCAAAGCAAAGAATCACTGGTTCGATTCCCACTCAGGGCACATACCTGGGTTGCAGGCCAGGTCCCCAGCTGGAGGTGTGTGAGAGGCAACCACACATTGATGTTTCTTTCCCTCTCTTTCTCTCTCCCTTCCCCTCTCTAAAAATAAATTAATTAAATCTTTTTTTAAAGAATATATGGGTTCTGAATACAGTACTGCCAGAGTCATTATTTTTTGCCTGAAGAACTAAATTCAAACCCACTTTTTTTCTCTTTTATGAATTTGAATCTCAATTAAGAAAAGAAGAACAATTCTTAGTTCAACACATGCGCGCGCGCGCACACACACACACACACACACACAAATGTCCTGGGAGGAAAATGAAAAAAAAATCTGTAAGTTATCTCAAGACTCAACTGAAAAAGAGGCAAAATGCAAGTGCCCTACTTTCCTCTGACCCCAAGGAGCGTTATTCCAGTCCACAGGGGGCAGCTTATGCTCGTAAGTACCTAAAACATCACTTATGATACTGCAAACACTTTTACGAATAATAATTCAAGGAAATAAAGTTCTTAGAAGAAAAGAGCAGTTGGAAGCCTTCCAGGCAGAATTGTCATTATTGTCTGTGAATTTCTTTAGCACGTGTGTGTGACTCCTCGGAGAAGCAATGGCACAAAACGCAGTGATAACTTTACCTTCGTGAATGAATCGAACGTCGCCTTTGGGTCTGGTTTTGCCAGAATAACATTTCCTTCAAAATCTTTGCTCTTTTCACTACATTTCTTCAACAGAAAATATGACAACAATTCCAGAGGCTTGTCCTGAAAAATCCACAGTCCCAGCCCCCCCCACCCCAAAATTGTATTTAAAGCCTTCATCAGAAATATAGGTCAACAAAACTGTAGTAGAAAAGAGAACATGTTTTTCAGTAGAGTTTGCAATTTCCTACCTAATTAATTTATAAGTCCAGCCAACAAGGTAATGATCATTCAACCCGAGTCAGGAAGCAGGATGTTCTGGTTAATCACACATTACAGTTGCCATGTGTATTCTCAACCAACTGTTATAATTCAGGTGGGATTCCAAGGTCTTAGGGGAGGGTCTCAAGGTCTTCAGAACCCAAGTGGCCCACACACCAGCCTCTTGGCCAGATGAGGAAGGGGACAGGAGGGGTCTTATCTCTCCGGAGAAAGGCGGCTTGGGAGAGGGACTGCACAGCTCCATTGCTGGGAAAAGCACTCAAATTTGGTTCCAGGCGTTGTTATTTTTAAATAATGAGGTGGCAGTAAGTGCACTGAACCTGCATCAAACACATCGAGTAAATCCTCGGTGTTTGGGAGACAGTGCAGGACCTTTCCAAGTCTCACCGTCGCCCCTGTGAACTTCCCTGATCATTCAAAGCTCCCCAGAGCCTTCATCCCTCGGCTGCCCCGGGGTTGGCTGGAGCGCCGGGAGCTGAGACTTCAGGGAAGGCAAATCATGGCCAGCTGCAGCTCCTCAGACTCCACAGCAAACCCCCAACCCCAGGAACACCTGGTGGTTACCCAGGAAGCCACAGTGGAACCAGAGCAGACACAGGACAGGACAGGAGAACGTAAGCAGAGACAAAGTTAAATCCGCCCACCAAGCAAGTTACTTCCGTGGAAGAGATGGATTGGAGAATCTCTTGTTGAGACACGAAAGCCCTCACACAGCACCCAGCGTGTCTGTGCCATCGCTAGCCTCGTCCTCCTCTCCACTCCCCCAGCCCCACGGCTGCTTAGTTCAGCTTCCCGTAGCCTTGTGAGGGTCTCAGGGCCTCTCCTCACTGTGTCCTCATGCGTGCACTCACTTTTCTGGGAGAGTGTCCAAGATTTGTTTCTGATGAAAATGCTTCATCAGGCATCCCCCACGCTGGTCCCCAGCCAAATGATTGACAGGCTTCTTCCTGTTCTTCTGTGTTCTCTTTCCCTTCCCCTCATCTAGCCTCTGGGCCCTTCATCTTTTTCCATCTGCTTTCACCGTTTTTCAATTTTTCTGTCATACTATTAATTGTTTTAACTGTTGGTTAATGTTTATGTGAAATATAAAGCTGCTCATGTGTTTTTTAAAGAAGTCATTTCTGACTGAAATTATTCACAAGATAGAAAACAATGCATAATGGAACCAACTTTTAAATAACCTGGATTTTCCTGTCTGTCTGTCTTGTGTGCCTAGTAGATCTTGGGCCCAGAATCGGTCACTGCTCTTTTTATAAACCGATGTAATTTTTCTGAGGAATTGTGCCCTGGAGGGATATACTAGTTAAAATAATAATAATAATAATAATAATAATAATAATAAATACAAACTAAAAATGTATTTCAGTGTTGGGATTTCATAGTGTACTTGTTTTTTAAAAAATGCTTACAGAATTTTCTCTTGAAAGCTCCGTCAGTCCGTCTGCCAGAGCTCGTGCAGTCTCTTGGTTGTTCAGGATGTCGGTCACGCTCATGGTATCAAACATAAACTGCCCTGCAATCAATTCATGTAATGGACATGATCAAGAAGAGCACAGCTCGGCCCTCACAGTTGCTTTTTAGTGGATAAAGATGCAAAGAATAAAAATTGTGATTCTATTACACCATGAAGGTTCTCTACCATGATAAAATATAGAACCTTATAAGGTTCAATATAGAACTATATAAGGTCTTTATAAGGTGTGAAAATGAACCTTATAAGTTTAAATTTTAGACTCACAATCCCACCAAAGATCTCTCCACACTCTCATTTATCTTTGTGCTCAAATATAAATATTTTAAGACCATAGAAAATAATATACTAACATATGTACACAGACATCTTTTACATTTAAAAATATTGGACAACATGAATTTATATGAAAAGAATTTTCTTCCGTTTTACTTCTTACTGTTCACATATATCATCAAAATATCTGCATGCATACTCGTGTGTTATAGCTCGTGTGTAGAGAGTGACTGTGTAAACAGATGTTAAATAAGGAGCAGGCTGGGGAAGGGAAGAAAGGAAGTAAGGCATAGATATATGACTTGATTCATAGGGTGTTTTATTTAGTTATATGGAAAGAGGGAGACATCGAACAGGTAAAGATAGAAGGAAAACTCATTTGCCCATATGGTAAAAAAAAAAAAAAGTATTTTAAAAAATGGACTGATTTAGGTGAAGTTCCAGTTGACACAGGACTTTACTTCCAAAAGCCTCTATTGTGATCATTTGGTCATGGCTGTGAAGCGTAAATGAGAAAATAAATTCAATAGTGTCCAGCAGGTTGAGCAGAGGACTCTGGAATCCATCACCCAATTACACATTTTAGGTGAAAAATAAATAGAACACAATTGCAGAGCCATTTAAGTAATGGGTGCCGGGCTTTAAGAGGTGCTCAGCTTTGAGAGAAAACTGCAGTGGGAAAGGACAGAGCTCTCAGGCGGGGCAAACACGTAGTACATTTTGCCTGGGTAAGTAATTGACTGACACAGGGTTAATAAGGCAGTAAACTCTGAAGCCAGGAACTGGCTTCAGCATGAAGATGAATATATTTATTTGTCTTTATATGTAATATTTATTAAATAATATTTACTATTTCTTCTTAATGGGTATTCATTAGATTTGAAACAAGACATGAAAAACAAAGGGAATAAGGTAGCACTCATGATGTTGAGGAGTCAGCTTTCACATTTCTAAACTTGGGCTCACCCTGGATATGAAACAAACTTCATAGTTAGACTGCAACAGAAGTAGCAAGAGTTCTTACCAATCATCCTGCCACTGACGTTCTTCTGCAACTCCTTGAAGAGAGGACTTAACTGTTTCCTTACTGATTTCAAGGTGTCTTCCAGGAAGTCGGTGAGGCTGGACCATGTCTGAAGCTTTGATTCGTTGAAGTAGATGGAGGGGGGGGCCCTTCCCTGCTGCAGCCCCAGCCAGTCGCTAAGAACTGACATTATTTCCTCCTCTTATTGGTGCAGACATAAGCTCAGGTGAAATCATTCTACTTTTGGGTAGTACACACACACACACACAACTTACTTGTATTTATATCAGGCTCATTATCCTTTCTCATTAGAAGGCTAAGATAAACACCCATAGTCTGCTTCCAAAGGTAAAATTAGAAACTCAAAAAAATTACAATGAATAATATCAAATGTCTGTCTACTTCTTGATAGGGTTGACATATTTGAAATAAAAAATTAAATAGCTGCTTGACTTGTGCATTTGGGAAGCAGAGTAGGCATCTAAGTAAGAACATGCTGTTTTATGTTTTTATCCTCAAAATGAAAACACAAGGGAACCCCACTCTGCCTGCTTTCCCCATCACACCATCCAAAGTCATCCCTGTCCTAGCCAACCCTGTATGTTCCTTACATTACGTTAAGCTGCTCGCTCTCACTCTCGCTCTCTCTCTCTCTTTCTCCAAATACCTCCACATGACTCTAGCAGGTGCTTACACAAGTCTTTCTCCTTGAAAATCAGTTACCGAAGGGCACAGTGCCGCACTCAATTTGATTTTCTGTCCCAAATGGATACATAGGCTTGACTCTCCCCCACCCCATGTTGATTGCTAACCGTGTGAAAATCTTTGTGACTGTACTCCCAGAGGAAGAATAAGGAGAGTGGGGGAAGGAGGATGAACAGGGGGAAGAGGAGGCAGAGGAGGAGAGAAGAAGAAAACTTGCTCTACAAACACAGTGTGTGCCCTGCTCTGCTCTGCTTGGCAGATTCCCCTCTCCAGGGCCAAATATGTTCTCATTGGGTGATGTTGCCATATAAACTGAAATTAACAAGTAACTTCTGTTACAAAACTACATTAAATCAATGCACTTTTTGTTACCGCATTTCCCGTACAAGTTCCCCAATTGTGGCAGCTTTCCCATCTTCAAAGTTAATTTGGGATCAGAGAGGTAATGCTTTATATCGTCTCTGTATCACCCCAAATGCTGTTTGATAAGAGGCAGGGAGTTTTAAAGGGGGAAATGATTCGCATGACTGTAACAAAGCAGTTGGTTCTCTTGTTGGTCAGCCAATGTTGTGTTTCCACCTAATATCTTCTGCTTTTGTATCCAAATGAAACTTTGCTTCCAGGTGTATTACATTGCTGGCTGTTTTTCCTCTCGCATAAGGAAATGGAACCTGAGCAAGCCTCTTAATCATCTCTTTATAGCTGAAATTCATTTTTCCAAATGAAACCATATTAATTATATTTACTAAAAACTATTCTTTGTATGTTATTATTTCTTTAGATCAGCAACTATACATCTTTGTTTAACTGTTAAAGATGATTGTTTTCAACTGAGTTTTACAAATGATGGCTTGAAGCAAATATTTGCTATACATAATCCCCTTTCTAAGGAAATGACAGAGCGATGGGAAATGACACGGTTTTGGAGGAAGAATGGTAGTTGATGTCAGCCAGGACCAGTATCACGTAGCCACGCTTTGTCTTTTGGTAATCCTGGACTTGGTGGGCATTATGGGGCCCGGAGGTCAGTGCCCACGTACACTTACTGTGCTGGTAAGAGCCAGTTGCGATCCCGGTGGGGGCGGTAAATAGCGTGCCAGTTAGTTGAGACAGCTGAGAAAGAACTTCTGCACCTGCCTCTGCACACAGAATACTTTTATTAGTTTACTCACAGGTTTCGCCATGGAACAGGTAAGCATTACTTAGGAGCACTAATGAGCCAGCCAAGAAAGTCTACAGCAGTTCTCGTCCTCATTTCAAATCCCTCATGGAGTAGGTTACCAACACTTCACAGCTCGGCCCTAAGTGCCGAGGCCCAAACTCGGGATTTATGAGGACTGCACGACAGGGTGGAGAAGAGGGCGTGAGGTGTGAGCTTGTGCTCCTGGAATACTGGGGCCAAGGTCACAGAAGAGGAAGTCTCAGTGTGAAAGGAGAGGTTTAAAACTGCTAAACACCGAATGGAATACGATGGTCAAACTTGAGCACGGCATTAATTTCACTCCCTCTTCAGTGACACGCCATAGACTGAGGTGTGCTCATCAGCTTGACTGTTCTATGGCTTCACGGCTATGACACATGTCAGAATTTAGCCAATTGCACACTTTAAATATGTACAGATTGTTGTATGTCGATTACACCTTAATAAAGCTGTTTAGAATTGTTAACATAATGCCCCCAGAAGATGAATTTTAGGTTTCTGGCTTATGAAGTAACTGGGTGAATGACAATATCTTAACTGAGGAATCCTGGGGAAGGGGAGGGTTGGTGCTGGGGCGGCAATGGCGAGTTTGTTCCAGATGTGCTAACTCTGAGATGCTCTTAGACATGTCAACTGAACAGTCATATGAAGATGTCAAGCAGGTGCTAGATACGAGTCTGCAGCTCAGAGATATCTGAGCCAGAAGCGTCAATTTGGGAGTTTCCGGCATATGGATTGAAGTCAGAGTCTTAGGAATAGATGAGACTGTGTGGGGGAAAGTGTCATCTTGGCAAAGGAGAGCACCCAGGATCAAGCCCTGGGCACAGTTCAGAGTCTTGCTGAGGACGAGAGGCCAGCACAGGAGAAGGAGGCGAAGCTGCCACTGAGGTAGGAGGAAAACAAGGAGAATGTGGTCTTAGGGAAATCGAGAGAAGGAGAGTTCTGAGGAGCGGTCATCTGCATCAAATGCTGCTGAGAAGTCAGAGCAAAGTGGGGATGGAGAAGGGACCAGTGGATCTGGGCACGGGGAAGTCACTTATTTTCTTCTAAAAGCAATTTCAGTAGAGATAAAGAGACCACTTGCAGGAGCTTGAGGAGCAAATGACAGGTTAGGAAGGTAGACCAATGGTTCTCAAAGGGTGGCCGTTGGGTCAGCAGCGGCAGCAACACCTGGGAACGTGGTAGAAATGAAAGTTCTCGGGCCCCACCCGAGACCCCCTGAATCAGACACTCTAGGGTGTTTAACAAGACCTCTAGGTGATTCAAGGACACACTGAAGTTGGAGAAGCACTGGTAGAGTCAACTTAAAATGTGGTGAGGGAAAGTTTATGATCTCATTTTTTAGGACAGGAGCTACTCCAGGTGTTCCTGGTTTGATGGGAATGATCCAGTAAAGACAGAGAACTGAGGCTACACAGGAGGGTTTGAGTGTAGAAGTGAAGTCGGAAGGTGAAAAGCAGTGGGCTGCAGAGTCCAAGTGGAGTTGCTGGTCTTCGACTCGAGCAGGGAAGCTTCTTCCACAGTTAACAGAAGGGGAGACGTAGAATGAAGGTAAGAGGTAGGGCAGGTGGTGGATCCTGTGTCAGGAGGGAAATTAGGGAGTTTTCTTAGGGAAGTAAAAGGTGAGGTCCATACCTGAGAAAGAGTATCACTGCAAGGATTGACTACAGGGGAGAAGGGAGGAAAGAGTTATTTCAAAGGGTGGGGAAATGGATCTGCCAAGGAAATGCGGTAGGATTGCTTTATCAGTGCAACCCTGTCTGATATTCAGGCCCTTCAAGTAAAGTCAGATCAGTAAGAACAGCTGCATTACCTTTCCCAGCTGCCTTAGTGCAGGCGGGCAGAGTTTGCAGGTGGCTGTGTTTGAGCCAGTGCTGGAATTTAGCCAAAAGGGTGGGGCTTTAGCCATGAAAAAGACAAAGAAGTTCAGTCTTTGCAAGAGAGTAATGATAACAACGACCCATTAAATCCAAGTTTAACGAGGAAGGAGCCGAGAATGAAGACGAGGTGATAGAGAGTGAGAGTGGAGCGTGGATTGCAGCTCTTCAGGAGAAGAGCTGATAGACTGGGAATTTGAGTTCACGATTCGGAAGTGGTACTCAGAGACATGCTTGAAATCCAAGATGTCAGAGGTGATACAACTATGGAGCAATGCTTGAGGTGGTGGAAGAGAGAGTTTTGGACTGAGAAGCCAGGGTCATCTGACTGAACCAGGGCGTGGTGGTTCATCCAGGTGGAAATTGAATACAGTTGACAAGTTCAGGGATGGTTTCAGGGTCCAGGATGGTGGTGGGAAATCTGTTGTTTGAGTGCCATTAAGTTTCACCGCGACAGTTTTTATGTTACCAAATCTGTTTATCTTTTATTCTTTTGCCTTTATTGTCTGACTTTCAACATTTTACTTTTCTGTATTCTTTCTTTTTCTTCTCCAATTAGAAAATTTGTCGTGCTCTCATTATAAAATAATGTAATACTAGTTTATTACAGAAAATAGAGGCAAATAAGGTAAAAGAAAATTTAAATATAAAAGGAAGGAAATCTCACTTATCTTATCCAACCATTTTCAACACCTAGGTATATGCCCTTTTCTGTATACAGACCCCCCCCGAAACACAGGTTATAAGCATGGGGCCACAATATCCATATTCTCTGTAACACACTTTTAAACACTGTTGAAAATTAGAAAATTTGAAAAACACACCTAGGAATAGATTCTGTTACTATCTTGCTATATTTCCTTATTGATTTTTACACATATTTTTTATATAGTTGAGATTATATCATTGTAATAACTCTGTAAAAAATTTGAATTTCATTTTCCTTTAAACCCCTTCCCTCCTTTTGTTTTTATCCTTTCCCCTGGTTGAAGCTTGCTAGTGAAATTTGAAAATTAAGGACTTTAAAATTCACAGTTCTCTAAACAATGGGTAATAAGAAACAGTTTGAGAAAATTTAATTTCATGCTCCCTCTCCCCTGTTCTGCTTGGTAAAAAACAAACAAACAAACAGAGGCCATGAAGGCAGGGCTTTTATTTAACAGATAACTCAGGAGTGAATTTGATTTAATGTTTCTTCAATTCTCCTTCAAGTACTAAAATCAATTTCAAATTATAGTGCCTGCTACTGGACAGGGAGGCACTGAAAACTGTATCAGCAACCTCAGTGATCAGCAATTACACTCATCTTCACAAAGCACTTCACTGTTTTTAGTGTTCTAATATTAAGTATCTATGTTACTACTTATTTGTATAAATTAGGTTTTTATGGTTTTTGATATTCACAAGTCCTATAACATCAGGTAGTTTTATCCTAATGCTCACAGGAGGAAACGGAGGTTTCCGAACTCGCCTAAGGCCACACAGCCAAAGTGGCCTGAGCAGGATTCAAGCCCAGGTTCTCGGTCACCAAGTTCACGCTCACACATTCCAGGTTCCGGACACAGCATGGCAAACCGTGTCGGATTGACCAGTCAAAGCTCCTGTGCTGATGAGGGGCCTTCCCTTGTGTTGTGCAAGCTGACTTTACTGTGTTTTCCAGAAGAAACAGAAATAATGTTCCTGGCTTGCTCCTGTCACTAGTGACCTTATTCCTGCAGGAACAGTTTACTGGGACCACTAACCCCAAAGCCTGTTTGCTCTAAATGCCTGAGTATATGAGGTATAAAGCAAAAAAGAAAGAGTAAATGAGACAGAATCATTTGAACAAATTCACAAAATATCATAAGGTAGTCAGGACCACTACCTTTCAAGACTCACCTGATGCTCCAAGTGGCACAAAGAGGTCCACGTGACCCCCTTCTTCTTCAGGGGCCACACAGCTGCCTAATTTCTCCCAGAAGTCTCTCACCTCAGGCTTCAATAAATTTTTAATACCAATTTTATAGCCTGAGAAAAAAAGGAAAAGTCATATTAATTTGTAACATTCTCATGACTAGAAACTCTTAGCAGTTTGTGAAAATGGAAGCACAATTCAAAAAGCCAACATCTGCCCCTCAGACCAAGATCTGTAGGGCATCTCTGCTTCCACGCCGAAGCATGTTCAGGCCACGAAAGGTACCACTGGACTTCAGCATGGCCCTAGTCTCCTTCACACCCCGGATTTACTGGACACTGTGCGCTTGGTTTGGGACCTTGTGTTTCTGCCTCTGCCATGTAGCAGAGGGAGTGACCAGGCTCACAGCAGTGCTCAGGGGGGATGGCCAGTCAAGTCCTGGGATTTTACAACCAAGTTCCAAACGAGAAATGTTTCCCACGATTGTCAATCAAAAAATAAGCCACTTGGAGCAGAAAAAAAAAACGCTCCAGGAGATGGTAAACATCACCTCAATGCTCACTCCCTGGGAATGTGTGCGATGACTCAGCCCACCTGGGCGTGTCTGGGCTGATTTCTGAACCAGTCCCGGACACTCAGCTTTGCTAACCCTGCAAAGGTAACGCAAACGAAGTCACATGCAGAATCTTGGTGGTTTGCGCCTTCACATTGAGAGGTCCAGACTCATGATGGAAAGTCCTCTTCGGGTGACTGGACTGAGATTTCATTTTGTTGTTTTAAGGCAGAAGCTTTGGGGAAAATACCACAGTTACACAGAAGGAAACTTTAGTTTTCTGTGGTATTTTTGTTATTGTCACTGTTGCTTTAATAAAAGGAAACAAAGAAAAGGCAGAGTTTGGAAACCTTTTTCATCTGGAGATCAGCCCTGACTGGTGTGACTCAGTAGGTGGGGTATCATGTTGGAAAGTGAAAGGTCACTGGTTCAATTCCTGGTCAAGGGGACTTGCCTGGGTTGCGGGTTCGATCCTGGTTGGGGCACTTACGAGAGACAACCAATTGATATTTCTCTCACACATGGATGTTTCTCTCCTTCTCTTTCTCCCTCCCTTCCCCTCTCTCTAAAAATAAATAAGTAAAATCTTAAAAAAAAAAGAAAGAAAGAAAAGAAAAGAAAAAAGCTGAGATCAGGAAACCCTGACAGGCCCTGTTGCTCCACAGGAGGCGCACCTACTACCACAGTGCAAACCTGCACTCCCACTTCACTGTTTAGAGAAGAGCCACCGTGTAATTCGTCACAAATGCAAACCTCAAATAGCAGCTGCGCTTTCCTTTGGGGGGATATAAAAATTGGATGTGGAATACAACTTGCTTCAGGCACAGGTAAACTAAACAAGAAAAGTGAAAAATAAGACACAGCTGAACCAAAAACTCATGATAAAATTCGCTGAAATTTGAGTTCCAGCCCCAGGCATGGCAGATTGGCAGGCGGAGATGGGGGGTGCTCGCTCCACCGGCTTGTGAGCTCCCCGCCAGCTAGACCCTGGGCCACCTGTTCCCTCTCCTCCCTCGTCCCACAAAGGTGGAAGATTTCAAGTTAGTAAAACTGAAACAATTCTATTTTAGGTGCAAGCTAAGAAGGATGCAAGTTATAGTGTGAGGAAGAATAGAAACTAAAAGTGTTATTTCCAAAACATTCACCATCTCCTTCCCCCAAAACAGGTAACTACCGAAATTTTTGAGAGATGGCCCACAACAGGCGAACGATATTGGCCAACCCTTTCCTTTGCGTGCAGCCATCTGGAAGTACAAGGAATGCTGTTAGTGCACACCAGCGTATAGATCTGGGTTTGCTACTATTAAAATTGCCTAACTTTCATCAAACTTAAAATTTTTGTGCATCAAAGGACATAATCAATAGAGTAAAAGGCAACCTTCAGAATAGGAGAAAATTTTTGCAAATTATGTCTGATAAGGGATCAATACTCAGACTATATAAAGAATGCCTAGAACTCAATAACAAAAATCAAATAACCCAATTAAAAAATGGGCAAACGACTTGAATAGACATCTACCTACCTAAAGATGTACAAATGGCAACCAGCATATAAAAAGATGTTCAACATCACTAATCATCAGAGAAATGCAAATCAAAGCCATAATAGATATCACCTCATACCCATTAGGATGGCTACTGTTTAAAAAATAACCCAGAAAATAACAAGTGTTGGTGAGATGGGAAGAAGTTGGAGCCCTTGTACACTGTTGGTGGCGCTGTAAAGTGGTGTAGCCACCATGGAAAATGTACTATGGCAATTGTTGTGAGGCATCAAAACATTAAAACTAGAACTACCATAGAATCCAGCACTTCTACTTCTGCATACATAGCCAAAGGAATTAAAAGCAGATCTCAAAGATATATTTGCGCACTCACATTCATAACAGCACTATTCACGACAGCCAAGAGGCGGAAGCCACCAAAATGTCCATCAATGAATGAATAAACAAAGTGCGGTATAGACATACAGTAGAATATTATTCAGCCTTAAAAGAGGTAGAAAAACTTGCTACATGCTACAATATGATGAACCTCGAAGACATTATATGAAATTAAATAGGCCAGTCACAGGAAGATATATAACTGGAACACTATATGATTCCAGTTATATGAGATATCTGAATTAGTCAGCTTCATAGGAGCAGAAAGCGGAACAGCAGTTCCTTGGGGCTTGAGAGACAGGGAACAGGGAGTTCTTGTTTAATGGTGTGATGGTTACTTTCATGCGTGGAGTGCCCAGAAATTTGGTCAAGCACCATCCTAGGTGCATCTGTGAGGGTGTTTGGGGCGACATTAACATCTGAACAGGTAGGCTGAGCAAAGCAGATTCCCTACTGTGGACGGGCCTTGTTACCCCGGCGGAAGGCCTGCACAGAGCTCCTGCTGCCTGGCTAACTCGGAGCTGGGTTGTCAACCTTCTGAACCGCTGGGAACTCACACAGCACCGGGAGGTCATCCACGTGGACAGAGGCTGCGTCAGTGCCCAGTTGGCTGTTCTTTCCAACCCCACCTTACCTTGGAGTAAGTTGATTTCTCTGCTGTCTCCATCACTAAATATTCCCACACTCTGTGCCTTCTGCCCACCCAGAGCTTTGTCTACGAGGTACAGCAGGCTCTCCAAGGTCATGCCGCTGTGCTCGTACACCACAGAGGTGACACCCGGCCTGACGCTGTCCACCACCATCTAGAAGATAAAACCAAAGCCCTTTACTTGAGATGATTAGTGATGGAAGTTTGGTGAATATGTCTTCTGTGATATTGTTTTTTCAGAAGTTGTGGAAAGAGAAATATAACCTTTCTCCTTCACTAGGCTTTTAAAAATTATTTCTTTTCTAATTGTTAGAGGAGAAAATGATACACATTTGTGTGTACATCAGTCCAAGATAAATTCTATTCACAAGTTAGGTTATTTCTTTCCACCCATACACAAAGACATATATACAGCTTTCAAAAAATAATAAAATTGAGATTATTCAATTTTGCAATAGACTTCTGAAATAGATTTAATTTTATTCTTTCTTATGAGTTTTTGAATTATAAATATTGACAAAAATTTCCCACTTAAATAAAAATTAAAAAATTGTTCCTTGGATTCAACAACCAAATAAACTTCATTGTGATAAAGTTAATCGGTTAGCAGCAGACAGGTCAGAAGGTCACTGAAGTCATTAATGTTTCACAAAACCTCATGCCACCTTCTGGAGATCAGAGTTCAACAGAATGGAGAACTGCCACACGGTTACACCCTCCTTTGCACCTACCCCCCACATCACATTCATTATCAAGTAGCTATGGCACAGTATTATATACAGAAGACAAATAGGAGAATGAACTTATTTTATATTAGTTTATTCACGCATGCTCTGTCACCAGTCACCCTCTGTGCCCTGCACGGTGAATTTTCAAACATTAGGGAAACTGTGGCCCACATGGAGATCAGAACTCTGATCTTGCTTTCCCGTGGACCCACTAAGTTAGCCCTTGTAAGTGGTCAAGGTCCATCCCTAGATGCCCAGAAATCTAAGTGATTTCATATCTTAACAGCAAACATTTTGGACCCAGCCAGTGTGGCTCAGTTGGTCAGGCATCATCTCCAGACCAAAAGGTTGCCTGTTCTTTTTGGGGACACACAAGAAGCAGCTGATGGATGTTTCTCTCCCTCTCTCTTTGTCACTTCCCCTCTCTCTAGAATACTTAAAAAAAACCATTTTGTTGCAAATAGGAATTTTTTTGGAAAACTTTAAGTAGGCTAGTGAATATAACCTACTAGATATTATTGCTTACATATGTCCCTATGTGTGACTAATGTATATATGTACTTCCTTTATTCTTCTTATATCAAAATTTAAAATATGTGACTTCACAGAAAGAGTGTATTTTAATTTAATGATACCCTCATTATACAGATAATGAAATAGGATTTCTGACATTATTCCTTTGAGAGGTGGTGGGTACATATTCTTAAATTCCTTGGGCATTCCAAAGAAGTTTTAAAATAATCTGTAATCACCTTGTTCTTTTGTGGATTAAGTGCAACAAATTCAGTAAGTATTTATTGGATACCCACTGAATATAGGCAGTTTAAGCCTTTAATGCTTTATTTTTATTTTTTTGTTTCTTTAAAATTTTTATTTTAATTTTTAAATAGACAATGAATTAATCAAACCATGCATTTTATAATTCAGAGACTCTTAAAAATAACTAGTTAGTAATTCTTTTATTTTCATAGAGTTATGTTACTTTCAGTAATTACACATTAGTGCTCTTTTTTACAAGTAACAATTCTCAGTGAGCTAATACTTTGTAGCAGTTTTTAACATGTACATGTATATTCACTAATAAAGCATGTACAATACAAACCTCTGTTGAATATTTCCATCACTTGGATCGCTAGAGATTTTTAATGGTTTAAATTAATAACTTTACATGAAGTGATCCATATAATAAACTTTTCTGTTAGAAGACACTTATTAAATAGTGCTTTGAATTCTATGACACAGCAATTAATAAATCTCAAATACCTAACAGGTATTTTCTATAGTGAAAGAACTTAATTGAGTGTTGTTTACACTGTAGGAGAGCACACTAAAGAACTAAATTAATGTTCTGTAATCAAAGGGTGGCTACACTTTAATTCACTTCATACATCCTAATCACCGCATTAAAATTTTAGGAATTTCTAACTCATCCATAACAACAAAAGTGTACAAAAATTGAGTGGAAGAAAATATAAGTTGTCATTTTTGAGTTCTTTCTTTTCCTTTTTATTGAATTTATTTTGGTGACACCGGTTAAGAAAATTACCCAGGTTTCAGGTGCACAATTCGACACCACATCATCTGTGCTCTGTATTGTGTGTTTGCCACCCCAGGTCCAGTCTCCATCCATCCCCATCTACCCCCATCCCCTCCTGCACCCCACCCCCAGGCGGCCACCGCACTACTGTCAGTGTTCCTGAGGTTTCTCTCTCTTTTTATTTTGCTCAATCCCTTCAACCTCTACTAGCCCACCTCCCAAAAAAAGCCTGTCAGCCTGCTCTCCATCTATGAGTCTGTCTCTAATTTTGATTTGTGGTTATCTTTATTGGTTCTCATTTTTAAAACTGCTTTGTGTTTGTAAATTTCCACTTAGAGGGGCCAATTGTCTTTTAGGAGATGAATTGTTTCCATGCACTTGGTGGCAAAAGATCGTTGTACAATCTGCAGTGAAAAAACTTGATGCAGAGAGTCTGGCCTTTTAACACACTCTGTACCTCATATGCAGGAATCCGAGATGATATTAATATGAAGTGTGGTGGGGCAGCACATGCAGGGCTGTCATCATTTTTACAAACTCCATGCCAATTTTTCTTTGATGGGAAAGGGTACGAATATCTTCCATGAACATTTCTTCTAGAGAGGAGAAAGGGGGGAGTAAGTGAAATTCTCATTTTTTCTTAATTCAACTTTGATTACATGTTCTCTGTGTCCATCAGCCACATACTGTATATGAGGCAGGCGGCCTCAGTACCTCAGTCTCTCCCTGCAGTTGGGGACAAAGGCAACGGGTCTCCTGGGCTGGTTGGGGGCAAAGCTGCCCTCCGGTCCTCTCTTCCTCCATCTGTAGGATGCCAGAAAGTTCTCTTGGAGCTTAGCTTTTGTGGGGCACTTAAAATGAATGTAGTGACTTACTTAGGGATTTAAAAAAACATTTTCAAAGGGGGCAGTAGAGAGATTTCAAATTCCCATAATCCTCCAGGCCTCACGGTTATCCGGTTATCCGAGTAATGTCTCCATTGTCTCCATAGACACCCCCACCCCACCCCCATTTACCATTTGGATATGCTTACACCCTAAAACATTTCTGGAAAAAATTTACATTTTTGCTCAATAATTTTGTACAAAAAATATACTACATCCACAGTATGGCCTCCTTGTAGGGTTAAGAATATTTGAAATGTAAATTTTGAATGTTACATATTTCTTCCTTCAGAAAGCATGCTAAAGACCACTGTTTTTGCTATATCCAAGGATGAGAGCTGCATAATTATGCGATCCTACATGTTAGCTAGATTATTCTAGAATAAATTCTTGGTGTCAAGGGATGGTCCAGAGCCTTCAGGAGATGGAGGTTTGCTTACCGCTTGGGCAAAGCTTCTAAGGATGCCAAAACAAGCTGTTTCTCCAAAGCTTCGTGTAATCCCACTCGATCCCTCACAGTCCGGGAACGACGTGGCTGGCATTGGGATTTTGGCAATCTAGAGCAGCCCATTGCACTCCCCCAAGGGGGTCGGACTCGGAATAACTCCTCTGGAAGACAAACAGCAGCCGGCTTGGCTGTTCACAGCACGCTTCTCCCAGCCAAGTCTCCGTAGATAAAAGGCATCAAAACTAAGGCCGCGCCAGGGCAGTATTCCAAACAGCAATCATTATGGCCACTTTTACACTCTATTTGTATTTCTTATTCCGTCCGCACTGTGGCCACAAGTTTCCAGTCATTTCAGGTCAAGAAACAAAGCTCAGAGAACAAGCAACTCTTTTCTTGTGGAAACCAGTTAATTTATAGGCTTCCCACCCGTTTCTGTCCTCCTCCTTGGCTTCAAGTAACTTCTCTTTGTTATGATCTCACAGAGGGCAAGTCAGTAAAATAATAAATAAATAAAAAGGAGAACTCGAATCAACTTTGTCGATTACCTTTCCACACAAGTCAGAAGGCTTAGCTGAAAGTGTGTCTTATCCCCACTCCCTTTCCACTTAAAAAAAGTGCTACTCTTCCTGCTTTCATTCTCACTTTCATTTCTCCTCCTTTTCATCAACCTCAAGTCTTCTGAACTGTCCTGAACCTATTTCTTTGTTTAGGCTTGTGTTCATACTTCTCTCACCTCCTTATCTTTGGTCTTATAAATTTGAGAAAAACTAGGACAGGCAATGGAGGCACTGATATTTGACCTTACATAGTTCATCTGAAATATTTTTTGCTTATTAATTCACTGGAAATATACAATGAAGAGAAAAAGAGCTTATGCTGAACATACGAGTACTTCCGAGAATGCCACCCACACTCTATTTCAGAAAAATAGCACCACCCTCCTCTGTGGGAATTTGTATGTAAATCCATTGGCTTTGACACTACTTGGTCAAGATAAGAAGTTTTAAAATGCTACTCACTCTTATGCAGTGCAATTCTCTCCCACATTATTTTCCTTAGACGCTTTTCTCTTTGTCTCTCCTGTAGCTCCTCATGGTCTGTTTTGGGTTCATTCAGGGTCCCACAAACAGCGCCGGCTTCCCTAGGTGTCAGCCAGTTTAGGCTGGACACACAAGCAATATAATGGTGCTTCCAAGCACCATATTCATGATCCGTTGGAGTATAGGGCAGAAACCACCCGAACCTGAGGCACTTGGGCATCCATAAGCAATCCTTCAGAGATGGAAGTGAGAAAGATGAGTTGTGAGTTTTTTAAAGGTCAGTTTCCTAGTCATAATGCTTTCAGGTACACAGATCATTTGCTTTAATGCTTTAAGATTTCTAGTGCAGTTGACTTGCTGTCTAAACTTGACTCTGAAAAATGAGAATCATTCCTTACTCCATAGGAAAACTATTCTTTGCTGAACATGTATGTTATATATAAATATATGTATTAGCCATTTTGTATACTCATCTAGCGCTCCCATAGCACTTGGTTACTTTAAACCTAGATTCGGAGACTTCTGCTTCTAGCAGTGGTGTGGTTGCTCGTTTCGACCAGTCCTCCCACTGAGAACAACTTTGACTGAGCCATATGATATTGCCTGTGAGCCACCACTTTTGAGATATGAGAACAGCAACTTTCATGTGATGTAATCAAATTAAATATCTACGCAGAGTATCAGACAACAACCATCTGAAGTCGTGATGGAGCTACAGTGCGTAAGCACCTGTGTAGCCAAGAACCCGGAAAAGAGGGAAATCCAGGGGTAGGCCTGGTTGTCAGCACCACTTTCACACCATTTAATAGTTCCAAAGTCAAGTTCAGGCTGACAAGCAGAGCAGAAAGTTATAAGTGAAAGCATTACAAGCCGTAAAGTCTTTTAGGCATTCTCGCAGGAATTGGGGGCCCACTAAAGGGAAGAACCCTGGTAACCATACCAGGCTTTCAACTGAGATCCTTTTCAGTAAAGATGATAAAGAATTGGATAAACTATCACCAGGACTGAAGCTAGCTTTGAAATATCTCACTCCCTGATTAGATTTAAGGGATCTATTCCCAGCTGAAATGAACACCAGAACCAAAAGCAAATTCTTTCTGAAGGAAGATAATATCATCCAGAGACTCAAATTACCACATTAACTTCTTGCACTCAGTATCTGGTACTCAATCAAAAGCGCCAGGCACACAAAAAGACATTTGTCTTTGAATAAACAGAGAGAGACTCTCAGGAGATCCAGATGTTGTAATTATCAGACATGAACTTCAAAAAGAAAAAAAAAACTAAACATGGGAAAACATATTTGCCAATGATACCTTGGACAAGGGTTTGATCTCCAAAATATATAAAGAATTCACACAACTCGACTCCAGGAAGACAAACAGCCCAATTAAAAAATGGGCGAAGGACCTAAATAGACACCTCTCCAAGGAGAACATACAGAGGGCCCAGGGACATATGAAAGGACACTCAGCATCACTAGCCATCAGAGAGATGCAAATTAAAACCACAATGAGATACTACTTCACACTGATCAGAATGGCCATCATAAATCAACAAACAATAAGTGCTGGCGAAGATGTGGAGAAAAGGGAATCCTTTTACACTGTTGGTGGGAATGCAGACTGGTGCAGTGACTGTGGAAAACAGTATGGAATTTCCTCCAAAAACTAGAAATGGAACTGCCTTTTGACCAGCAATTCCACTGCTGGAATTATACTCTAAGAATCCTAAAAAAACAATTCAAAAGAATCTATGTACCCCAGTGTTCATAGCAGCACAATTTATAATAGCCAAGTGGTGGAAACAGCCTAAGTGCCCATCAGTTAATGAGTGGATCAAAAAACTGTGGTACATTTACACAATGGAATTCTAGGCAGCAGAAATAAAGAAGGAGCTCCTACCCTTTGTGACAGCATGGATGGAACTGGAGAGCATTATACTAAGTGAAGTAAGCCAGGTGGTGAAAGACAAATACCATATGATCTCACTTATTAGTGTAAAATACTCAACAAAACAAGTAAGAAAATAGAACCAGAGACATAGAATAGAGAACCAACTGACAGTAACCAGAGGGGAGGGGGGAGGGGTGATGTGGAGGAAAGAAGGGGAAGGGTCAAGTCAAGGAACATGTACAAAGGACCCAGGGACAAAGACACTGGGGGGCAGTGATTGAATGAGGGAGGTGGGGGATGGGTATGGCAGGGGAGAGTAATGGAGGAAAATGGCGACAACTGTAATTGAACAATAAAAAAATCTATAACTAATATGTTTAAGAAATTAAATGGGTAGATGGAAATTTTTGGCAAAAAAATTTCAACATTTTCTAGAAATCAACATTCTAGAATTGAAAAATATGATAACTGAAATTTGTAACTCAGTGGACTCGTTTAAGAGCAAATTAGAATCCAGCTAAAGAAGTGATTAGTAAACTGAAATACAGGCTAGAAGGGAAGTCCAGACTGAAGACACTGACAGCCGAAAGGATGGAAAAGACATCTGAGAGAATGCAAGACTTAGGGGATGCGGGGGATCAGTCTAAGCTAAGTATCGAATCCCACAAGGAAAAGAGAAGCAATGTATAAGGAGACAGCATCTGAGAACTTTTCAAAGTGCATAAAGGACATTAAATGTCAGATTCAAAAATCACTGCAAAACACAAAACAGGCGGCAAGAAAATGGAGACAACTGTACTTGAACAACAATAAAAAAATAGTATTTTAACTAAAAGTTTTATTAATATTAAAAAACAAGATAAATACACACACTGACACACACCTTCTAGGTACATTATGAAAAAATTACACGAGAGAGAGAGAAATATCCTAACACTTACTAGAGAAAATAGAAATATTACCTTTAAAGAAATAACAATAAAACTTTCTACTTCTCAACAAATAGTTATGGAAGCCAGAGAACAATGGAAAATTTTCAAAGTACTATAAAAAATTAACTGCCAACCTAGAGTTCAAATTTTCAGTGACAATATCCTTGAAATATGAAGGTGAAATAAAGACATTTTAGGATAAAAACTAACAGAGTTTGTCAGCAGCAAGTTGCATGAAAAGCAATATTAAAGATAATTCAGAAGGAAAATGATCCCAAATGGAAACTCAGAGATGCAGGAAGGCACAAACAACAGAAAAAGTAAATATGTTGTTACTTATAAATAAATATTGATTGTATAAAATAATAGTAATGGGGGGTTGGGGACTGGGTGAAAAAGGTGGAGGGATTGAGAAGTACTAATTAGTAGTTACAGAATAGCCACAGAAATGCAAATTACAGTGTAGGGAATATAGCCAATAATATCATAACTATGTATGGGGCCTGGTGGGCACCACAGTTATTGGGGTGCCCACTCTGCAAAGTACACGATTGTCTAGTCACTAGGCTGTACACCTGAAACTGATACAGAATAATATTGAATATAAACTGGAATTAAAGCATAATTTTAGTAAAGAAAATAATGTTAATAGTCTCGTGAACTTTGTATATTTAAATGTTTGCATATTTTATACATACTTAAATATGTTAAAAGTTATATATGACATTAAAATATCTGACAACAGCCCTGGTTGGTGTGGCTCAGCAGATTGAGCACCAGCCTGGAAGGTCACCGGTTCAATTCCCAGTCAGGGCACATGCCTGGGTTGTGGGTCAGGTCCCCAGTTGGCATGCAAGAGGCAACCACACATTGATGTTTCTCTCCCTCTCTTTTCCCTCCCTTCCCCTCTCTCTAAAAATAAATAAATAAAATCTTTAAAGAACATCTGACAAAAGCATAGAAACAAGGGCCAAGGGGGATGAAGTTAAATGTTCTAAGCTCTTTGCATGACCTCCTACCTGGTAAAATAATCCTAGGATGCGGGCTGTAATTTCTATGGTACCCATGAAACAACTTCTAAAGAATTTATAATTAACAATAAAAAATATTGATAAATAAATATTTTAAGTACTCCAAAAGAAGACAGGGAGAAAAACAAAATACAAAACACATGAAACAAACAAAAAATAAATAGTACAATGGTAGACTTAAGCTCAAATACATCAGTATTTACTTAAATGTAAACAGACCAAATTACCCCAGCTAAAAGTCACAGACTGCTAAATGTTAAAAAACAACCACCACCACCACATTCTTTTATGAAATATTTTTTACATATAAGGACATGGAAAGGTTGAAAGTAGAAAGACAGAAAACAATATACTGTGCGAACAGTAAGCCTGGATTTTTTATAGCAATAAATCCGGGGCTCACAGACGGCTTTCGCATGTGGGCCCATCACAGAGAGTGAGGTAGTCTCCGAGATCAGAATCTCAGCACAAGCCCACCCCGGAAGGCGTGCACAGGTTAAAGAAGCAAATTATTGACTTGTTTTTTAAATTATGTCTACCATTACATTTCATTCAACCTTTTAAAAGGAAAACAGAGGCAGCATTAATGGCAGAGGATATTGAAGATCTCAATTTATCTTCTTCAACAGACATTAGCCAAGGAGAGATTAGTTGAAACTGTGATCGTACCGCAATTTTCAAGGCGATTTATCATGAATAAAATAATAATATATATAAACCAAAGCTTAAATTATTTTAATGAAAGAATGGATTCCTTTAGCCAACAAAAAGTATTTTCTAAATAATTGAGTATTGATAAATTATTAAAACTACATGAATTATTAGAATAGTGTATATCCCCTTACAAAACAAATTACCTTAATTTATCTCCATTTTTTTCTTAAGGGTAAGTTAATTATGGTTCAGAGACCCTCAGTTATCTTTTTTTTCCTAAAGATTTTATTTATTTATTTTTAGACAGAAGGGAAGGGTGGGAGAAAGAGAGGGAGAGAAACATCAATGTGTGGTTGCCTCCCGCACACCCCTACTGGGGACTTGGCCCACAGCCCAGGCATATGCCCTGACTGGGAATCAAACCAGTGACCCTTTCGTACATAGGCTGGCATTCAATCCACTGAGCCACACCAGCCAGGACGATTTAGGGAAGAAAGTTATCCCAATACACATTACTAATATATTTGGGCCCTATTACTAGGAAGTGACAATTAATAAACCTGTTCAGTTAAAAACTTCCAGGGCCAGCTGACTTGCGCCGCAGCACATAGATCTTTCGGATTCAGAAAGGAAAAGATATAGAGAGAAATGAAGCGTGGTAACACTGTAGAGAAATCCACTTTAGCCACTTGCATCCTTTCTGAAAACTGGTCATGGAAAAACCTAGGATGAAAGATACAGAAATTGAATTCAGAACACTAGTTTCTAAAGTCAACTAAAATCAACTATAAATATTAATCATTGTACTTTCTCTAATGGTCTACATGTAAAAAATAATTAAATCCTAAATAACATAAGCTATATTTTTTCAAAAATACTCTGTCTACTTTCCATGATCCATTCCAAAGACAATGAATAACAAAACTATTTAAAATCCACAAGAAAAGAACCCATGAAATAGGCTTAGTTGTTTAAGCTATAAATCTGAACTTTCTTTCCCCCTTTTCCATTACCCCAAATTCAATAAATCAGCAAGGCCTGTCAGCTCCACCTCCAAAATACAGCCCCAAATCCAACCACGTCACTTCCTCTCTGCTGCTGTCACGCCGGCCTAAGGCACCTCCAGCTTCCCCGGCACTGTTGCAACAGCCTCCTGATTGTCTCCCTGCTTCCATTCTCGTCTTCCCAGAACCCAGTCTCTATGCAGCAGCCCACGTGGATGTTTAAATGCAGATTGGATGATGTCACATATATGTGTAAAAACTTGGGATGGCTTCCTAATGCAATCAGAATAAAAACCTCTGGATAAATCACACTTAGTGGTGAAATATTAAATGCCTTCCCCCTGACATCAGGAACTAAGTAAGAGTGTCCACTCTCACTATTCAACATACACTGGACATCCTAGCCAGCTCAACAAGACTAAATAAATAAATAAATGACGTACATATTGGAAAGGAAGCAGTAAAATAGTCTCAATGCATGTACCCTGCATGTAGAATTTACAAAGCAATTACAACTATGGAATCTACAAAACAACTATTTAAATGTTGAATTTATGAGTATAAAATTATTGATAATTTTTATTACCTTTTTAATGTTTGTAAGATTTATAGCAATAGCCCCTTTTTCATTTCTGATATTGGATACTTTGTGTTTTCCTTCTTTTTTTCTTGGTTACTCTTGCTAGGAGTTTATCAACTTTATTACTATTTTTTTTTAAAAAAAGCTATTTGCACATTGTATCTTTTCTTATCCTTTTACTTTTAGCCAATCAGCTTCTTTATATTTAAAGTGTATCCCTCATAGTCAGGACACATATCTTATTATTGTTTTTAGCTCATTTGACAACCATCCCTTTATTGGAGGGTTTAGTCCCCTTATATTTAATGTCATTATCGATATGGTTGATCAAAGTTTTAATTTTGTTTTTCATTTGGTTGTTCCATCTGTTTTATGAAACTTTATTTCTCCTCTTTGTTTGAAGTAATCATTTTTTTGTATTTTATCTTAATCCCTTTATTGGCTTTTAGAATACTTCTTTAATTACACTTTTAAATTGTTGTAGCAAGTGTGATATGCATCTTTAACTCTTCATAGTCTACGTAAAGTTAATATTACTGTGATATTTAAAACAGTGCAGCAGTATAGTTCTCACCATCCTTTGTGCCTTTGTTGACATACACATGCATCTACTTATAAATCCCACAATGCATTGTTTTTGTTTTAACAGTCACATGAACTTAAATAACTTAAAAATTTTATATTTTCCCACCCATTTACCATTTCCAGTGCTCTTCATTCCTGCTTATAAATCTCAGTTTCCATGTGATACCAATTTCCTGGCCCTGAACTTTCTCTAGCATTTCTTACTGCAGGTCTGATAACAAATTTTGTTCATTTCTTTTTACCTAAAAATTTCTTTATTTCACCTTAATATTTGTGATAGTATTATGATTCCGTTAATTAATTTAAATAATTTTCATCTTGTACCCAATCTGTTTCTGCTCTTTCTTTTTCTTCTTCTTCTCCTTCTGCCCACCCTCTGGCTCCCTCTCCTCCTTCCTCTCCCCCACATCCACATTATTTTAACAAGTCTAAGATATCATATCATTTTATCTATAAACATTTCACCATATATACTAAATAAGGAGAATATTTAAAATCTATATATATTCTCATAATATCACCATACCCAAATAAATTCGACAATAATTTCTTAATGTGACATCCATAAAGAAAACTTTTCATATGGCACCTATCCAGAGCACTTCTTACATTGCATTTCAAGCTGCCTAAACACAGTGGATTTTGAAAGAATACACAGTCAAAGGCCCCATCAAAGTGATCGCCTTGGGGCGGTACAGGCCAAGGAAACATTTGACAGCCCATGAAAGATGCACTGCTGGCCCTACAGCCACCAACTACAAAAACAAACAAATGCACAGAAAACAACTGCGCCCCTTAGATGTTAGCCGTAAACCTGTGCTACCATCCCAGGCCACCAGGTAGGTGGTCATCACTGAATAAGAAGAAACACAGGAATAGGAAAGTTTGGAAGCAATCCAGGCCTCAGTAAATCCAACTCTTCCCTGGAACTCCTAATCTCCTCCAAGCTTCGTGGAATTACAGGTACTTGTGACCAATCTCACAGCTGACTGGAAACTTTGGCAACAAGAACTTACCAGAAGTCATTTACCTCAGGCCACTGAATCTATACAATGGTTTCTCACTGCTAAATGTCTCCTGCTGCCCTGGATCCCAATGGACACAGAAAAACTCACTGAAAAAGCACACGTGAGTCAGAACAGATCTTAATCTGCAATGTGTCTTCTCTGCCTAAATTTCCATAAAGTGGGTCAAGCCTCAGAAAGTTTCAACAGGAAATGAAAATGGCACCTCTAGTTAGGGACAAAAAGGACCTGAGTTACATTCATGAACAGGTTGTTGAACATCCATTAGACCCAGAGAAAGTCTTGACCATGAATTAAACCCAACTGTGGGCTTAACTTGGGCCTCATCTACAAATCTTGGGAGAATGACAAGTTCTACCACACAACAGAATTCCAACTAATACATGCGGAAGGAATTAAATTAGAAAATCACCTCCTGGAAGCTTTCATAGTAGTAATTGCTTCAGATTAGAATCATCAATGGATGCATCAAACAAATTTGATGAGAAACAGGATATTTTCATAGATTCAAATATTTTTAGTTAATTTAAAAGTAATCAAGTGCTGGTGAGGATGTGGAGAAAGGGAAACCCTTTTGTACTGTTGCTGGGAATGCAGATTAGTGCAGTCACAATAGAAAACAGTATGGAGTTTCCTCAGAAAACTTAAAATGGAACTGCCTTTTGACCCAGCGATTCCACTCTGGGAATATATCCGAAGGAACCCAGAACACTAATTTAGAAGAGCATAAGCAGCCCTATGTTCACTGCAGTGTTATTTACAATCACCAAGATAAGGAAGCAGCCCAAGTGTCCGTCAGCAGATGGGTGGGTAAAACAACGAGACATTTACACAATGGAATTCTACTTGGCCATAAAAAAGAAGAAAATTTTACCCTTTGCAACAGTATGGATGGACCTAGAGAACATTATGCTAAGTGAAATAAGGCACTCAGAGAAAGACAGATACCATATGATCTCACTCTTATGTGGAATCCAAGGAACAAACTGAACTAACAAGCAAAATAGAGATAGACTCAGACAGAGAGCGTGATGACAGCTAAGGGGTGGGGGAATTAGGGGGTGGAGGGATTGAGCAAAAAAGAAAAAGGACTCATGGACATGGACAACAGTGTGGTGATTGTAGAGGGAGGGGATATAAGTGGACTAAATGATAATGGGAAAAATACAATAAAATTTTTTAAGTAATCATTTATATACATTTTAGTTACTTATTAATTCATAAGTGCAAAATACTTCATAATTAGCCATCCTGACCAAGTGGTAAAGTCAGTATCCTGAGCAGTGGGATGCGTTATCATGGTTGACCTCCGACATGGCCCGCTGAGAACACAGCATTGCTGCTGTGTTATTCCTGTCAGTGATGTGATACCTGAATGTTATCTTGAGGACATATCAGCCAACCACAAATTGAAGGTTATTCAACAAAGCAGCACATCTGTCCTTTTCAAGTGTCAAGTGAGAAAAGACAAGGAAACAGTGAGCAATTGAACGTGGCTACAGAGACATGGAAATTAAATACACTAGGTGACTGTGGACTGGATTCCAGACCGGGAAGGAAAGGACGATTGTAAGGGATGTTGTTGGATCCATCAGGAATATTGCACGGAGGCTGCGGGTTGGACAGTGGTGCCCCGTCCCTGCTGATTCCCTGATAGGGGAGGATGTGCTTTGACTGCTCAGCAGACTGTCCTTGTTTTTTTTCAGGACACCATGTTTACAACCTACTCTCAAATGATTTGGAATAATATGGCAAAATGCAGGAAAATTTTAACCATTGATGAAACCAAATGGACAGCATAAAGAAATTATTTATACTATTTTTGCAAGTTTTCTGGAAATTAAAAATTATTGCAAAACCAAAAAGGTTTTTTTTTTAAGAAGAGGCTACCTGCTTTGCTTCCAAGGTTTAATAGTTGCCCATTCTTTTCTGTGATTCTTGTCCCCTGGCTTTAAGTCACTGTCCCTCTTGATCGCTGCCCAGGCAGCCTAGTCACACCCTGAGACGAACAGAGTGGCTCTGAGATGAAGCTTTTGGCACGTCAGTCTGGGGAATGGGTGAGTGTGTGTGCAAGTGTGAGTGTGTGTGTGTGTGTGTGTGTGATGTAAGCAGGGGGACAAAGAGTGGACTTGTGCCTGTCCTGGCAGTGTGCAGTGTCCACACACAGAAATGCCGCTGGGGGAACCTTCTCAGTGTTGATAGAGGTTAACATTCAGGCTGAATGAGCCTGTGCCAACACCCAGAACAGTGCATCTCAAAGGATCCCTGACCTAACCCATCACTGTCTGAGGCAGGCTTCACAGTCATTTTACTGGCCCCTGATGGACAATTTTCTCTCATTTAGAATTGCAAAACAGATCAATAAAAGAAGATGCAGCCCTGGCTAGTGTGGCTCAGTGGATTGAGCACCAGCCTGTGAACAAAAGGTTAGCTGGTTCGATTCCCAGTCAGGGCACAAGCGTAGGTTGCGGGCCAGGCCCCAGTAGGGGGTGCGTGAGAGGCCACCACACAATAATGTTTCTCTCCCTCTTTCTCCCTCCCTTCCCTTCTGTCTAAAAATAAAAATAAATAAAATCCTAAAAAAAAGAAGATGCAAAACAGGAACGTTTTCAGCCTCTTTTTCAAAGACAGGTCTCAGTATCTTTGGAGTTTTTGTCCCCATCTCCCTTCCCGCCCCCGCCCCCCTCCTGTTGCATACCAGCAGAGCAAAAGAGAAGCACTGAGTCTGGGTTACTTTTTAAAGAAAATCTCAATTATACATGTTTTATATTTATTCCTTGTCTGTGCTGCTACAAGGACACATTCAAGTATAATGAATCCGAGGCAAGAGGAAGAGAAAATGCTTCAGTCACATTAAAAAAGAAACCATTGCATGAGCGGCAGAAGCAGGGTAGTTTGCAGTAATGACACTGTGGCTCATTGCATTTTAGTTAATGTTGCAAAGCAAGAAATTTGTGAAGAGAAATAACAACATGGAAGGAGACAACGAACAAAATGTGTGTTGCTTGTTTACTGTGACAAGGATAGCTTCATTTAAATAATTCATGATAATACTTTGCAGCGTGCCACCAAATGTACAATATGTACTTTGCAAAAATAACAAGGCTTAGTAATACAGGACTTGAATATAATTCTCTGCTCTTAAGTTTCTGATAAGAATTGGAAAGATGCTGCCAAAATTCTGATGGAAATTAGTAGGAGAACAGCCTAGAGAATGGCCTGGAGAGGGGTGAGGGAGTTGGGTTGAGGTACCTGTTCTCTAGGTGCCTAAGTACCTTTTAGTCTTGTGTGGGTGCTTCACAAATATTCTGTATGTAGCCTGGCAAGGGTATGTACTAGATGGGTTTCCATGCGGATGCCCACATGACACAGAATAATGACCAGGATTGGGGTACAAAGGAAATGGAGAACCAGATGTTAAAGTTTTTAGTGAATAAGAGAGCACATTCTCTGGGTGGTGTGGCTCAGTGGATTGAGCACTGGCCTGCAAACCAAAGGGTGGCTGGTTCAATTCCCAGTCAGGGTACATGCCTGGGCTACAGGCCAGGTCCCCAGTAGGGGGTGTGCAAGAGGCAACTGTACATTGATGTTTCTCTCCTTTCTCTCCCTTCCCCTCTCTCTAAAAATAAATTAATTAAATCTTAAAAAATAAAAGAGCATAGCTATAAGGAGGGGAAACTGAAGAGGTCTTTTTAAAGATTTAAAATATTTTGTATATTCCAATTCATAGTTATATGGAAGGATGCACATATGCACAAAAATTAGGTTATATCTAGGTGGTGGGATTATGAGTGATTGGTATTGTACTCTTTTACCTTATCCCAATTTGCCAATGCTTCTTCAAAAGCCTGGTATTACCCTGACCAGTGTGGCTCAGTTGGTTAGGCCTCATCCCATAAATCGGAAAGGTCACCAGTTGGATTCCCCATCAGGGCACATGCCTGGGTTGCGGGTTCAGTCCTGGGTCAGGCAACCAATTAATGTTTTTCTTTCACATCTCTGTTTCTTTCCCTCTCTTTCTTCCTCCCTTCCCCTCTTTCTAAAGATAAATAAATAAAATCTTTTTCTAAAGTCCTAGTATTACTACTGAATAGACAAAAACAACCTGAGGCTTCATACTTGATCCCTCCAGGTGGACACATGTTCTCCAGTCTTTGCTTGTCTAACTCCTACTCTATCTTCAGCCTCCAGTCAAATTCACACAAGGCTTTCCCCACCCCCTGGACTAGGTGAGGTCCCCATTACTTTTCCTCTGTCACTTAGCACAGTTGTAGCTATTTACTTGGTATCTGTCGAGCTGGCCAGGCCAGACCCGGATTGTGGAACGTAAAGAATGATGCATGCACACAGACCTGCCATTGTCGCACAGTTGCAGCATCACCTTCCCAATGGAGAGGCCAACGAAGTTGAAGTGAAGAGACACAGTGAAGAGACATGATGCTGGGGGAGGAGCATGAAACTTTGTCTGGAACCAGCCGGTGGATCCAAGTCATGTGACTGGTGAAAAGCTGTTTTTTTGCAACAATATAGATAACCACATAAGCTGATAATGGGTCTTTCGGGCAATATTTCTGGCGTGCTGCCTCCTCCGTGTCAGGCTGACCATTCCTGCCGCCCAAACACTGCCCTGCACTAGGATGCTGCCACCCACTGAGCACTCCCTGCTTCGTGCCCCTTGTATCCTTTGCTGACACCGACATCCTCTACACTGGATGTGTACTGCCGTGCAAACCAAGCACTATTTCTGCGTTTCCATCCTTGTTGGTTCTCCAACTCAGTCCTATCTTGGACTCACTATTGAAAGTTTGTCTCCTCTGCTGGACTGTAAGTCCCATAAACGAGGACACGATGGCTGTCTTATCTGCTGCTCTGTCCCAGCACCCAGTGGTGCTTACGATTTGGAAAAGGACTAAAGAAATGTGTGTAAGTTACAATAAAGAAGGAAAAATGATGGAAGTTGAACAAAGAAAGAGAAAATCACTGTATGTCTTAATTTCCTGCTGTCACTGTAAGCAGGGACCACCAAGTTAGGGGCTTACAGCAGTGTGGATTTACTCTCTCAGCTCTGGAGGTCGCAAGTCTGAAATCAGGTTTGCTGGGCTAGGGCTGCGGCCAAGGTGTTGGCGGGATGGGGCCCTTCTGGGGGCGCTGCGGGGAGACTCTGTTTCCTTGCCTTTTTCAGGCCCTCGCAGCTGCCTGTGTTCCCTGGCCCATCTTCAAAGCCTGTAGCATAGGATCTTCAATTCTCCCTCTCCCTCTGGTCTCTTTCTCCCTCCTGCTGCTTCATTACCACACCTTCTCTCTGATGTCTTTTGTATCCTTTGTGAGGACCACTGAGTCCCAATAATGCAGGATAATCTCCCCATCTCACAGTCCTTCATCACATCTGCATAGTCCCTTCGCCGTATAAGGTAAATCCACAGATTCCGGGGGTTCGGACGAGGACATACTTGGAGGCCATTATTTAGTCTACCATGCTGCTCTAATTTCTGAGATGTGGAAAACACCCCAAAATATTTACAGTAGTGTTAACTTGCACTGTCAAAAATCCAATAACAGGCACAGACAGTCCCCTTTTTCTATTTGACAACAAGTCTTAGTCTATGAAAATATGAAGTTCAGATGGCAGGACTGCCTCTCACACTCTGTTTGGTGTTGAGTCCCACGCACTCAGAACTGTGCCTAGGAGACAGCAGGCACTCAGCAAGTATTTGTTGGATGATGAATGAATAGACTTTAGCTTTTGCCCCTGATCATTTACCTCCCTTCTTTAGTAAAATAATCTCAATTCGAGGGTCCCTGTGCTTCTACGAAGCTGGCTCCATCCCTGCCCCCACAAAGTGCATGATGAAGGCTGAGTCAGTTCCTGTGGGCCAGTCCCCTGGCCGCAGGCTTTAGTCAGAAGTGGGCGTGGACCTAAACTAGTCCAATCAGAGTAAAGCACAAACAAAGAAACACTTTTTCTCCGGGGCATCATGGGGGAAGTGTAATAAATGAAGCCAAGGCTGCGGAAGGCAGGACAGAGGGACAATGAGAAACAAGGTGTTGGTTTTATTACTGAATCTCGGGATCAGGCTTTAACTGTAGCCAAACCTACCTCTGGATTTTTTAGTTATGTGAGAGTAAAATGTGTCCTTTATCATGTGTGTCAAGTTTAGTGTCGTTTACAATGAAACACGTTGTAAAAGCATCAAGTAGCACCACACACAAAAGATGAAAAAGGCACCCACAGAACTTGAACCAATAATTTTGTTTCATTGCGTTGCGGACAGAAGGGACAGGGCACTCATATGGTTCGTGTTTCTGCTTCCCAGGGGGAGCAGAATCAAGAGGTGGAAGAAGCCTTGGGGACTTCAGGTCACGTAGGCCTTGTGCCTTACACTTGGGTGTTCACTGCCTCATGCTGGGAACGTGGTAAAAACAGCTTCCTCAGCCCCATCCCAGGTGTGATGAGCCAACATCTCTATGGAGCGAAACTCATAATCTGTGTTTTTACAAACCCCAAGTGATTCTGATGGGCCCACCCCTTCTCAACATTGGTGAACTTGAGTGCCCACTGGTAGAAGAGGCAGCCTGGCAGCTCCAGATGCTGATTCCAAAGTCAGGTACAGAGGGTTGGATGTAGGTGTGGTGGTTTAAGAGCATGTTTAACTCCTTTTGAAGCCCTGAATTAATTAACAACGTAGACTCTGACTGAGGGCTGAAAGGCTCTCTGCAGTGTGTAAAAGACATCTGTTTGACTGCTAAATACTTTCTTGTTTTTCCAAATTTGGCTGGTTCTCACCTAAATTCTAGGGGTGCCCAACCTGAGGCCCGCGCACCGCATGCAGCCCAGGATGGCTATGAATGTGGCCCACCACAAAATCATAAATTTACTTAAAACACGATGAATTTTTTTATGATTACATGTTGCAATGTATTTAATGTGTGGCTCAAGACAACCCTTCTTCCAGTGTGGCCCAGAGATGCCAAAAGGTTGGACCCCTGTGTGACCAGAGAAGTAAGAACTAGGTAAATGAACTATTACAGACAATTTAAAGACCTATTTATCTTTCTTTCATTTTTAAAAAAAATTTCATTGAATTTATTGGTTAACAAAATTGCATAGGTCTCAGGTGTACATTTCTATAACACATCATCTGTATATTATACTGTGTGTTCACCATCCAAAGTCAAATCTGCCTCCGTCACTGTCTCCCTTTACCCCCAGCTACCTCCCTCACCCCTGCCTTTCCGTCTGGCAATCTCCATACTGTTGTCCATGTTTATGATTTTTTTCTTAATTCTTTCACCTTTTTTCACCCAGTCCCCTAACTCCCCTCCCCTCTGATAGCTATCAGTCTGTTTTCTTTGCCTATGAGTCTGTTTCTATTTTGTTTGTTTATTTTGTTCATTAGATTCCATGTATAACTAAGATCATATGGTATTTGTCGTTCTCTGACTGGCTTATTTCACTTAATACTCTCCAGGTCCATCTATGTTGTTGCAAAAGGTAAGATTTCCTTCTTTTTTGCCACCAAGCAGTATTCTATTGTGTAAATGTATCACAGTTTTTCATCCACTCCTCTGTTGATGGGCCCTTGGGCTGCTTCCAAGTCTTGGCTGTTGTAAATAACACTGCAGTGAACACAGGGGTGCATATATTCTTTCAAATTAGTGTTTCAGGTGTCTTCGGATATATAGTCAGAAGTGGAATCCCTGGGTCATAAAGCAGTTCCACTTTTAATTTTCTGATGAAACTTCATACTGCTTTCCACAGTGGCTGCACCACTCTGCATTCCCACCAATAGTATACTAGGGTTCCCCTTTCCCCACATCCTCTCCAACACTTGTTTGTTGACTTATTGATGATAAACATCCTGACAGGTGTGAGGTGATACATCATCGTGGTTTTAATTTGCATTTTGCTGATGATTAGTGATGTTGAGCATCTCTTCATGTGTCTATTGGTCATCTGTATGTCCTCTTTCGATAAGTGTTTATTTACATCCTTTGCTCATTATTTTTATTAAATTGTTTGGGGGATTTTTTTGTTGTTGCATTATACAAATTCTTTTTTTCCCAAGATTTTGTTTTTTTTAGATAGGGCAAGGGTGAAAGAGAGGGAGAGAAACATCAATGTGTGGTTGCCTCTCACACACCCCCTACTGGAGACCTGGCCCACAACCCAGGCATGTGCCCTGACTGGGAATCAAACCCAGTGACCCTTTGGTTCAAAGGTTGCCACTCAATCCACTGAGACACACCACCCAGGGCTGATAAATTCTTTATAAATATTAGATATTAACCTTTTATCATCATTGGAGAACATGTTTCCCCATTCAGTGGGTTGTCTTTTCATTTTGATGATGGTATCCTTTGCTGTGCAAAAAGTTCTTACTTCAGCCCTTGCTGGTGTGGCTCAGTTAGTTGGAGAATTGATTCCTGGTCAGAACACATACCTAGGTTGCAGGTTTGATCCCCAGTTGGGGTGCATATGGGAGGTAACCCATCGATGTTCCTCTCTCACATTGGATGTTTCTTTTTCTCTCCCTTTGTATCTCTAAAATCAATAAATGCATTTTTTAAAAATTAGAACAAAATGTGTTAGTTTGATGTAGTCTCATTTGTTTATTTTTCTTTTGTTTCCCTTGCCCAAGGAAATATAGCAGAAAAAATATAGTGCTACAAGAAATGTCCAAGATTTTACTGCCTATGTTTTCTTCTAGAATTTTTATGGTTTTGAGTCTCACATTTAAGCCCTTAATCCATTTTGAGTTTATTCTGTGAATGGTGTAAGGTGGTCTAGTTTTATTTTTTGCATGTTATCTGTCAAATTTTCCCAACCTCATTTGTTGAATAGACTGTCATTACCCCATTGTATGTTTTTTGCTTCCTTTGTCAAATATATTTTTTAAGATTTTATTTATTTATTTTTAGACAGAGGGGAAGGGAAGGAGAAGGAGAGGGAGATACACATCAATGTGTGGTTGCCTCTCATGTGCCCCCTACTAGGGACCTGGCTCGCAACCCAGGCATGTGCCCTGGCTGGGAATCAAACCAGCGACCCTTTGGTTTGCAAGCCGCGCTCAATCCACTGAGCTACACCAGCCAGGGCCTACTTTGTCAAATATTAATTAACCATAAAGCCATGGGTTTATTGCTGAGCTCTCCATTCTGTTCTGTTGATCTATGTGTCTGTTTTTATGCCAGTACCAGGCTGTTTTGATTACTATGGCCTTGTAGTGTAGTTTGTTATCAGGTGGCATAATTCCTCCAACTTTGTTCTTCTTTCTCAAGATTGCTGTGGCTATTCAGGGTCTTTTGTGGTTTTACATAAAGTTTTGGGATAATTGTTCTAGCTCTGTGAAATACATCTTTGGTATCTTGATAAGAATTATATTGAATATAAACTGCTTTGGGATGGTATTGGACATTTTAATTCTTCTTACCCCTGAGCACAGCATATGCTTCCACTTACTTGTATCTGCTTTGATTTCTTTCTTCAGTGTCTTCTAATTTTCTGAGTACAGGTCTTTCACATCCTTGATTAAATTTACTCCTATGTGTGTGTGTATATAGATAGATAGATAGATATAGATACAATTGTAAATGGGATTGTTTGCTTTTTGTAAATTTTTTTATTGAATTTATTGGGCTGACATTGGTTAATAAAATTATATAGGTGTCAGATATACAATTCTACAACACATCACATCATCTGTACATTATATTGTATGTTTACAACCCCAAGAGGATTGTTTTCTTAGTTTCCCTTTCTGAGAGTTTATTATTGGTGTATAAAAATGCAACCTATTCCTGGATATTTATTTTCTATCCTGTTACCTTAACAAATTCATTTATCAGTTCTAGTGGTTTTTTGGTGGTGTATTTAGGATTCTCTCTCTATACAGTATCATGTCATCTGCAAATAGTGACAGTTTTACTTCCTCTATTCCAATTTGTATACCTTTTATTTCTTCTTCTTGTGTGATCGCTACGGTGAGGACTCCCAGTGCTATGTTGAATAAAAGTGGTGAAATGGACATCCCAGTCTTGTTCCCAATCTTAAGAAAAATGCTTAGGTATGCCCACTGAGTATGATATTGGCTGTGGGTTTGTCATATATGGCCTTTCCTTTCACTTTTCTTTAAAAATAAGGAAAATCAGGGAAGCTCCAGGGCTAGTGAAGTCAAGGACTCCATGATGTCATCAAGGGCCAAAGTACTTCCATATTTGGCGTACTCAACAGTTGGCTTTGGTCCTCAGGTTTATCCCCTGAGATGGTTCCAAATGACTAACTAGTCTGAGCATAATTCTCACACAACAGCGGCCCCAGGCTGGGTGGTTGGAAGAGACCATGTCCCTTCCTCTGTCCCTGTTTAAGTCCCTTTGAGAATGAAGAAAATGCTGCCAGAAGCTCTCTTGCAGCCATTCTCTTACATCTCCTCAGGCAGGATTAATATATACACACCCTTCCCTAAACCAGACACTGCCAAGAGGGATGACTCACCCTTGGTGGGGCGAGGTGATCAGTCACCCCTGCCGCAGGTGATACCTGGGGCAAAACAGGGCTTCTGTCAGGAAGAGGAAGAGGAATCGGGGGATGGCATGGGCAGGTGGCTAATCCACGGTGACCGGCCCACTAGAGGCACTGCAGGAAGAAGAGGAAAGATGGGGGCAGCTGCCTACGTGTGTGACCAGTCCAACCTTGCAGACACCAGCCCCTGTCCTTCAGAGCTTTTATGCATCTCAGTGCTGTTCCTTTTCACATTTAAAATACCACTTGGGGGTATTTCTTCTTTTTTTATTTTTATTTTTAAGGTGCTTTGATTTTATTTTTTACAGTAAGTCCTAAAATGTTTTTAAAGTTTTCTTTATTAATGTTTTGTTGGCATACAATATTGTATTAGTTTGAGTTGTACAACATAGTGATTCGACATTTATATACCTTACACAGTAAGTCTATTAACCTTCTATCACCATGCAAAGTTATTATAATTTTATTGACTCTATTTCCCGTGTTTTATACTATATCCTCATGGCTTATTCATTTTATAACTGGAAATTCATACCTATTCTTCCTCCTTCACCTTTTTCACTTATCCCCCCACCCCCTACTACTCTGGCAACCATAAGTTTGTTCTCTGTATCTGTTTCTGTTTTTTTTTTGTTGTTGTTCATTTATTTTGTTTTTTGTTTTTTAGATTCCACATATATATATGAAATCATATGGCCTTTCTTTTTCTCTATATGACTTATTTCAATTAGCTCAATATTCTGTAGGTCCATCCATGTTTCACAAAAGGCAAGATTTCATTCTTTTATATTGGTGAGTAATATTCCATTGAATATACATATATATCTATATATAATATCTTTATTTATCTATTCATCTATTAATGGACATTTAAGTTGTTCCATATCTTGGCAATTTTAAATACTTCTGCAGTGAATATAGGGGTGCATATATGTTTTCAAATCAGTGTTTTTGTTTTCTTATCTATCCAAAATAAATACTTAGAAGTAAAATTGCTGGGTTGTAAGGGGTATTTATTAAATGGATAAAAATGGCTTTACTATCTGGCAGTGCTACTGTTTCTCATTTTTTCTTTACATTTAAATTTTTCTTAATGATTGTCCATTTTCTTTTCTGGATTAGCTTTAGAGTTGGTTTCTCAAGGTCCATAAGGAAGTTCCATTTGGGGATTTGAACAGAGATTAAATTGAACTCGAAAATTAATTTTGAGAGAACTGGCATTTTTTAACATGAAACATCTATTTTTCCAGGGTTAGTTTTTATTATCCCTAATACAAATGTATAATTTCCCAATTAACAGTCTTGCACTTATCTTTTTAGTTATAGACGCCAAAGATAGGGAAGCAGAGCTGAGATAAGAGAGAGAAAGAGATGAGGAGGGAGAGATGGAGGGGGAGGGAGGGAGAGACCTAGTAAGATTGTTTGATTCCAAGTATCTAGCCCAGCCTGAAGCTAGACAAATCTTACATCAATCAACTCACATTTCTTCTTAAGGTTCTTTGAACTGCACTTCTGTTCTTTTCCCTTGAAAGCATCCTGACCATGAAATCAAAAGAATAATAGAGTCGGAGGAAAGATGACAAACATCGCTGATGCTTACCGGGGACTACGGGCGGGCATGCTACCGGGGCTTCTCAGACCTGCCGGGCCACGGAGGTCGCACGGGCAGCCACTTCAACACTAATTCTGCTGCAGCCCTCCCGGATATTCCCTAACGAGACCCTTAAATACAGAATATAGACAGATAGTCCCTTGAAACCTTGTCTCCATTTCCTGCCCCGAATTCTCCACTTGGTGGATCTGGAAGCTAATGCCATGTATTTTATAAATGGCTGGTTGTGTTGCCTGGGCCGCTGCATTTGGGAAGTTGTGCAACGAACTTCAAGAGGTGCCCTTCCCACAGATGACGGTGTGAAATAGCAGCCCCTGGAGACACATGGCAGGGCACCCTTAGCTTTTACTGCTGTGCATAATCCTTTTTGGATTTGCTTTATAGGGGCCTTGAATTAATTAAATGATGAAAAGTCTTGAATGAAGCAAAGCATGAGTAATCACCCCTATTCAAAAACTTTTAAGATCTTGAGAAATGTGTTCCTCCTGGGAACTATCAGATGACAATTTCTTTCTGATTACCTTCTTGTTATTGTTGTAATAGGAGTGTTTTAAACATCTTCATTCATCATTCAACAAGCATCTGCTGAGTGGCTCTTATGTCTCTGTTGTTGCTCTATGTGCTCGAGACAGACAGACTCACAGTTCTCACTTCTCGTGGGCAGGCAGACAGTAAGTAAACCAACAAGTACTGAATATAACATAATGTCAGGCGGCGCCAAGTGCTATAAAGGTACATTACACATTATTAAGCAGAGAGACACCATTTACAAAATGGAAGCAAGAACTTCAAGTGCACAGGTTTGCCTAATACAGGCCAGTGAACTCACCATCCACTCTCCTGTCCCCATCCCCACCCAATAAAACGGCTTTGGGTTTTTAATTGGGTTTCTCCTTTTCTTTTAAACTCAAGGGTTTTCTTACTCAGCTTCATCCACCTCTAACACCCCCTGCCCAAACAAGAAATGCTAACAGTTCATGTGATTGCCCATGACCATGGGAATTCTGTGAAAGGACAGGAACATGTCCAGACCGCAAGCTGAAGGGAGGGAAGAGTCCAGATGACTCAAATTTCAAGACTGGTGAGATATTTAGAAACCCAGAGTGTCCCTGCTTCCTCCCCTCTCTGCCTATTGCCTCCACACAGAAGTCTTCTTTCCAATGGACGTTCAGTCATTCACAGTGATGTAGCTGTTCTACATTCAAAAAATTAACCTAGAATTGTGTTGTCTACAAGATTTCCTCAGAGTTCCCAGCTGAGATACACATCCTCGGCTGAGCCCTCCCAGGGGCGGCTTGGGAAGAGGGGTGGGTGTACCAAAGTGGGGTGCGGGGCGTGAAGCTTTCCTAACTGTATGTTGGTTGGTACATCTCTCTCCCCTCCAATCCCATTGCCAGTTAGGAGACATATGAGGAAACATATGAGGAAAGTGAATCCTTCACTGATCATTACCTCCCTCTCCCCCTGAAAACACACACACACACACTCCATCCATCTCTCAGAAATGATTGTACATGCCTGTGGCCCCACCCACCAGGCAAAGCTACAAGTTTGAACAGCTCCAGCCTTGGACTGAAAGGCCTCTGTGTGGGGCGTTACCTGGGACTGAGCAGAGGCAATTGGAAACCGGTCTCACCAGTGTGGCTGGGAGACAGGTGCAAGCTTCCCATAGGTTTCTCCAAGTGTGACAGACACAAACAGCCCAGTTTCCTTTAAGGAGTCACAAGAAAGGTGAGCCCAGCCAAGTGGCAGGGGGACAACACTCTGGAAACCATTAGACATGTGACAGCAAAGGCACAATGTGCTGGGGGAAATGCCGCGATCGAGGCTTGTAAAAGCTGCTGGGGGTGCAAATGAGTGGGCAGGCCTTCCCAGGAGGAGGGACATTTCAGGTGAGGTGCGAGGGAGAATTTGCCAAAGGGATGGTTTCAGAAGCTGGCCCTGTGGGAGCCATCTTAAATATTGTAAAACTCTGCTGAAGAAATCTTTTTAAATTGTTACAATATGGAATATTTATTAGGAAAGGAACATCTTTGATGTTTAGATATATCTCACAGAGATTGAGAAGGAACTTTTACAGAAGTTGTGATAGTGTATTTCTGACCAGCAGTGCAATATCTTAGTTAAGCTTCAGAACTCTAACTGCCCAGAGCACAATGTTATCCAGAAATTACCAAGCACAACATCTAACACAATGGCTTCTCTGCCTTAGAAACAAGGTATTGTGCACAAATATATAGCCTGGCTTACATATAAAGATTTCAGTCATTCAAAGAAGGCTAAAATCTCCCATTTATTCACAACCTTATTCACAGTTATTGGAGAAGAGGGGCTATAGGAGTAAATATGATTCCAAAGAAACACTTAATTATTAAAAGTTGATTTCCCTGTCACCATTTGACCCAGACATTCCATTCCTAGGTATATATCTAAAATACGTAAGTACATCCATATAGAAAAATGTGTATACAAATGTTCATAGCAGCATTATTCACAGTGGCCAAAATGTATAAGCAACTCATATGTCCATCAACTGATGAATGAATAAATAAAACATGGCCTATTCATACCATGGAATATTATTTGGCAATAAAAAGATGTGCTGATACATGCTACAAAATTATTGAACCTTGAGAGCATTACAATGCATGGAAGTAGCCAGTCACAGAAGACCACGCATAGTATGATCTCATTTATATGAAAAGTACAGAAAAGACAAATTTATAGAAACAGAAAGTGGATTAGTGGCTTTCCAGTGCTGGGAGCTGGAGAAGAGGAGACTGCTCAAGGGTGGGGGTGTCCTTTGGGGGTGATGAACATGTTCTCAATTTCCACTGTGGTGATGGTTGCACTACTCTGAATTTACTGAAACTGTTGAACTGTACCTTAAATGGGTAGCTTTCATTGAATGTGAATTATATCTGAATGAAGATGTTTAAAAGGAAGTTGACTAACCTTAATCTCAACAATAAAATGAGTTGGACTGTAGGACCTCACCTAAACTGAGCACAGTTTGTGCGGGATCAGAAGCGGGCACTTGGGATCTGTGGGCGTGGTAGGAGAGAAGGAAGGGCTGATTGAAAGAAAGGGGGAGGAAGGCGGGTAAGAAAGACTTAATCCAGACTTTGGGGAGAGAACTGACTGGTATCAAACAACAGAAGCCACCACTACAAATGAAAGATGAGTTCAGGATGCCAAGTCTAGAGACCAGAAACTGAAAACTGACAACTTCCCCTACAATTGGTGGCTCAGAACAAGTACTCACCGCTTTGTGGGACTATGAAATACAAACAACTCTCTACAGAAACACAGCTGCTGGGAAACAAAGCAAAGTAATTTCACTGGACAGATTAGTTCCATATCCTTGTCGCACAGAATGAAGAATTCAGATATCAGACAAAGGATGCAATTTCCAGTGACAAAATGTCAGGCCTGGTGTTAACAAGCCTCAAAATATACCAGCAGTTCTCTAGTGACCCCTAGTGTTGACAGCTAAAATTGATTGGATTATGATACCTGAGACTACACCACAAAGCAATTACAGATATGGGGTTTGGTCTTTTATTTTCTTATCGTGAAAGCTGTTGTTGAAGTAAAAGAAAACCTAGCCAATGCCTGCCACAAAAAGTTCCCTTCCCTGTTTGTTAAATGTTGACTGAAGAGCTATTTTTCTATGGCTTGTTTTTGCAGCTTTTTCAACACAACCAGGAAGATATGTCTCCCCCTGGTGACTCAGTGACTTCACAAGGGACAGTTGGTTAACAATCCACTGTGTTGCCCACAGATGCAGGGGAAAGCCGACGTCAGAGAAGGTGAGTGAGTTGGTAGGAGAGATGAAATGGCCCATCAAAAGAGACGGCAGGGAAGGGTGCAAGAAAAAGTGGGAGGCAGGTATTGCAACTAAAATAAGCCAATTTGGTCTTGTACAAGTCTCGCTCTAGTACTTTTTGGTAGCTGCCTAAGAAGTTCAAAGTCCCCCCAACCTTGCCACCAGGCTGTAGTGAAAGCCACTAACACTTGGGTAAATAAGCCCAAACCAGTTCGCACAGTCTGTTCTGTAGGTTTAAAGCCCAGCCAGCTCTCTGACTTTTGGGTGAAAGTTTCACTCAGTTGAGAAACAACAGGAAACAGTACAAGTTCCAGAAATGGGGTTCCATCATTACCCTCACTGTTGACCTCAGGTCACCAGAAATCCCCAGACTGACAAGGCCATTTATTTGGGCATGAAACCTGGGAAACCATCCCTTCAAGCACTGGCCACCAGCATGGCTGGATTCTTCAACCACATCCAGGCATGCTGCAGGGCTCTCTAGAATATTTGTTCTGTCCTGCATCTTTAATTTCACTAGAGTCTCCATTCGTAACATTCATCTGACTAGTTGACAAGCCACTGGTTGCTCTGATAATAACTAATGTCCAATATTTGCTGTGTTAATCAGCAAAGTATCAGGTGATAACTGAGACCACGGCCTTCCCAGTACAATGCTAGTATCAATTCCTGATCAGAATACCTGCTGCCCCTGGTATTTCAGCCAACACCTTTGACTATCACACCATCTTTGCTGGAGTATTTCAAAGTAAAGTGTAGACATAATAGGAGAAAAAGTTAAGAGCAAGAACGAGGGCCCGCTGACAATCATTGACTACTGCTGTACAAGTCTTGCCCATATTACTAAATGCTGTTACCATAGTTACTTCTCACATACTTTTCAGATCCATCCATTCATATAACCCATCTTTATGAAGTACCTACCCATATATCAAATCTCTACTTGATATACTTGTCTGTCTCATAGTTCCGAGGAGGATTTAATATACTAGGGCAATGTTAAAACTTCACTGGCTGAAGCTGTTTACAAGTTTTTGCAAAAATTAAATACCTCCCTGTGGTCTGCAGAAATTAAAGCCCCAGAGGTTCCATTTCCCCTCAAGGAAGCAGCAGCAGAAGAGTATTTATAAATCTTAAACTATTGATGGCTTGTTTGTTTGTTTTTCCCTCTAGGGGGGAAAAAACCCTTAAGAGTTATATAAACAGTTTACTACACTTTATTTCCTTTAAAAACTAATGACAATTATATCAATAGGCCACATTTACCTTAATTGTGATTTAGTGCATCGTAAAAATATCGCGAGTAAGAATTCTTGACGTTGCTTGTTAGTCCAGAGGTCAAACCAATGACTTATAAGAGCAACTCTTTCCTGAAAGAGCTATAGAGGGGGAAAAATGACAGTTTTCTGTATAGCTGAATATATTCTTAGTTGCTTAGCAATCCTCAGGCAATCTAACAACTTCAGGGCTCATATTTGCATAGTGCTTTACAGGTCACAAAGCATTTTCACATACTTAGAGGTCTCTCCCTTCAGCTTAACCCACTTTTGGATACAGACAAGCGCAGGCTTGTTGGGTGGGCTGGTGGAAAAGGTGGGTGGGAGATAAAATTACACAGGGGCCCAAGGAGGCCTCTTGCAAAACAAAGAGGTAAAGAATCCTGGTTCTTGTTTCTACTTAGCTCATATGGCCTGGGGAAACAGATTCCAAATATTTCATCTTGAAAACACAAACAGGCTACCCTTACGGAATTGTGAAAACAAGGTCCTTTGAAGTAGGTATGATTTTAGTAACTCACAGTCCTGTATCTTCACAGCACCCGCCAAAATGAAAGTTAATGAATATTGCCTCATAGCCTTTGCTACACGTGTCTCCAGGAAAGACATACACCAGGAACCAGCATCCTCCCCAAACCTGGGTTTCAGTCCTGCTTTGCTCAGATGACACGTACAAACTCACTGGCTTGATTACTCAGTCGGGCTTTGGTCCCAGCCTGCAGAGCCTCTTTCCTTTGTGAGCTGGCCTGAACCTGCAGGAGCTCTGCGGGCCCAGCCAGCTTCTCCATTAAGGCCTGACTACTTTCTGGGCTACCTTTCAAAGGGGACATCCCCAGGCCACGGAACCACACAGTTGGCACAGGAGGGAAGAGAGGATTAAAGAAATACGCAGAGAACTATACAGGGGTGGGTTAAATTACTGGCCATCGTTAACTAAAAGATACATAGGAACTAAGGATATGAAATAATAACAATAGTAATAAGACAAATAATAGAAATAAATAATACAATAATTAAAAATAATACAAGAATAAATTGTGTTTCACATCCTCACAGCTGTTAAGCTACCTTCGCCCACCCCTGCACATTAACTCTCCACAGCACCAAAGCACCTCTTTTTTTGTCTTCCCTGTCACAGTGAACGGGGTGTGCTCTGGAGGCTGCTCCTGTGTCCCTGGAGGTACGGAGGAAAGGGGAAACAGAGCTGGAGCCTTCCATAAGGTAGGATTTGGGGACTGGGGTGAGAAGAAACCATCTTTGGTGCAGACAAATGTAGGTTTATTTTTATTTAAGGTGATTCAAAAACTAAATTCTTTAGGGGTGTTTTCCCCCTGAAAAAAAGCCTATAGCAACATGCAACCTATTATAGTAAAATCAGCCTCACAAAGGAAACTTGCCTTATTCTAGAGCATGAAACGCACCTGTCTATTTAAAGACTTGTTGCTAAATGGTGTCCAGGCACTGAATCGTGTGTGGGAGCACTCCATTCCCAGGGTTTTTCTGGAAGAATTCCCAGCCGACATTTCAGCAAATTATTTTCTTCCAGTCCTAGAAACCAGGTTCATTGCAACAGATGTTTAATTAAGATCAACTAGAAACATCCAGTATATTAATATTGTCCTTATAGAAATTATATAATTACAGCAATTCCTTTACATATAGATCCATGGAAGATAATCCACACACACACATACACAGGGAGTTCATGTACTCCAAGTCATTGTGATTTATTCTGTCCTCGTCTCATTGCGCCCAAGTGTGAGTCCAAACCAGAGTGGTTTTCACTCAGCTGGGAAAATAACTTAGAAATTGGAATGATTCTGTGTCAGCCAGGAATACAGACTTTATTTTCCCCCCCTGGAAAGCAAGACTCCAAAGAGCACAATGGTGCCACTCCACCTGCCTATCTTTTGAGGATACAAGTCAAAGAGAATGCAGAGGAAAAAATTAAGCTAATGCATTACTGCTATTATCTCAAAGTTCCCATGGGTCAGGAATCTAGACAGAGCTTAGTGGAGCACAGTCTTCAGCGACTAGGGCTGCCAGAGCAGAATGTCACAGACCTGATAGCCTGAACAACAACAAATGTTATTTTCCTCAGTTCTGATAGCCGGAAGTCCAAGATCAAGGTGTTGTCGGGGCTGGTTTCTGGTGAGACCTCTCTTCCTGACTTGTAAATGGCCACCTTCTCACTGTGTTCTCACAAGACCTTTCTTCTATGCACACATAGGACTGGGAGGGAAGGGCTGAGAGAGAGAGAGAGAGAGATCGAGATCTAGTGTCTCTTCCTCTCCTTGTAAGGATACCAGTCTTTCTGGATTAAGGCCCCACCCTTACAACCTCATTTAACTTTCATTACCTCTTTATAAGTTCTGTCTCCAAACATAGTCATGTTGGGGGTTGGGGTTTCAACCTATGAATTTGGGGAGGCACAATTAAATCCATAACAGGTACCTCTGCTTCAAGGTCTCTCATAAGGTGCTGTCAAGGTGTTGGCCAGGACTCCAGTCTCATGTGAAGGATTTGAAGCTCATTCTTGTGACTCTGGGCAGGATTCAGTTGCTCATGGGCTGTTGGACTGAAGGCCTCGCTTCTCACTGGCTGTTGGCTGGAGGCCTCCCTTGCCTTCCTTGCACATGGGCTTCTCCATAGGGCGGTTCAATGGTAGCTGGCTCCCATCAGAGTGAGCAAATGAAAAAGCAAGAGGGGGCACACAAGAGAAAAGCTATGGTCTCTCTGTAACTGAATTGCAGAAGTGATAGCCCATCATTTTTGCTCTATTCTATTAGTGAAAAAACAAGTCACTAGGTCCAGCCTACACTCAAGGGGAGAGGATGATGTAAGAGCACAAACAGTGATGCGGACTGCCACAGTTTAGCCTCTGAGTCAGTGCCTTCTATTCCCACACACAGAGCACATTTTCACTGGGTTGTCTCACTTTTTAAGGGAAACAACCCAAAAATTCCATCTCATCAATATTTTTAACTTAGATTCCAGGTGACATGAATGATTCATAAGAGTTTCTATGGATCCAGGTATAGCTCCTGTTGACCTAGAGATCTCTGAACTTAGAAGATAAGTTTTCTGGCCCTAGCTCCTATATACAGTATGTATAATGGTAGAACAGGGAAAGCATAACTGTAATAAATACTCTGATTTGTAAAGCAGAATGATGTATAAAAAAGTTAATCCATAGCGATTCTGAAGTCCTGCTGTAGAAGGCTGGGGCCCTAGGATTATTTTTAGTCTCAAACAATCACATTCTCTTTTAGACCATGTCAATGATTCCTCTGATCATACCATTCTCTCAAAATCTATCTCAAGGTATGTACTTGATTCTAGGTAGTGCTACATGCCACAATTGTTTAGAAACATTTCTCTTTCTCTAAGTTTAATTGCAAATATTTTGAGCCTATCAGTCTTCCTTAGGAAAAACGAAACCCTAAGTCTACCTTCCCTGTGATATTTTTACAATAGACAGTATTCGGTGGACACCACCTTGTTCCCTTCAGAGATCCGAATAAGGGTGTGTCAGCCACACCCTTGACTTCGCCCTTGCCCACTAGGCAGACTTTAAAGCACACTTAGTTGATCAAAGGTCTTTTCAGTTGCTTCTTTACTAGTTGAAGCTATGAATCAGTTGCACCTTCCAGCCTTGTAAGTACCTGAGTTTTTTGGCTGTCTCTGCATTTCTTTATACTCCTGCTCACAAACCAGCCAAAATATTTTCTGAGCTCCTTTATTTCTTGTAGTACTTTGGCAAATGCAGCCAGTGGTAATGAACTCATTCTAATAACATTAATCTTCTAACTCTTTGTATAAAATACAAGCTAATAAGATACATAATATGCCCTTTACCTTATTCAAGAGTATAGTTTTACAATTTTTTTCCCACTGTATAGCATGGGTTGCCATGTTTCCAAGTGTCCAATAACCAATTCATGGTACCAGATTGGATGTTAATGTCACGTAATTTGAAATGTGTTGCTGTTGTTATAGTAGCACCCTACTCTTGGACCAATATTTTTATCTATCAAACATTTAGGGGAGAACCCTGGCTGGTGTGGCCCAGTGGGTTGAGTGCTGGCCTGTGAACCAAAAGGTCACCAGTTCGATTCCCAGTGAGGGCACATGCCTGGGTTGCAGGCCAGGTCCCTGGTTGGAGACATGCAAAAAGCAGCTCACATATCAATGTTTGTGCCCTCCCTTCTCCCTCCCTTTCTCTCCCTTTCTCCCTCCCTTTCTCCCTCCCTTCTCCTCTCTCTAAAAGGAAATAAATAAAATCCTAAAAAATATATTTAGGGGAGGAATAACAGTAAACTTAAACAAAATCTTCCAGAGAACAGAAGAAGTGGAAATTGTTACCAAATCCTTTTATGAAGTCAGCATAACCGTGTTACCAAAACTCAACAAGGAGCATGCAAAAGATGAATATTATAGGTTTATTATTATAAACATATATGCAAAAATTCTGATGAAAGTATCAGAATACCAAACCCAACAATGTACAAAAGAAGTAATATATCACCACCAAAGTGGATTTATTCTTGGAATGAGAATAAGGTTTGATATTACAGAATCAATGCTCTTCTCATCATTAACAAAATAAAGAAGAAACTTATGTGATAATCTCAATAGCTACAAAAAGTAAATGTGATAAGCTTCAATGTCCATTAAAACAAAAAAATCTTAGCAAACTATGACTTGAAGGGAACTTCCTAATCCAAATAAGTACATGTTTGGAAACACAGCAAACATCAAATTTAATAGAGAAATGTTGAAACTTTCCCTTCTTATCGCTACTACATCTTTATTCAACATTGTTCTTGAGATTCTGTCCAAATAATAAAGCAAAGAAATAAAATATAATGTATAATAATGGGAAAGAAAAAATATTATTTATTAATGGCATAACTGTATGTAGAAAATACTCAAAAATCTATAAATCGTCAGGCTTAATGCAGAAGCTTATCAAGGTCATTGCACATAAGAAAACATTAAAAACAATCTGGATTTCTGTTTACTAACAACAGAACTTTATCAAGCAACAACATACCATTTGCAAAAAAAAAAATTAAATCCAAATTAAAGCAAAGAGGGACAAGTATTCCACATAGAATACCAAATATTTCATCAAGAGAGCATTTTAAAGATCTAATCAAGAGTGTACATCTCTATAGATGTTGGTTCTAACAAACTAATCTACAACTCAATACACTCTACAACTCAATACAATCTCAGTTGAAACCAGCAGGTACAGTGTGCATGTGTGTGTGTGTGTGTGTGTGTGTATTTGACAAGCTCATTATAAAAAGTGTATGGAAATGCAGAAAGGCAAGAATATTAAAGACAGCTTCAAAAAGAACAAAGTGGTAACACTTACTGTACATGATATCAGGACTTACTTATTACAAAGCTAGCATAAATAAGAGCATGAGATATTGGCACAAGAACAGACAGACAAACAGAAAGGATCAATGAAACAGACTCACGTATATGGACAGCTGACTTATGATGAAGGTGGCAGTGCAGAGCAGTGGGAAAGGAAGATTCTAGAGAGCCACTTACAGGGTACGGCAACTATCCAATTGGGCCCAGGTGACCTTCAGAATCATGAGAAATAATAATTACTGTTTTAAGCCACTAAATTTTGGGTGACTTGTTATTCGGCAATAACAACTGATATGAAATTGGTACCCAGAAGGAGAGTATTGTCATAGCATAACATAAAGCACATGACATTGATTTCGGGAACCTGTACTAGTGCCGCCTTGTTTCAACCAGTAGGATGTTGTGGGAGTGAAGATGTGCGACTTCTAAGTCTGGGCCTTAAGAAGCTCAGCAGTTTCTATTTTTGCACTCCTGAGGACTGCCTGATGGCAAATAAACAAGCTTGGGATGGATGACTGAAAGATGAGAGAACACATGGAGAGGGAGAGGTCGAGCCAGCCCCCACCTGTTTCAGCCACCCTAGCCAAGGCACCAGATGTGTGAGTGAAGCCAGCTTAGGTGCCGTTCCAAGTGATCTCCTAGGTAAATGCAACCACATCGATGAGCCCAGACTATAAGAGGAAGCAGAAGAACTGCCCAGGTGAGGCCAGCCAATCCCAAGAATTGTGAAAAATAATGGTTCTCGTTTCAAGCTACTCAATGTCAGGATGGTTTTCTGTCCAGCACAGACTGACAAAGCCAGGTGTTGTGTGCATGCAGAACTCTCACGTACAGCTGCTGTGATATAAGTACTTCGAAAAACTGTTTGGCATTAGTTCCTAAAGTTGAACATATACTTGACCCAACAGAAAAACATGAACATGTGAATCAGATAAATCCATAAGAATATTCACAGCTGCATCAGACGTCTTCAAACTGGAAAAAGCCCAAGCATCCACCTGAGTTGAAAGGATAACTATGCTGTCATATATTCATGTACTAGAATGCTATACATCCATTAGCAATCTGCTGCTACACACAAAAATATGTAGGACTCACACACATAAGACATTAAACAAAACAAGCTGGAACAAAATAATACATTTTGTATGGTTTAATTTATACAAAGTTTTATACTATGATGGTAGAAGTTAGGATGGCGGTTACCTTTGGGGAGGAACAAGAGGCTGATGACGAGGAGGGACATGAGAGGTGTGACTCTGAGGTACTGGTACTGATCTATCGGGGGGAGCCCAGGTGAGTCACGTTCTCATTCATTGAGTTCTACACCTATGATGTGAATTTTTTTCTATATCTTCTCTTTCAACCAAGATATTTTAGAAAAGATATCATTTACAATAAAATTTAAAAAATGAAGTATCTAGAAAAAATAGAAGTACAAACTTTTTTGAAGAAAATCATAAAGTTTATTGAAAAACATTTTAAAGATCTAAATAAGTGAAGAGATACATTTTATTCAGGAATTAGAGACTCAGAAGAATGAAGAGATTATTTCTCTTCAAATTGTTCTACAGATTCAATTCAATCTCAATGAAAAATCCCAAGGGATATTGTATGTGTCTGTGTAACTGAAAAGCTGATTCTAAAATATTTCTGGACAGTTAAAGAGCCCAAAACAGTCAAAACAGTCTGGAAGAACAAGGGAGGGAGACGTGTTTGTAGATGTCAAGACTCACTATAAAGCCGGAGTAAGCGGATGACATGGTGTTAGTATGGAGACAGACATCAAAAGAAGTAGAAAGAAGAAGGAGAGCACCAGAGAAAGTCCCAAATGGACTCATGTACACATGAGCAGCGGGAAGATGATAAATCAGAGAGGAAGAGGTGAATCCTTCCACTTACAGAAAGCATAGTATGTTTTAAAAAGAGAAAAGAAATAGAGCCCCTTCCTCCCTCCCTCCCTCCCTCCCTCTCTCTCTCTCTCTCACACACACACACACACACTCACACACCAGCTATCGGAAGGCTTTTTTGTATAAAATCAATTACATATGGTTTGTGAATCCCCAGAAGACAAACTTAGGAACAACGGATGATGTCAGAGAAACAGATTTTGGATGAATCTGTGTGGGAAAACAACCACTTCAGCAGCTTCAGCTGTCTTAGAAGGTTATGTCTATTACTGGAGATATTAAAACTCAAATTCACTGACCACTTGTCGGTGAAATTCTAGCTGGGATTCAAGCATCAGAAAGGTCTGAGTTTCTGGGCAACTGTCTGTTGCTATAAATTTCAAGGAGGAAAAATGGAGCCTGGAGTAGCTGACAAAACTTTATTGGAGAGTCAGATTTTGAGAATAAGACAAAATTTCCAGTTTCGCTACTCTTACTACACGTCAATAAGACGGAAGCACATTTTGAAGAAGAATATATTGGAAAGGCTTATACCATAGTAGGAACAATTTTGGAAATATTACAAGGGCAGTATGACAGGGCCACATTTGGATCCCTGCTTTGATCCCCCCTCCCCACAAACTGAAGCTTTACAAATAATTTAGTTTCTGAGCACCAGCCTCCTCATGTGTAAAGCAAGGCAGTGATGTGTCTTGGCGAACTGTAGTGTAATAATGTGTGGTTCAGATAAAAACCTCATGGCAATGTGGGAAATTAAATACTTCTGAATCAACATTAAACGAAAACAAATCCTTAGTTTCATAAGATGCCCAGCTGTTGTTATGTGAAATCCCTCCAAGAGGCAACATAAGGGATTTTTATTTAGCAAGTTCTCAAAATTATTATCTTTCATGTTAAGAAATTACTGAGTTACATAATAAGCCAAACATTGCTAGTGTGCAGTGCATCATATATAGGTATATATAAATATAAATTTCTACAGGATTATCTAAGATGTCAACTTTGCTGACTAGGGAGAAATGGCATGCTAGCAATCACTACTTCTTTAAATAGAATGATTTCTTTTCTTATTTAAGCATTTCATATTTTTCCAAATAGTAGCTCCATAAGACATCAATAGGAGTTTCTCAGAAAAACAGAATCCATGATTCAATATGCTTGGGAAAGGCTTGAACAAAGTTAAACATATTTCTTTTTGTAAGATGTTTTTGAAACTTTAATATTTAATATTTTCAAGAGGAGTAAACACTGCACAGCATTGCTATTGCTCATTTTTATAGGAGCCTATCATAGTGTGAACTGGTTATCTGGTGTAGTTATCTAATGCTGTGTAACGAACAGTCCCAAAACTTAGTGGCTTCAAAAAAACAGCATTATCATCTCACAGTTTCTGTCAGCAGTCAAGGCGTGGCTGAGCTGGGTCCTGGCTCAAGGCTCTCATGATCCAGGTGTCACCTGGGGCTGAAGTCATCCCACAGCTGGACTGGGAAATGATCCACCTCTAAGCTCCTGAAAATGGTTGTTGGCAAATTCAGTTCCACACAGCCTGTCAGAACCAGGACCTCGGTTCCTGGCTGGCTGTTGGCTGGAGGCTCCCCTCCCATGAGGGCTTTTGCACAGCTTAGCTCACAAAAAATGACAACCTAGCAAGTGAAAGAGCAAGAGAGGGTAGACGGGATGGGACAGAAGTCAGGTTCCTTGTGTAACATGGTCTCAGAAGTGATATAGCATCACTTTTGATTCATCAGAACAGGGGTCAACAAACAGAGTGACAGGCCATAACTGCCTGCCATCCATTTTTGTGAATAAAGTTTTATTGGAACACAGCTAGTCATATAACTACAACAGCAGAGTTGAGTGACTGGAAAAGCAACCACATGGCCCACAAAGTCAAAAATATTTACTACCTGGCCCTTTAAAGAAAAGTTTGGCTCTCCTGCATTAGAAGCAAGTCCAGCACACACTTAAGGGGAAGGATCACAAGGGCTGGGACACTGGGAAGCTGGGGTCATTGGGAGCCATCGTAGACGCTGCCTATTGCGTAACGCCTGCCCACAAGTAGGCATTTGATGCATATTTGCTGAGTAAATGAATAATTGTTCACATCACCAGTTTTCCAAATTCAAGGGCTGGAAAGCAAATCACTAGCTAAGAAAAAGCCCAGCTCCTTCACTGATTATTAGGATTTGACAACTGTGTCATCACTGTGACAATTTATCAACTTATGTGATATTCTTATTACTAATTTCCATCATTGTGTTCAATCAGTTATATGGTAAAAATGAACTTAGAATTGAATGATTAGGTAGATCTGACAGATTCTTCTTTCATGACATTAGTGAATTAGAAGAAAGAGAAGTATTTTAGGTGCTTATGGATGGGGGAGAATTCACTCTGGGGCAAGAATACTAACTGTGAATTATGTTTAAAATATGGCAGTTATCGGTTATTTTCTAGTACCTTCAGAAATGTGTGTCTGGCATTTCTTCCTTGAGGAACTTTTAAATTCCAGTATTAAAAAACAATCTACAGTAAGGCTTCCTCCTAAAGCACGAAGAAGGAATAAAGTACTAGGGTGGAGAAAAAAATTAACCCTTTAAATATGCCTCCCAAGAGGTAATATGGTTCTAAAGATTGCAGGGGTGGGGGAAACAGAGTAAAAGAAAAATGCATGTGATTAGTAAAAAAAAGAAAATTAAAAACTATTCCAGTTAAATAAAATGTCCTATTCAGGGCATGTAAAAATATGACTTAATCCGAACATAAACTGATATATAATTTTTATTACATGCACCAATGTGATGAAAGCAACAGCACACTTTGAGGAAATCTGGGTTGTTGGAAAGCATAGAAGGTGACCGGAAATGTCACACTTAGCGGAAACTGGACATAACCAAATGCTGAATTTGCTCAGCCTAAAGATATAAAATTAAAGCTGTAACAAGAAGCAACTGTACTATTTAAACTCATTCAGGAAACATAACCAGTTATGTTGCTGTAAAATTTTCAAATGCCTAACCCCTCCTTTCTCTCACCGAAATAATGTTTAGAGCACGATTTTTGAGGTTCTTGAGGTGCATGAATGTCAAGATGGGCCTGAAAACAATTGCCTAGGTTGTTCTGGATTTTAACAGAGATGATGTCAAGATATTCGGGTCTGGTACTTATGGAAAGATTTATTAAGTGCAGCCTAAGTACTTTTTTAAAAGATAAATATTTCTAAGTATCACAGTTTAATTATTTGTCCTGTTCATCAGAAGTTAGCATATTAATTCAGAGCTATACAATTATAATCACAAACTGTATTTGCTGTAGATTCTTTCTATTTCTCCTTTGCTACCCTCCCAGGCAGGGCGCTGGCCTCCCTACCCTTGACCTTGGAGAACCTAAGCAGGTTCATAATTTTCCAAAGACTGAAGTGGCACTGGGGAGAAACAAAAGGATCTCTGCATTGCCTCGGGTCTGAGTTGGGCTGTGACTCTTACCCTCTACCCCCATTTGGGATAGGGGTGGAGGGACACCCTCCCCTCCCCACTCCGCTCCCAGTGCTTTGGTCTCCAGGCTAGGAAAGAGGGTGAGAACTGGCAGATGGAGAGAGTTTGGTGGTGTAGGCCACTTTGGAGTCCTATGAAAATCAGTGTTTTCCACACTGCCCCATAACTCGACTTTATTTCCACCCTAAGTGAGTGTTTCGTGGGAGGCTGGCGTTTACCTGCCGCAGCTCAACTCAAACCTGTCCCTACTCAGAGATTGCTTTGTCTCTCCCCAGCGCCACTTCAGTTTTGGATAATTCCGCAGTAGATCAGGTTGTCCAAGGTCGTCGAGACAGTGCCCTGGCTCAGCGCTGCCTAGGATCCTCCCAAGGCTGCATGTGGAACCTAAGCAGCCCGAGCACTGTGCCCGTGGTGTTCCAAGCAAAAGATGTGGCCCAGAAGCCAAGAGCTTTTTACCTCGGGGAGGTGGCCGAGAGTTCCGGCGCCCAGCAGTTGTCGCCTTTTGTAACCGTGTAGCAAAAATGGGAGCAAGACCTCCAACGCAGCCTGGGGTGAGAGTTTGGAGGTGGCTCCGCCCCGTCTCCATAGCGACCAGAAAACAGGACCTTGCACCGCGCCCCTGCTCCCTGTGGAGGGTCCTTAGTTAACCGGGGCCTGCCGAGCTGGGGGGCGGGACGGACCCGTGTGACCACCTGACTCTCTTTGCTGTGAGTGCCCAGAAGCCGTGGAGAGACGCCAGGCTGCCGGATTCCTGGGTGCCTGCTGAAGCCAATGTTTGCTTGGGATCAGAGAAAGCTAGTGATTTTAAGGCTATGGGATGGGAAAGGTGGGGTTTCTTATCTTCAGGAAATCCTCAGAATATTTTATATTTATTGTCAATTTTATAATTATACAGGAGGTACCAAAACCAAAACCCGAAAGCACCCTTCCTAGTTGGTTTCTAATGATTCTGGTAAAACTGTCTTTAAATAGTTATTGTGAAGCCTTTAAGCTTTTTTTTTCCCCCTATGTAGATGAATAGTTACCACCATGGGAAAATATTCATAAGCAGGTTAGAAAACCATGTGATTGTATGATCTAATTTTTTGTAAATCAGTTTAAGAAGTCTGGAAGTTGGTTTGCTCTGGTAGTATTTTTTAAAACTCACCTGTAATGAAAATTTATCTACAAGGAATATGCAACATATAAATTTTATTCTAAGCCAGGCATCCAGGCATCAAGTTTTCTTTTTTTTCCTGTTACCTTCAACATGTTTAAGGTGGGTAAAAAAATACAAATTAGATAAGCTGCAATTTTGTTACCTGAGACCCACATGAGGTCCCCTGGCAAAAAGAACAAGTGAATAAACAAGGCCAGCCTGCTGCTCTGTCACTAAAACCACAGGAAACGGCCTCCGCTCTATCTCAGGACCCATCCAAGAAAAACATGTCCCACGGCAGTCCCCTTTCATTCTGTCCAACCCCAGAGTGAGGTCTGCCCCTGGAATCCCATTGTCTCAACCCAAGAGAAACGTTTCCCAGGTTGTTATTTCATCTTCTAGTAACCTCGTTTTTTAAAAGGATATTAAAAAGACCAATTAGATAAATTCATCAAAATTCTTTTAACTCTGAATCCCCCAAATTACTAAAACCAGTAGGTTTGTTTACTATCATTCAGTGGGTCCCCCACTCTCCCCGTCCCCAAGTAGGTGCTTGGAAACAAGCTGGCAGAAGCATGGAGGTCTCCTCTGTCCTGCGAGGGCAACGGAGCCTGTGAATCGGTAAGCAGAATGTGGTACATCCATACAACAGAACGTGATTTGGCTGTGAAGAGATGAAGCACTGATACACACTATGTGAATGAACTTTGAAAGCATCATGCTAAGAGAAACCAGTCACAAAAGACTGTGTATCGTACAGTATGATTCCAGTTGTAGAAAATGTCCAGAACAGGCAAATTCAGAGACAGAAAGTAGATTACTGGTTACCAAGTGCAGGGGGGTTTGGAAAGGTGGAGTGACTGCTAATAGGTTTCTTTTGGGGGTGATGAACTAGATTATGGTGGTAGCTGCACAACTCTCTCAATATACTGAAAACCACCGAATTGTACACATGAAAATGGTAAATTCCATGGTATATGGGTATTTCAAGCAAGCGATTTGAAAAGGGTGAGAAAGCTAATCTCTGTTGGACATTACTGGTGTCAACTATTGTGCTAAGCGTCTTGGTGCATACTCCTTTACTTCCCCGTAACAATCACGAGGAGTTGGTTATTAACTCTTTTTCTAGATGAAAACAAAAATGAAACTCAGGTAAAGTGAGTAAATGTGCGTGAACACAAAGCCAAGGAGCAGGATGCGGATTCAGACGCAGGTCTGACTGTAAAGCCCGCGCTCTCTTCATTACACCTGCAGTTAAGTGTGCGCAAGCTGCGACGTTTGCAAAAAAGTCACAGAGCCTCGCAGGGCATGAGCGCGGTTTATGCCTGAGAATCGAACTTGCATTCCCAGATTGAAGACTATAGGTTTCTTCAAAACAAACAACAGAGACAAATTTAAAACAATCACTTTATTAAAAATAGCAAATTTCACAAATACTCATTCAACATTTTGTTATCACTGGCCACTGGAAAACACACCACGGTGTGTACCGATTGAATGCTGTAAACTGAAGCTGGGCTACCGCAAAAAGCCTGAGCATCATCAACTTAGGACCAACAGTGGAATAAGTTTGGTGAGCTCAAGGGTAAATCCTTCAGCCCCATGGACGACATTTAGCACAACACATTTCAAGTATAACCCCAGAAGGCAATAATAGTAAGCACAGCAGCACAACCTCTGCATCACATTTCCTGATAAGGCCTTCGGCAAGGCCAAGGCCCCCGGTTACGGTGAGTTACAGAAAGTCAAATTTACTAAAAGCAGTATGTGAGAACAATCATTGCACTTGCACTGTAATTACTTTATTCCTTATTGTGGAAGATGATTCTGCTACTGGATTCAGCTGGAAAAATAAAGAAAGCTGCTTTTCTTCAAACCCCAAGAAAGCAACTGCATTTCATTTTAGCTGGTCGAAGTATTTGGAATATCTTGTGCATCTGCCAAATGGAGTTTTTGTCTGAATTCATTAGTTAAGAAGATTTTCATTCTATAATAAGTAGATCTTTTAAACTTCTGGATATTATACTCAAGAGATAAGACATCAAGGCATTAAAATATATAGTATGTATATATATTTAAAGGGAAAGTACCTATGTTGCTGAGAAACTTAGTAGTGGTAAGACAATTTTTAAATGTAGTGAAGTAATTATATCCATGACAAGGATTTGAAGACTTTCAGAAAAAATCACTGACTCAAGACTATGTTTTTTTAATGCAGTTAGAATGATTTTCATGGTAAGGAGCTGATTAGAAGCATAAACAAACAAATGCTGTATTAAAAAATTCATTTGAGAAGACAATACCACTGTATCATCCTTGAGAAAACAATCTTTGTAAAAGTCAAAAGTAAAATCTTCAGAGCTCTAAGACCTCCTATGATCCCCTGAGTTATTTCATTGGAAATAGGTGGAGTCCCTGCACATATTAGTCCCTTCTCATCATCACTGCCTTTCGTTTTCCCTTCTCATCTATGTGATCCACCTGCTACCTATTTCTCAAGACCCAATTCAAACAATGATATGGATGCAGGGAGAACTAAATGCGAGCAATACATGTAGGGAGAGGTTGCAACATGTACACACAAGAGCCCTGCCATCAAAGACATTCTCGTCCAGTTGTAAGGCTGAGATTTAACACCTATAAAAATCAACAGATAATGAAAAAAAAACCAGAATGCTAGTCTCAGGTATAAACAAAATGCTTTATAGAAGTGGTCAGCTTCAGTGTTATTTGATGGGGAGAAGGGAGAGGCCAGAGAAACTCTAGGCAGGAAGTACAAGCTGAACAAAAGCAAGGTAAACATGAACATGATGTGCTCTTGGACGTCAGAGAACCAACTTGGTGGGAATAAAAAATAAAATAGGATGTACAAGTGGTGATCAAATCAGTGAGAGCCTTTAGAAAGTTTGGCATGGTGAGGAAAAAAACTTGGTAAGGAACAGGAATGGCAAGATGAAAGTGATGTTTTAAGAAGGACGATTTAGTGGCAACATCTAAGGCCTACAGCAGCACTGTCCAACAGAAATATAATGCAAACCACAGGTATAATTTTTAAATATATTTTATTTACACTAATGTATCAAAAATTATCATTTCAACATGTCATTATAAAGATATTGAGATACTTCACAGTCTTTTTTTCATACTATATCTTTGAAATCAGGGGTGCATATTATACTTACAGCATTTTATAATCCAGATTAGCCACATTTCATGTGCTTAGTGGTTACAGCTAGTGGCTGCCATGTTGGACCGTGCAGCTCTAGGGTTGGAATAGATACTTGAAAGGTTATGGGATCAGGTGAGGAGGGTAGAAGATTAAAGAAGAATAAAAGACAGAACTAATGATGCCTGACAACCAACTATAGTTACAAAGTGGCATATAATTTCATGCCCATGTCCAGGCTCAATGGCAAAAAGTGCCATATTGATTAGCATTATCTGGTATGGACATGGAGGGATTTTAAAATAATCTTGGTGATGGAAATAACTGAGGCACTGATGACAGAGACGGAATTAGAAGGGGGAAGTATGAGTACAGAGAGGACATTTATTACAGGTGAGGAAACCAGGGTGGCCAGACTTTGCTCGAGGCTGAACAGCTGCTCGCCAAGATTTGCAGCCGAGCAATCCAAAGCACATGCTCTCATGTTCTACCGCACTGCCTTGTGTGACTGTGGTGGGGGAAACACGGAAAGTGGAGAGACAAGTATGTCTGAGCGTTTACCAAAAACTCAGGTTAGAGGACAGGAGATATGTAAGTGTCAAATGCCTAGAAAGAATGTAAAGAACAAAGAACTAGGAACTACTTCTAAGAAAAGCCCCTAATTAATTCATATCTTACCCCTGTATTTAAGTCTTTCTTAAATCACATTGACAATGATACCTTACATTAATATCTCACCACAGTTTATGTGGCTTCTCAAAATTTTCTGTAAAATGGGGAGTATAACACCACATACTTCAAAGGGTAGGTCCAAGGGAGATAATGTGTGTTAAATCCTTCAGATTATACTTGGCAAACTGTAAGTATTCAATAAAGATCAGCTATTAATTTTTAGTAACGGATTTGAATATACCTCCCTACTTCTTCATTGTTACTATTCAATTAATAGCAACACTGTTATATTAAAAATAGTAATTTATATATATGTAAACATATATATATTATATATACATAATGTGGTTTAGAAAATTTCCCATACACATCACTATGTGTAGCAATCAATGCATATCATAGAGGACACTGAGATATTAAGCAGTTTTCCCAAGGTTATGTTACCAAAATGTGGAACCAAATCTCAAAAATTAAATCTCTTGACTGCAGTATTCTTTCTAGTATCTCATTATTTGGTTCAAAGGGGCTGTCTTTCCTCTCAAATGAAATTATTTCATAGGTAGGATTATTTCTTATTGTTCTATATACCTCACATTGTACCTATCACTATGTTAAAAAAATACATTTTGAAAAGTTCCTGAAAATAACTGAAAGGCCAAAACCTGAATATTTTACATGTCCCTTGGCTAATCTAATAATATACTTTGTACACTTAATTATGAAAATGCCATTTCACAAGTTATGTAAATATTCCTTGAGTGTCTAATTTTCAATTTTATGCATTTAAATATTTTATGCAATAATATTAAATTAAACACAGTTCTGGATAACGAACTGCCATTGAGCCTCAGAATCTAAAATTCAAAATAATTTATATGAGAACTAGGCTAATCCTCAACTCTCTTAATTAAAAAAAATTTTATAAAGCTATACAAAGTAAAGCACAACAAACCAGAAACAAACAAAACAACTAGTAAACTCCATTTGGAAACCAAAGGGGAAGAGAGAGAGCCCAGTAAATAACAGCAGGTGTCTCTGTCCACTACATCTAAAGTCACATCTTTCCAAAACATGATTGCAGACTTTCACTGTTGTTATTAGCAAAGGATACATGGAAGAATTCAGTTCTTCTAACTGTAACATAAAGAAACACATTTAATTTTAATTTTATAAGATAAATATAATAAGTATCATAACTACATTTTAAATAAATTATTTTTATTTAAGCTTTTTTAAGTGAAAAAGCAATCTTAAAGAAAAAACTTTTCAAAAATTCACTTATGCAAAGGAATTATAAAGTACTTTAGCATTTATTAAACAAGAATATGCGAAGAGAATTAAACCAGATGCTAAAAACTGGGGTTTTATAAGTATACTTAAAACCAGGCAAATTATAATCATCTCTAATAACAGTTTTTAAAAGATAAATATTGCCATTTAATGATCAAAATCTTTAAGCCTTTAAGGATTACAAAAATATTTTACGTGACATTCAGTTTTCAGTATGAGGTAGAATTAATTCACTCCTAGAGGGAAAAATCTGAGTTGCAGAAATGTTAACATTGCCCAAAGTTACAAATGCGGAGCCTGGACTGAACAAAAGCTCCCTGGTTTCAAATTCATCGTATTTTCAGCATACCACAGTTACTCTCCTAAATGTATCACAAACTAAGCTTGCATTTGCTATGAGGATCTGGGAAAAGGAAACAGTTGCAACACTGAACACAGTAGACTTAAAGAGTCTGGGCTTGAAATTTTTAAGTCTGGGCTTGTAACTTCCCTCACGCTCACTTATTCAAAAAATAGAGAAAAGCAACAGAATGGCATTGGTGACCACAGAAACTGTTCTGAAACTAAAGTACATGGAATTCAATTTTTATTAATTTTTGTTCCAAAAAATATTTTAAGGGGCAAATTTAACACTTCGCAGTGTGAGAAGTGATGACGGCTGGTAACTTTATAGGTGGTGTTATGGGCTGAATTGTGTCCTCTCAAAATTCATGTTTGAGTTCTATCCCCGAGCAGCTTAGAATGTGAGGGCATTTGGAGACAGGGTCTTTAAAGAGGTAATTAAGTTACAATGAGGTAGTTAGGATGGGCCCTAGCCTAGCATGACAAGAGGAGGAAATCTGGACCCAGGTGCCCATGCAGAGGGAGAGTGCCTGCCATGTGAGCACGAAGACGGCCGTCTACAGGCCAAGGAGAGAGGCCTCAGAGGTCACAACCCTGCCAACACCTCACCTCCGACTTTGAGTCTCAAGAACTGTGAGAAGTTAAATTTCTGTTGTTTAGCTACCCAGTCTATAGTACTTCGTTGTGGCAACTCTAGCAAGCTAGTACACATGGAAATGTATTAAATTACCATAAATAACAAATGTAGTTCTGTATTTAAAAATAAGTAATATCCTGAATAAATAATGCAATATGTATTAATCATGTCAGGACTTTCTGACATACTATTTTCTATATCTTAAGTTCTTATCATACTTTTATGTATAGAAGCTAATATTTCACTTTAAGATTTGCCAGCATTCTCAGAAACTTATGTGTAATTGCTTTGGACTATAATTTCTCTAAAAAAAGAGTAAAGAACAACATGGATGAGACTTGAAAACATTACACTAAGTGAAAGAATCCCACCAAAAAGCCACATGTTGTATGACGGCACTTATATGAAAGGTCCTGAATAAGCAATTCGTAGAGACAGAAGGGAGATCAGCGGTAGCCAGGGGAGGGGTGGGGAGAACTGAGAGTTACAGGACTTCTTTTGGACTGATGACCACGTTCTAAAATTAGACAGTGGTGATGTCTGTATGACTGTGAACATACTAAAAACCACTGAACTGTATACTTTAAAACAGTTATAATAGTAAATTTTATGTCCATAAAAATATTTATTAAGAAAAGAATAAAGAAAAGAACTATACTCACATCAGAGAGAAGCCTGTCCAGATTGGAGTCGCTAGCTGTTTTCCTCTTGTCCTCAGGAAGTTCCTCTAACTCCCCATAAAGCTCCAGATTCAAGCGAGCTAATTTCTCCTGCATTCCCCGAACATGTTCCATCTGTTCAATGGAACATTCATTTCCTAGGGGAACATTCCAGAACATTAATAAAGATTAAGACAGTTCTATCTATCTGCCTAGAGGAAATACTTTTAAACTTTATAGTGCTGCAAGAGAAATTGATTATGTTCTTTTATAAATTAGTTTGTTAATGATTGCATATTTTCTAAATACAATAAATCAAATTTCTGACCAGGAAAACAAGAACAATCCAAGCAACCACCATGGGCACTAAACAAATCATATATGAAAGCTTTTTAATAAATATTCTTTAGGTAAAGAAGATACTTTTTTCAACAGTAATATCATATATAGAAGCAACAGCAGCATCTAATCATCTCCAATTTGACAACTGTCATTTGAATCAAGTAATCCAATATTTTATAATAATCTCGATAAAATGACAAGTCATATAAAGACTTAACCACGAATCCTTTTCCAACCAATAACATATTCCTCCTTTAAGAAATATATGTGAAAATATTCATACTAAATGAACAGTTCATGAAGCGCACAGAATGTTATGAAGCATGAGAAACACAATGTAGTATTTTCAATTGTATACTCAGTAGTACAACTGAATTGATCAATGAAATGTAAGATGACTGCATTTTCTGCCTCTGGACTCTTTTTTTAACAAAAGAAAATGACACTTTTAAAAGGAGTAGCAAAATACATGCAGAAAACAGGATGTAAACACCTCAAAGAGAACAATGGTAAACATCTATTGCTTACCGAATGCTTGAAGTTTTCCAGAGTGGAAATCATTCAAAAGGCTGAGAAGCCCCTTCTCCATCTCCTGGACGTCTGAGACATCAGTGAGAAAGGAATGCTGAATCGGAGTCGGCTGAGCACCTTTTCCTTCTCCACCCTGAGGTTTCGCCTTCTCTTTCATCACTCTGCAAATAAGATGCAATTAAAAAGTCAATTGCATTTAACTGTCTTTAAAAAGAGATGATTATTTTCAGGCCAAGCAAAGTTTATGAATTAAATGGCCAAGCAAAGTTTATGAATTAAATGGAATTTTCCTTAAAAACAAGAAATCAGAACAAATTCAATATTAAATAAAACCAGTAAGATCAAGCCAGAAACCAAAAGAACAGGTTGTAAAAATCTCAAAGAAATGTATAAAATATGACTACTAAGGTATATAAAAAGTTTGACTAATTCATTTATATAGTATGCCAATTCTTTGGGCTACAAAAAACTAAAAAGAGAATTAGTACTTTTACTATCCTGTTTCCTATTTTATTTCTCAGTACATACACCTTTCCCTTCTGAACTTCACCCTACTTGTTTCATGAACAGTCAGTCATTCGACACGCAGTGTGGAGCCCCTATACTGGGTGTCCAGAGAGGCACATGACATCAGTCATTGCATGGAAGAGCACCCAGCCTAAGGAGAAAGAAAGACACATCAATTCCTAATCACCATATGATGGAGTGCTGAAAACCTGTTACTAACCTTGACTCCTCCACCTTCCCATGGCCCCCACATGCGGTCATGAAGTCCAATTGATAATACCCACAGTTACAGCTCTAATCTTTGTAGTTCTCTCTTCTCCACTGCCACGACCCTATCTCTTGGCCGACCTACTCCAACACCCTCCTAACTGGTCTTCCTGTCTCTGTGTGTTGTTTCTGATCCCCCTTCCCTCCCCACAGAGCAGCCAAGTCAATTTTTAAAAAAGTAAAACCAGAGCATATAATTCACTTAATTTGCACTGCCTGCTGCATAAAATATCCTTAAGGAACCCTATCCTCTCTTGTCTACCTATCCTCTAGATTTTCTGAATCTCTTGGCCTCCTAGAATTCCACTCTCTTACCTACCCTCATGTTGATCCTCTGCCTACATTAGCGTCCTCCTTACGGCCATCTTTGTCAGACCACCTCCCACACATCCTGCACGTCTCAGTGTGAATGCTACTTCCTCCGGAAGGCCTTTGTAGAACCCCTAGACTAGATTAGTTCTTATTGTACATATTACAGTATATGTCAGGCTCTCTACACTTGAGTGATGTGGGAACAGAGAAAAAGCAGTTCACTCAACCTAGGGGTAGCCACAGAAAACATCCTAAATGTCGTATGTGAGTGAAGCCTTAAAGAAAAAGTAGTTTGCCAGGCAAAAAAGGAAAAAGGAGTTGAATATTATCTGCATAACTCCAACATGTACTACATATCCCAACATACACATATATTCAGTACTCAATTAATTTCTTTGTAATGTTGCATGATGACATCTTTTCCGTAAGTATACTCACCACAATAAGGACAAGATAAACAGGCTATACGGTGGGTGTGGGGAAGGGTGTAGCAAGAAAGAAACTAATCCTCTTAAGAAATCAACTTAGAACATATAGACTGTAGACAGTAGGTCAGCAACAGCTCCTCACAAAGCAAGACCTGCATCTTATATTCATATTAGGCACACATATCATTATTTAGTACCTTGCTACTCAAAATACTGTCTAAGACCTACAGCATCAACATCACCTGAGAGCTAATTAGAAATGCTTACCTGAAGCCCTATCCCAGGCTAACTGATTTGGAATCTGCATTTTACGAAGATCCCCAAGAGATCCATATTTGCATTAAAGTCTGAGATAAACCTTATAGAATATAAGGTTTTAGGACTTATCTTTTTTCTCACATTGGAAGTTTTATCCAAAAAGAAAATAAAAACCTATTTATTCAACTTCAGTGTTTTTGATCATGACACATTGTCTCATTTTATATTAAAGTAATTCAAAAATTAAAAAACAGTCATTAAGACCATTCTAGGTGCAGAGCCCCACTGTAAGTACAGTCTGATACATAAGGATTATTAACATAGCCCCCCACCTTCTAGAGGAGGGTAGGAAAATAGAAGTACAGGGTAGAAAATGGCAATGAGGTATAAATAAACTGCTATAAAAATTTAGTAAAAGGAGAAATTACCTTTAAAATCTCTTGGCTTTCTTTTTCCTCCAACCATAACCAATATTCGAAATCTGACTCTAAATTAAATTCAGCCAGAATGAAAACCCCTTTCCTATCTGATAATTTATTCAAGGGAAACCTCATAATTCTTGTTTATCATTTAATCCGTACAGGAATGTTCCCGTCCAGTGTCTCTGACTATGTCCCTTTTGTGTCCTCAGAGTGTGAGGCCATCATCAAGGCAAGAGTCTCGTCCTTTCCTTTGTGGAAACCCCACGGCTACAGCGTGCTACAGGCATTCCTTCCTCAACTGACTCTCCACGAAGAGCTTGCAACTGGAAGTAAGTTAATTTAATCATAAATAAAGAATTAAGATTAAGAAAAGCCTTTTCTCTAAAAGAATGTTATCTTGCTTTCCAAATATTTAATATTATAAAACAATCACACATATGCAACAGTAATATGTATCACATTTAAACTTGTCATTCCTGTTTCCTTTAGAGTCTGAAGACAAATGATGTTCACCAAATATTAATGATTACTTCTAGGTGATGAAATTTTAGTGTTTTAAATTTCTGCTCTGAATTCTTCCTGTGTTTGAATTTTTAAAATAAGCATTATTTCTATGAAAACAATGAAACCACACTTCAAAAAAATTAAAAATTAGCAAAGCACAAAAACTCATCTTAGTTTAAAAAAAAATTATAAATATCTATCCTTTATACCATTTTTGGCTAGCTCATTAACTGTCTACAAGTTTCCTTGCTCTGTTTATTTTAATGTGGGACAAAGTAAGGACCTTTAAACCATTCATTTTGCACTAACCTCTATTCTAAATTTTTTCCCAAATCACGTATGTGTCTGAATTGTTTTAAAAGTCAAGAGAAAAAAATGTTGTAAGAATCACAGGACTGAGTATTTACTTTAATAGCATTTTGCTGTGATACTATGAAAGAAAAACACTCACCTTTTTAACTTTGGTCGCTGCGAAGTTGACTGTGATGCAGGATTTGAAAACCCTGTGCTTTTACTAACCGGAATGGCATTTTTTTTGGCATTAACAACCTGAGTAGAATGGGCGCTAAAAGACTTAGGACTCCTCCTCTTCACTTTCCGCTCCTCCATTGTTTCAAGGCCAACTTCTTAAGACCTAAAGAAAAGCAGCAAAATCACACATGTATGCTATAACATATCAAAATGAAAAAGGTTCAAATACCCACTTCACAGGATGAAAGAAAATCAAGAGTTTCAGAGATTATTAGAGATAGTTAGAATAAGGATGCCTTAAATTTAATCTATGTTACTTGTACACAGAAGCCTTAAGACAAATTGTCAATCAGACAATTTTTTTTTAACCATTTTCTGTATTCACTCATTCCACAATGTTAACTCTCATTCAGTTGCCCAGCACTATCTGGGCATTAGGGAGATGGTACTGAGCAAGACAAAGTCACTGCCTTCAAAAATCCTACATTATTGAAGGTTTTGAATACATAAAAAATAAACAAAACAGCCATGTGATATTCCCAGCCTGACTCAAGCTTCAAGTGGCCTATAGAGCTCCTTTCTAAAATATATTCTTAGAAGAACCAACTAGATTCAAACAGATGTATAACTGACAGGGGTATCTGCAATTTGAACTAGTGACTAGAACACTTATTTCAACTACCAAGCACAAACTCAGTGTCTGTCTAGAGATAATAATTATTATAGTTCCTTGAACAAGTGAAGTTATATAAAATTAAAATTATTCTGTAAGTACTTTTGTATAAAGATTGTGTTTATTTATTTTTAGATAGAGGGGAAGAGAGGAAGAGAAAAAATCAATGTATGAGAGAAACATGAATCGGTTGCTTCTCACATGCACCCCAACTGGGGACCAGGCCGCAACCCAGGCATCTGCCCTGACCAGGAATCCAACCAATGATCTTCTGCTTTGTGGGACGATGCCCAGCCAACTGAGCCACATCAGCCAGTGCCTCTAACTATTTTTGATACACTTTGTCTACCTATTTCCATGGAAACATGGAACTTTATTACATGTTTTGCTAATACCAAAAAGGTTACACTATGGCCCTGGCTGGTGTGGCTCAGTGGGTTGAGCACCTGCCTACAAACCAAAGAGTCATGGGTTCAATTCCCAGTCAGGGCACAGGCCTGGGTTGTGGCCAGGTCCCCAGTAGCTGGTGCATGAGAGGCAACCTCAGTTGACAGGTCTCTCCTTCTTTCTCCCTCCGTTCCCTTCTCTGTAAAAATAAATAAAATCTTTTTTTAAAAAAAGTTACACTATGAAGTTACAGTCAACCCTTCCATAGAGAATATATGTAAGACCTTCTGTTTATCTAATACTTTCCCCTTACTTCATATATTAACCAGCTTTATTTTCCTTAAGTCATTGACTTTAAAATATCCTCCTACATTTCCTTATGAATGCATAATATTAAATTCTCCTTAACTTATTGTTTCATGTATCGTAAGATGAAAAATTTACCGTACATAGCTATTTACCTCATCAGACTGTGAAGTGCCTTAGGCATATTAAGGCCTTTTTGTATGTTGAGTTGCATTTAATCATGCTATGACTGTTCAAAAAGATTCAAATCCACTGGTGTCCCTCCTAAATTGAGAATTGTAATGACAACAGATGTTTTGCTGGTACTTGGAATCAGTGGCCCGAGCACTGGAATTTTTATAAACCACTGAGCTCAGGTGGCTCAGTCTCACTCGACACCTACAAAGAAGGAAAGGTTTTCAAGGAAAGGCTCTAACGCCCAGTACCTAATCCCAGATACTAAGTGAAAACCCCCTGACATCTTGGCTAACAATTTTTCCTTTAAAGAAGCATTTTTAGTAACAGAACAGATATTTGGGGTTGTTTCAGGATACAACACAAACGATATGGAACTTCAGAAAAACAGCGTAGGTGAGTTCTCTAAAGAGGCAAGGATCTGTATGAAATGATGACACATGTAAACACGCTGGCCTTTGAAATCAATGCTAATACACAAAAAAGCAAAGAGAAACTTAAGAAGTAAAGCAATGCAAACAAACCAATAGCGTTCTAAAAGAAGATGTTCTAAGAGGCTCGAAACGTATCCGTTTGGGGACGGTAACATCTCTGACACAAGAACACTGAATCCTTCTTGTATACCAAGCAGCAAAGAACCAGTGAGCAAAGGCCTTCCGAGCGGCTCGCAGTTTACTCAGACTGGTTTTGAGAGCCAGGAACCCACAGCCTCCAAGCAGAACCACGAGGAGTCCCTCTGGACTGCACTTCACCCGGCTTCGCCAATCGGCCGACCTTTCACCGCCCAGATTCCAACACTGGCCAGAGCGGGTGGTGGGAGGGGCCTACAGGGGGCCATGACAGGGCTGCCTCTGCCTACACTTCATACCTGAGAAGGAGGGAATCGGGTTCTGTCCTCAACCTACAAAGACCCTGGATCCTCCGAAGCCACCGCCGCAGCTGCAGCCGCCGCCGAAGCTACTGCTGCAGCTTGAGCCAGGGTCACATCCCGGACCCGTCTCCAGAACTGCGCCCTTTGTTGACGGAAGTGACGTAGGCAGGTGGCGCCTTCTTGCCCAGTGCAGGAGCCTCGCCTCTTCCTGCCGCGGGTCCTGCGTGGGTCTCCGCCCTTGACACCTCAGTGCTTCACCTGGCCTACCTTCAGCCGCGCCTTCGGCGGGCTTGGTAAAGAGGACCCATAGCTGGGTTTTCATTTTGGGTTCTGCGGCCCAAAAGCAGGGAAGGAAAAAGAGGGCGGTGGACGCAGGAATGAAAAATATAGTAGTACCCTTTTCGGAAGCTGCCCCGCCCCCTCGGTTAGTGTCAGCTTTTATGCACTACAATTCCCAGCGTGCCGTTCGAGCCAGCCCGGAGGCGGAACCGGAGTGTCGCCCTAGCAACCATTCACAGATTGTTTCCGTCTTGTCTCCGGGAGTTGTCAAGGTAAACCAACTTGGACTCTGACTGCAGCGTGAAAAACCGTGCTACTGGGCCTAATTAGAACCTAAATGCGATCCTAGTACTACCATTATTAGTAGCAATTCTTCAGGCACTAGACACACGTTTTCTCTAAATTTCACAGTTTTGTGAGGTAGGTGTTTTAGGTGAGGTAGGTAATGATGTTATCTCCGTTTTAGAAAAGAATGTTAACAAACGCTCAGGCTGATAAGTCCACGTCTCTGTTACCAGGACAGTTCTTCCAATACACATCCTGCTCTGAAGGAAGAATTGAGGATTGAGAGATGGAACTTTCCTAAATGTGGGGAGACATCATTTTCATTCCCTAGTTTGGATAGCCTTCCCGCGTGGGATTGGGAGTGGGGAGGGAGTTTTTAGGTTCACAGACCGTCAGATTGAAGAGACTATGGAGAGCACCATAGACTTTCCCGCATTTGCTATTGAGGAAACGGGAAACCGAATCTAGAGATTATATCAGTATCAGTGAGGCAGAACAGAGACGAACTCACTTACCCATATTTAAAAATTATGAAATGTTTTAAAACATTCATGTACCCACTCGCCGGAATGAATGGATATTACATTTTGTTGTTTTATATTTTTAAATGAAATAAATGGAACATTACAGATAAAGCAGTAGCCACCTACTTCCCTTCTGAGAGGCAATCACAATCTTAAATTTGATATTCATCTTGCTAATCTAGGTTTTTATGCTTTTACTCTGTGTTTATAAACAGTATAGAGAATGATGCTGGGATTTTCAAGTTTTACTTACAGGCTGTATTTTTTGTATTGTTCTAAAACTTAACTTTTTCACCCAGTTCTGTGTTTTGGAGACCTACATACATTGGTACATATGGCTAGACTTCAATTGTCTTAATTATATGGTATTCTATTAAATATATTTGCCACAACTTATTTGAGAATTCTCATAATGATGGATAGTTAGGTTATTTACAATTTTCACCATTACAAAAAAATACAGTAGGGTACAATCTTCCCAGTATCCCTTCTCAAAACCAATCTTGTCTCTTAAATAATCTCTGAATTGTCTTATCTCTATGAGCAGAGTTTGTAAGCTGGTGATTTACATGCTATTTTAATTATTGCACATTGGTTGCTAACCATTAAAATTGGAGGAATAAAAAAAATGGATGTTCCAATAGTAATGGGAAGCTTTGACCACATTAGATCTGCTCTGTAGCCCAGCAACAACAGTTCAAGCTGAAGAGCAGCCGCCTCCTTCAGGTCAGTTCAGGTGATCTCTAGTTTTTCTCTAAGTCCCTCTGCCTTTAGTACCCATCTGATGAGTGAGCCCTGTGGTATTTGAATTTGCACCCTCCAATATAATGTAGGGGCACAAGAAGGTAACCTTCAAAATGTATATATGTCATGTATTCAGAGTTCTGTATTGAGTCCCTATTTTGGCCAGACATTTTCATAGGTCGGGGGCATCCATGAACAAGATGGGTAAGACCCCTGTAGTTAGAGATCTTATATCCTTGATAAAGGAAACCAACAATAAATTAGTAAACAAATAGAACAGTTTCATGTAGTGATAAATGCTAAGTTCAATAACAGCTTAAGGTCCTAAGGAGTTGTAAGGGATGGGTACTGGAGAGGCAGTGTCAGGGAGGGCCTTCCTGAAAAGGCAACTTTGGGGGTTGAGATATGAATGAAAGACAGAAAGACAGGAGCCCACTATGTAATGATCTGAGGGAAGAGCATTCATGGGAATAGGTGAGGGAAGAGGGCAAAATGTGGCTAAACCATTGGTGGTTATGTTTAACAGAACACAGAAGGCCACACGGGCTACTGATTCGTTATTGTCCGCCGCCTTATGGAAAGATGTCTCTCAAAGCCCGAGATTTGTGAAAAGGAAAGAAAATGTTTATTTAATGCTATACATAGTTAAAGTAGTGACCTAACGTCTTCATTAAAATATCAGAGTCCTTTAGGATACCCACAGACCCCCCCCCCCACAGTGCTTCCTATCTCCCTCTGCCCTAATTCAGGGTACTGTAACTCAGGAAAAGAAGCAAACGTCCGAGATCCAGGCTCCTGACACCGTCAGCTGTGTTGTCGTCCAGGCAGGATCTCTGATTAATCCAAAGCCATGTGGCACCTTCTCATGGCCTACTGGCAAGAGTTTTTTCACCCTTCCTCCAGGCAAAGTCTCTCCTGCTTCCCAGGCCATGCAGCCAAAGGGAGCACCCCAAAGCCATGTGGTCCTCTTCTACCAAAGCTGTGGGGAAGGGGTCCCCACTCTGGCAAAACCTCGAGGCTCTCCCTCTCTACCAAAGCTGTGAGAGGGTCTCCACTCTGCCAAAGCCATGTGTCTCTCCCTCTTCACCAAAGCTGCAGGGGTCTGCACTCTGGTGAAACCACGTGGAATCTCTTCTCTGGCAAATCTGTGAGAGGGTCTCCACTCTGCCAAAGCCACGTGGCTCCCCCTTCACCTAAGTTGTGGGGAGGGGGTTGCCACTCGGACAAATTCTCTGCTAAAGCCACATGGTGATTCTCCCTCACAGGGCTGTGGGGGTCCTGACTCTGGTGAAACCGTGTGAATCTCTCTCAGTGGCTGCTGCATCTCAGTTTAAATCCCCGCACCAATCTTCCTTTGTACCCCCACTTCCGACTCCTCCTACAATCAGTTACACCTGCCAGCATTCCCGTATTATTCCAAGTTTACTGGGCTGCCATCGTGAGTCTGGGCAGGTGTGCCCCATTTTCTGGAACCAATCTTCTCCAAGCTCTCATGCAGGTGCTGTAACTTGGGGTTCCTCCCCCAGTCATGTCTTGGGGGGAGTCCTTTCCATCCCCCTGGCTCAGAGCATGTTCACAGCTATTTAACACATCTAAACCACCAGCCAAAGGCTATAGATATGTTAAATGACCATGCCATGGATTAGCAGCTCTGCATGTCCCTGCTCCATGTGTCCCTTCCCCCAACTCATACCTGTGGGGGAAGGGGTGAGGACATCTTATGTGTCCCTCTAATATTTCCTGGACACCCTGAGTTCTGGGCCCCATTCCAAATCCCTATTTTTGCCCCCCCCCCCCGGCTGCACCCTGTATCAGTTAGGCACAAATGAGCCTGGCACATTTGAGGAAGCAAGGGGTTGGTGTGGCTGGATTGCACTGACATAGGGACAGAGTAACATGAGATAGAGTCACAAAGGCACAATTTTCAGTGTGATTTCTTAACTTGAAATCTAGAGTCCTTGTTGAAAGAAATTTTGTTCTTTAAAATTTATTAGATTTTCCTTTAATTGCAAAATCCCTCCTTTGGACTGACTGTTAAATGCATGGCTTATGTGAATTAATCAGCTACTTTCTTCCTAAGGATGTTTAGAGGGTCCGAGCTTTGATCACCAACACCCTACTCCCAACACTAATATACTGTATAGCGTAGATAGACAAGGAGGAATAATGGTGTGAGTCTCCTGGTAGTGATGGTGATGCAAACGTAAGATTCACAGGCTTTTGACCTGCTAAGGCAGAATCTTGTGGGAACCCAGGAATCTCTATTTTTTAAAATATGTTTATGGATAATTTTAAACATATACAAAGAAGACAGAATAGTATGTTGAACCCCCATGTACCCATCATCCATCTGTTGAATAATGGTCAATCCTGTTTCACTTAAACCCATCCCCCTCTCCAGTAGTATATTGAAGCAAATCCCAATCATCATTTAATCTATAATATATTTCAGTATAGAGTTTTGAGAGATAAAAAAATTAACCACAATATCACCATTATTCCTAAAACAGTTACAATAGCTTAGTTCAGGATGGGGCGAAAGTAGTTTTACAGTTATAAGTACCCAAAACACAGAATTCATTCTTGTATTATTATTTATTAATTATTGTATTATTTTCCATATGAAAAACTGTAAACCAGATTTTACCCCACTCTGTATTATAAAATACTCAGTCATTGTTCAAATTTCCAATAGCATCATAAATGTCATAATATTTTTTCAAACTTCATTTGAATCAAGAATGGTTTTCTGTAAGGTCCCCAGGTGATGAGTGGGTTTGGAAGCCACTGTTGTACATCCTCATTTGTTGAGGTACAAACATGCATTGTTCTTCCCCATGCAAAATGGACACACTAAAGGAGAAGGCAAGTATCTCAACCCAAAGCAGATACCTACTCTACCTCATGGGATATGCTTGGAAAACAGCCATCCCCTAATTGTCCTTTGAGGTTCTTATAGGGAAGAGGTTTTTAGTTTTTGTTTCTTTAACTTGGAAGCCTATACCTCATTTGTTAAGTGTCCCTTCATCTCAATTTCCTCCCGTACCAGAATGCCTCGTCCAAGGTAGGTCAGGCTCAACGCTGCTGTGGATGTCTAGCTCAGCAAGGAAATACCTAGTAAAAAAATCCCTAGAGTATAAGTGAGCTTGGCATATTCATGGAACTGACAGAATGCCAGTGTACTGGTCTAGATTTCTTTTCTACTCTAAGCTGTACATCTTAAGGATTAGTGAAGGTCCCCAAAATAAATGTAGAGATCATTATAATTGTATTTTACTGCTAATTGCTTTGGAAAAACAAACAAAGGGTAAACAACAGATCTGAAAATTTACAAAGGTTTAGACATTTACAAAATTCTTACATATATGACCTTTGATAAATGAGTTTTCTTCATTGAGCTCTTGAATTCTTTGAGAACAGATACTATGTTTTATTTGATTTTTGTATTATAAGCACATCGCATAGAGCAAGACTCCAGGCACATGCTCAACAAATGTCTGTTTATATGTGAAAGCATGAAGTTCTCTGATTTTATTTCTGAAAGTGAAGTGATTTGCACAATCTCTGTTTAAACCCCGAAGTCCAAAGATACAGACCAAGTCACAGTGCCAATCGGATAGCATCACTAAAGCCCAGGAAAGAGCTCTTTTGTGTTTTGGTACACCAGCTTTCACACCAAGGGGATCTGGTGAAGGAATTAATAATAAGGTTAGGGAAATTGTTGGCTGAGTGATCCTTTTAAAAAATTATTAGAAACAGACTCATACATGTGGAGAACAGACTGACGGTTGACAAGGGGAGGGGGTTGGGGGCTGGGTGACAAAGGTGAAGGGATTAAGAAGTACAAATTGGTTGGTACTTTCCAAACAGTCACAGGGATATAAACTACAACATAAAGAACATAGTCAATAATACTGTAATAATTATGTATGGTGCCAGGTGGGTACTTCACATATTGGGGGAGTCACTTTGTAAAGTTTATGATTGACTATTATGCTGTTCACACGAAACTAAAAATAATATTGAATGTGAGCTGTAATTGGATGATTCTTTTTAAACTTAATATTTGGGATAGTTTCCATTTATGATTCTATAAAATTAATGTTTTAATCCAATTTCACATGCACACTTCCTTTTTAAGGCCAACAGTAGTTAACAGGATTTGGTGATGATTATCAGCAGGATATGATGACTATTCATTTTAGCAATATCCTTTCTCCAAGCTCTTGTTGTAGGAATACTCTGGCTTTTGCAGAAGACTTGTGTTGTAGGTTTAACCAGAAAACAATGTATACCATGGACCAGCAAATTAGCTGTACTGCATTACAATGCTTCCATCAGTTCTCCCTCCTTTTCCTGAAGTTTAGCAGTATTACCATGGACTATTACAAAACTGTTTAGAAATACCAGTAGGGATAGCTTATAGCATAGCAGAGAAAGTAGAAGGGAGTAAGGGGAGGGGGAGTAGGAAGGGCTCCCGTGATACTTTGTTTATACCTTTGTCTAAGCAGGACATTTTAAAATGCTATTAAAAGCTTAAACTGTTACCACTCTGTCTTTTAAGGGGTTGCCATAACTCCTTGTCAATGGAGAAATGAATCTTTGTACAGGGGAAAGAAAAGGGATGAAACTCGGCCCTGGGTCGAGGGCCATTGTGTATCATAATGAAACAATGTGAGTTGCATGTGCACATACAGGCAGGAAGCTGGGCTTGGGGATTGAGATTGAGAAAGTTGGATTGTGTTCTACAATAAAGCAGGAAGAATCGTTTAGTGGTAGAGGGTGAAGGTTGGGGGGAAAGAGCAAAAAAGGAAGCAGAGGGAGAAAGGAGAATCAAAATGGTGGGAAGGACTTTGAAAAAAGCATTAAAGTCTATTATTTAATTTGTAATTGTTAGTGTTGCTCTAAACTGTTTACACACATGCACACACACACACGTCCCTCCGTGCTTCCAAACATCACGATAATTCCCTGCAAGCTCGAAGTTTTGTGGGAACTAATCATGGCAATCAAGAAAATAATGTCGTATTCTACATGCATAGGAGATTTGGTGGCAAACACGGGCAATATGTGTGTAACAATAAAGTGGTCCATAAAAAGCACTTGTTGGATGGAGCAGGAGCTTGAGTCCGAGGTAAGTGGGAAAATTACAAATCGCAATCTAGCCTACAATTTTAAAAAGACGGGGATACATGTTTTCTAGCATATGGTTATATTTAATTTCACTTTACTCTTAAAGGGCTAGGGTACCTTGGATGACATCTGATAATCTGCTGGTATCTCCCACTAGTTTATTAGTTAATTGAAAGAACTAGGTTCTATACATCTTTAACTTACCCAAACCTAGCATAGTGTCTGGCATATAGTAGAAAATAAAAAATGTCCATTAAATTAATGAATAAATGAGGGAAAATTAGACTCATATGATGGCAGAATGGCATTATTAATTAGATCAAGTGTCACCATAACCCAGATGTTTTTATTCAGGAATTAAAAATTAGATTCTTAGTCATACCTGCCTCTGATCTTTAGGTGGCAGTATTATCTCATGTTAAATTGTTTTGAGACCATATTCCATTTAAATTCTGAGAACATATGAATTAAAATTAAAAAAAGCCCTCAGTTCTGAACTTATTTCTGTAATTGCATAGAGCCAACTAAGAAATAAAATATAGTTACATGCTACTATGAATTCTCTTCCCAATTTAAACACAAATGAGAACTACTGGTATTTCTTATTCAAGCAGTTTCCAACTGGTAAATACCAGTTGGTGTGCAGATTGGTGTACTTTGTTTACAAAATACATGTATTTCCTCAGTGTATGAAAACATGCCTGAGAGAGAGAGAGAGAGAGAGAGAGAGAGAGAAAGTGAGAGAGCACTAATATGTGTAAAAATAAATCATCTCCCAACAAATAGGGTGACTAGATTAAATACAAGATGGTCAGTTAAATTAGAGTCTCAGACACACAAAGAATACTTTATTTATATAAGTGTCATAATATTTGGCACATAATTATAGTAAAAAATATTTCTTGTGTATCTGAAAAATCAAATTTAACTGATATCCTGTTATCTTGCTTTTTTTCTTGTTTTTACCTAAATCTGCCTATCTTACCAGTAAATATGGTAGTGTTGTTAATTCAAAAATAAACAGAAATTTGCCAGGTCTGCTGAGCACGGTGTTTTTTTTTTTTTTAATCTGGAGAGATATAAAGGAAGTAGCTGGTAGGATCAGCTGCTTCCTCCTGAGTCAAACTTTAATACTCCTGGTACTTTTCCCCTGCAGATCGGAGTTCTTTAGCTAAGTAATTTATCTTCAGGAAATTGACCACCACAGCAAGTGCTGATGGCACAGCCTAAAGTCGTTAATTTATACAAATATGGTGTTTTAGAGCACTTGTGGATCTGATTGCCAAAGCCCAGCTCTGATATCAATAACCAATGTTTATTTTGCTCTTGCTCTGTGCCAGAAGCTGTTCTTTTTTTTTTTTTTAAGATTTTATTTATTTTTTAGAGAGAGATGAAGAGAGGGAGAAAGAGGAAGAGAAACGTCAGTGTACAAGAGAAACATCCATCTGTTGTCTCTCGCATGCCCCCACCTGGGGACCTGGCCTACAACCCAGGCATGTTCCCTGCCTGGGGATTGAACTGGGGACCTTTTGATTCACAGGCCAGCACTCAACCCACTAAGCCACACCAGCCAGAAGCCATTCTAAGTGCTTTAAATACATTAACCCATTTAATTCTCATAATAACCCTAGGAGGTAGATTCCATTATGATCCCACTTCACAGATGAGAAAACTGGGGCAAAAGTTAAATAGCTACTCAGAGCCATACGGCATCTTAGTAGTAGAACTAGGATTGGAGCCAGCCCACAGCTGCATTACCCACTGCACACCACAGTTACCCTAATTTAGAATAAGGAGGGAAGTGAACTGTCTGAGAACATTCTGAAGGGACATCTGCTCACTGTCTTGGGTAGTACACTGTATTGTTCAGTGAACCTAGAATAGCTCAAAGTGAGTGGTTGGTCTTTTCCTTATTTAGCTGTATTTTGAGTACTACTTTTGCATTTCCTGACCAGAACGAAACTATTTTGGAATTTATAAATGGAACAAAGGATGTCAAAAAGAAGGAGAAAGATTTATCTGATATAACTTGATAAGACAGTGAAAGATAGCAGTGAATTAAAAAGTACACGTATGTGGGGTATGAGAGATTTTAGGGGTGGAAATAACCAAGCTGATTCCTGAAAAGAAAAAAATCAAAGAGGACAATTTGACTTTGCATAATTATGTACATATATAGGAAAGGAGAAGTCAGGGGGATATTATTAATTCTATTTAACTTGCTCATATTTGTGATAACCCGAGGTTTTTCATGTATCACCCAGTGGTGGCAATAGTAGACTTCCCAAAGCCCCCTGCATGCTAAAGGAAGAGTCAAATTCCAATCCTCATTTATTTGTCTTTAGATACTCTGTCCGCCCTTTATCTTCTCCCAAAGAGATGAGAGGTAGTGAGGATGGAGGGGAAAGAATCCTGGACTTGCTGTTTAGGGATCAGAGTTCTGACCCTGCTACTTAATTAGTTCTCTAACGTTTGGCCCCTGTTTCCTAAGCTGTGAAAACAGATGATATTACCCACTTTGTGATGTCAGCACCTTGCAAACATTAGCTCTGACTCCGTTTATTCTTCACAACTCTGTGAGGTATCATTCCCGTTTTACAGATGTGGAAAAGGAGGCTGAGGGAGGTGAAGGGACTTGTCTGAAAGCAGATAAGGGCTAATGTGGTGGTGGAGATAGGCACCCGATCACGCAGACCTAACGCTGTTGATCCTTCCTCTGTAATGCTGCCTACAGGAGAAAATGCGGTCAAAGACTATTGCTTCTCCAGTCCTGATGAATGGGAGGGGTGGGGAACTAAGTAGAACCCAGAAGTATTTTTTCCTATGAAAACAAAAATAGAAAGTTTTTTAAATTTCAAAAAACCTTCCAATTATGAAAAAGTAGATACTTGTAGCATTCACTCATATAGTGACTTTTATTTAAAAATTATTCTTTATTTCATGATAATATAAGCTTATTCATTCAACATGTATTTATTGAGCATCTACTGTATGCCATGTATTTTCTGGCTCAGAACAGTGCAGACAAAAATCTTGTTCTCATGGAGCTTGTAGTTAAAGGTGAGCATGGCAAATTATAAAAAATAACTACAATAACCCAATCATTTCTACAGAATAGAAAAGGATAAGTATTATAGGAAAGTAAAATAGAGTTGGGAAAGAGGAATGGAATTAAGGGTGGACAGTTGCAATTTTAGATAGGACAGTAGGAGAAGGCCTAATTGAGCAGGTGAGTTTTCAATAAAGAGTCCAAGGAAGGGAGCAGATGAGTCATGAAAATATCTGGGGTAGGAGCAGAGGAAGGACTGGCACAATGGCGTAAGGTGGGAGCGTGTATGGAGTGTAAAGACCCAAGGAGGCCAGGCTGGCTTGGGAGTGTTGGGGTTAGTGTGGGATGTTATGTTTGAGATGATGTTTAGATGTCCAAGTGGTTGAGCAAACAGGTGTATATTTAAACCTGGAGCTCATCTCTAGCCTGGAGCTACACATTTGTTCAGCATACAGTTGATATTCAAAGCGAAGAGACATGATGAGGTCATCAAGAGAATGCAGAGAAAGAAAGCTGTTAAAGACTGAGCCCTGGGAAAAGAGGAGGAACCAGCAAAATCAGAAAATTGAGACAGAGGAAACTAGAAAAGGATAAAATAAAAAATACCCACAAGCAATGGTTATGTTATTCATGTTTTGATAGACATCATTCCAGATCTTTTTTTCGTGTGTGTGTGTGTGTGTGTGTGTGTGTGTGTGTGTGTGGTTTCCTTTTTTAGAATTAGCTTTAGAAATGTAATCTAAAATTTTACTTTATAGATCTTTAAAATAAATTTTGAGTACATTAATTACATATGTGTCATTAAAGTAAAAGGAACTGAAAGTTTTATAATGAAAAGGAACACAGTCTTGCAGAGAAAACCTGTATTACTAGTTTCATCTCATGTATGTACAATATATGAAGTTATATGTGTGCACATGTGTACACACATGTATTTACCACATACACTTAGCATATGTACATTGTTCTGCAACATTTTTCCACTTAACAATAGATCTTAGATTTTGTCCCATAATGTCATAGAGCTGCCACTCACTAAATATAATAGTGTGCTAAGAGTTGATTCATCTGCCCAGATTATTCTAGTGAGAACTGACAAGTGAGCTTGCCCTCAAGGCCGTCTACCACCCTAAAGCCTCTGTCTCACTTTTCATGCTGCTTCTCCTTTTGATCGTCTGTTCTTGGTTTCTTTTTTCTCCTTATTGAAACGTGTCTACCATGGATTGTGCCCTCTCACACTTTTCCTTTTTGTCCTGTGAAAATGTAACTTCACTTGCTAAATATTTATAAAGGATTTTTTTTTTTTTTTTGCCTCTTTGGAATATAGTGTGAGGTAGAGGACAAAGTCTACAGGGGCTTTGTTTAACTGGAGAGGTAGGCTTGTAAACAAATGATTATAATGCTACATTGCAAATTCAGTAACAGAGATGTGAATAGAATGCTTTGGAAGCATGCAGAGGGGAGAGGGCAGAGGGAGTCTGACTTAGCATAAAAGAAAGACAGCTAGAAATACCATATATAGTATATATTACAAACAAAATACAAGTTTCAGTCTTTGGTCTTAAGCATAAGGAACAAAGTCCCTGGTCTGGGTGAGCAGATTGTTCATGACCTGGCTTCACGATATTCCACAGCACATTCCCTCTGCCCCTACGCGCTGCGCTGCTCTTTGTCCTCGGCCATGTTTGCAGTAAGTCTGCTCTCATGCGTGCTGTTCCCTTGGCCTAGAGTGTCCTTCCACATCTGAACATCTCTTAAGAGCTCAGTAGTGATAGTGAATCATTGTTAGAATGAGAACAGCCAAATAAACAATACAAATTATTTTGCTGGCTAAAATCTGTTATGCACAAATTTACATGCGGTCTCATCTAAACTTTTTAACAACCATATGAGACAGGTACTATTTTGACCCTATTTTAAAAATAAGAATATTTAGCCCTGGCAGATATGGCTCAGTGGATTGAGCACTGGCCTGTGAGCTAGCCTGTGAACTGAAAGGTCACTGGTTCCATTCCCGGTCAGGGCACATGCCTGGGTTGCGGGCCAGGTCCCCAGTTGGGGGCATGCAAGATGCAGCCAATAGATGTATCTTGTGTACATCCTTTTGTACATCAAATATTTCTCCCCCTCTCTTTCTCCTTTCTTCCCCCCCTAAAAATAAATAAATACAAATCCTTAAAAACATGAAAAAATAAGAATATTGAGGGTAAAGATTTTAAATAGACTACCCAAAATCACACAAGTAGTCAGTCAGTAGAACAGCTAGGGTTTTTACCACCCCTTAACTTCTGTTGCCTCTTTATATTGACTCGTTAGTAAAATAATCCTGTAACTTAAAAAAAAGTCTTCATCTGTACTCCAGTAGTTTATTAGTATAATACCCATTACAATTACTTTCTGCTTTTATTTTTCTAAATTACAAAAATAATGTTTATTATAGAAAATTCAAAGATAGAAATAATAAGAGTAGGAAATTATTACCTGGAGTCCTACATTTCCCATATTCTGGGGAGTGGAACCCCCAGCTTTAATCAACAGAGCACATTCCAGATGTGGATTCCTGTAGGAGAATTATATGACATGCCGGAAAAGGCAAAAACTATAGGGAAAGAAAGAAAATCGTGGTTGCCAGAGGTTGGGCGGCACAACTGTATTAGGGCTGATGGAGTGTTCTGTTATTTTGATAGTGGTGGTAGCTGTACAACTGTATACATTTATCAAAACTAATAGAACTGTACCCTAAAAGAATACATTTTATGGTATATAAATTATACTTCAATCAACCTGAGTGAAGAAAATTAACACCTTGCTGTATATTCTTCCACACTTGTTCCTATGCATATATAGTAAATATATGTCTTCAAAATAGTTTATGCCATATTGTTTTTATTAATATACATTAGTTTTTAGAACATTTATAGATTTACAGGAAAATTGCAAAGTTACTACAGAGTTATTTCACCCTCTTCCACATTAACATTTTACATTAGTATGATATATTTATTATAATTTGTGAGCCAGTATCAATATATTGTTATTAATTAAAGCCCATAGATTGTTCAGATTTCTTTAGTTTTTGCCTAGTGTCCTTTTTCTGTTGCAGAACCCCATCTAGGATACTGCATTATTTTTATTTGTCAGGTCACCTTAGGCTCCTCATGGTTCCAACAGTTTCTCAGACTTTCCTTGTCTTGATGACCTTGGCAGTTTTGAAGTACTGGTCAGGGATATATTGTAGGGTGCTTCGCTACTGGGATTGGTCTGATATTTTTCTCATGATTTGATAGGGTTATAGATTTGGGGGAGGAAGACCACAAAGGTAAAGTGCCATTTTTATCATATCCATATTATGCTTTATAAACTATTTTTTCATTCAAAAGTATATCATAAGCATATTTTCTACTCACTGCATATAAAAATTATCTTAACAGTGATAATAATATTCTGTTGTATGGGTGTAGCAAAATTAGCTTAATCACCTATTATTGGACACTATCAGGTTTTTACTATTACAATAAATGTTTCAATATATACGTTTGTGCAAACATCTTTGCAAATTTGTCTGCCAATTTGCCTAGGATAAATCTCGAGCAGGAGAGCTGCTGGGACAAACTGTATTCACTTTTTGTTGTTGTTTCTTCTTTTTTCCTTCCTCCCTTCTTCCCTCCCTCCCTCCCTCCCTCCCTCCCTTCCTTCCTTCCTTTCTTCCTTCCTTTTAAGGCTTTCATGCCCAAGTGCCCTCCAGAAAACTTGTTACCAATTTGAGCTTCCAACAATAGTGTCTAAGTGCTGTTTCCTCACTTTTTAGCTAATGCTGGATATTATTCTTTACAACAATTGTAATATCTTTACATTTGTCAAAATGTGTCATATTGCACTGTATTTTTCCCTATTGGTGTCTTCTGCCAGACAGTGAGCTGCTAAAGGAAAAAGACTATATCCTATTCATTTTCTGACACCCAGACTCTGAGTTACTGCCTGAAAAAATAGGCCCTCCAAAGAGGGAGGGAGGGCCCGAACCTGTCAGTGATTGTGAGATCTGAAACGGAATCCATGCTAAGGAGAGGAAGGCTGTCACCGTCACTGGGTGCAATTGTATCCTCTGGGCCACTGCCCCATGTGCATTATGTAATCTACAGGTGTGGCTCTAACAGTGTGAGCTGCAAACCAGGTAGGAGAGAAGGTTACACTAGACCTGAAGAGGGTGAACCAGATCTTGCTGTTTTCCTCAAATAATAAGCCCAGTGGGTGGGGGTTTATTTTGCCCACTCTGAAAAGGTGAATCACCTGATAGTCCTTTAAAATGTAATGCCATTAATATATTTCCATATCACCTTTTGAAACAATTAGATATATTTTTGATTTCCAAATCTTTTTCTTTCCATCAATGCCATCTTCTATTTGTAACATTATTTATCAGTTGTAGCTGCCAAAATTCTTTTCCTGCATACTTCTCCAGTATTTTATTTACATCCTTTCTTATAAAACCTTGACTTTCTCCCATTTCCCATACCTTGCTCTTCCTAAAACTTGGTGTTATTTATAAATGTATTATATAACTATAATGATAAATGTTATTTCATTTGTTACTAGAAGAGGACACTAGAGAAAATGAAAGAGAATGTTTTTTCATATTGAATATTTTTAGTTTTGTTTTCTTGGTTTGCAAGATTGACTCATTTAGTAGGGTCTAAAAAAAGAAGAAGAATGTTTTTAAGGTCTGATGGTAATCCAGCAGACTTCTAAGATTATTAAATTTTTCAGTTTTCAGTGGGAGATTTTCTTGAAATGATGCTATCTAGAGTATACCTTTCATATAAGAATTTCTGTGTGCTCTTCACAGAGACTTTTACATTCCTTCCAGTTGTCACTTAACCTCTCTCAGGGGTATTTTCTTCCAGTCTAGGCTGACAAAGACTGGGCCACAAGGTTGTAAGATAGGATAAGAGAGAGAGGGGTGGCAGTCGGGGGAGATATCACAGCATATATTAGAAGTTGATGAAAAGAAATTCAGAGATCTGGATGAATTCCTGGTGTAAGAAGTACTTCAGTATTGAAATTGACTTTTTAATTTGGATCTTTTTATGATCTACAAAGATCATAAAAAGGTAGCTAATCTACTGGCAGAGGAAAATAACTGATGTTATTTTATTACATAGATGAGAGAGGGGCTTATAAAATGGTAATAAAATATTAAAACAAGTATTTTATGGTGAAACAAACCAAATCACTATTCTTGTTTGTTTATTAGTTAATTTATTATAAAATTATTTTTTTCTTTACATACTTGTGGAGCTACAGGCATTTAATTTGAATGCTTTAAAATGATGGCTTTAGTTTTATCTCATGTGTAGTAATTTCTGTTATTATTTGTATTGGTTTGATTATTTAGAATTTATTCAGTAATTCTTTTCATTAAAACATTTTAACAATTATGATATTTGAAAATAGTCTCTATTTTCTCTAAGTTAAATTAGTTTGTTTTAATAGAATATTTTTATTGCTATGAATAAGTTATAGTTATCATTTAGCCAACCATGCCTAGACAGCCTTACTATTAACTCCATTAATCTAGTATTTAGAATTGTGTTAAGATGAATAGAAGTCAAAAGAATAGAAAGGGAGAAACAATGAGGAAATTAAAGATCATTAAAGTATCACATTGTCCACCTGAGACTGTAATTGAGAGAAGGAAGGATCAGAATTGAGTTACAGAAGGAGCTTCTTACTATTTCTATCTTTAAAGGATCAAACTTGATAAGGACTCTCGAATGTTTCCTTGATAATCTGAGGAAAGGAAGTTTGGGCTCAGAGTCTCCTCTGTCACACTAGAGTTTAGGCATTTAATGATCAATTGATAATCATGAGTCATTTAGGTAAACTAAAATGAATGTATCTGGCTGAATCCCATCACTCCAATTCCAGAATGTGAAATCTTTTAGAATAACTAGAATATTACAGCTACAGTCAACCTTTCATATATGAAGTTAATACACTATGGAATAATACACTATGGAATACACCATAATACACTATGGAATTCCCAATAGTGTATTTCAGAAAAGAAGTTTCCCAGGTCTGTAATAGCTCCTTGGCAGACAAGCAATGCAGAATGATGTCAGTCTGGTCAAATGTTTTGATAAAATAAGACCTTCAGATGGAATGATAAAGTTAGCAATTGTATAGATCAGTCAAGATTTTTCGAACACCTCTGTAAACGTAAGATGGCAAAGGCAAACTTTCCCACGTAGAACAATAAGGGAACAACATGCAGTGTTCTCTGCTCCTGCCCTCTGTTCCCATCATGTCTCTCTATCTTGCTCCTGCCTCCTGTCCTCCCCTATTCCTTAGAGGAACATCTCCCAAAACCCATGCCCCAGAGCACTTGGTATCTATAGGACAGTAATAGACCTTGCTGGAAAGAAATGCCAGTGGAATATTTTTTCCAAAATGTATTTTTTTAATTTACAGATATAAGAAAATTTTTAAGTACCTTTAAGAAGTTATCAATATGGGATAATGTGCCTTTAAGAAATTGAGTGTCATCTTCTGTGTATCAAAAATCACTTTTACAAAGTTAGAAGACACTAGAGACTGGAGAAGTTAGATGGTACACATATTACTGACAAAAGATTGGTATCCAGAATACACTAAGGCAGCTTGAACTTGAGTCTCAGCTTCTTGTCTTTCTCCCTGAAATTAAAAATTGGGAAGTGAACTATTGAAAATATTACAGTGATTTTTTTTGGAATAGCCGAATTCAAAAGTACTTGGACATTGCAAAATATGCATTACTCCCTTTGCTGTGATGCACCTTGTGAAATGTAATTTTTATATTATACAACAGTGAAAGCAAAATGATGGAGTAGGCTTGATGCAGCACCTGATATGAGGACCTGACCTACAACATCATTGCTTAACATCAGATAGCCACATTATGGGGAAAAGAAGAGCTCCTTCTTATTTACAAATATTTTACATGTTATTTTGTATAATGAAAATATAAAATGAGAGCTGTTTAATGTGTTTATTCTTTTTTCCCTGAGGACACAATCCACATTTTATTTACATTTTAAGACTAACTTTAATCCCAAAAGTCACATATCCATACACTTATTTCCTTTTTGCTGATTTCACTTAAACTTACATGTATGTTTATCAAAGACTGTAAACAAATATTTGTCGTGTCTGTTACATGTAATGTACAGAAATAGCTTTTAACAGAAATTAATCAACTTTCCCCATGGCATTTTTTTATTATAAATGCAGGTATCAAAACAATCCTTAACATATTTTTGATACTACTGGCAGTCAGCATCCACACTACTTTGAAAATTAAAACAATTTTTGACAATATTCGTTGTACCTGCTACTTCAGACAATTTAAACTGAAGCTCTTTTCACTAAGCGAGATGGATAAAGCATACCACTTCTCTTTTTCCTTCTTGAGATTTTTAGAAACACGCATGCTTCCACCACAGCTATCTGACACTTCTCACCATACTTTCACCTTGCAAACCTGAATTCTATTTTGAGTACTCCAGGTTTATGTTTAAATGACAGTACCTTAAAAACAAATATGCTGCATTTTTCCTTCTGTTACCTGAAAACATAATGCATATACATATATTAAATATATTCTTACAAATGTCCAGGTCGTGTTTACCAGCTGGAATTCTTTTACTTAATGTGTGGGTATTTTGTGTTGTGATATTTAATCAAGACATTAACACAAATAGAAGTTTGTTGATTTAAGGCAAGTTTGAGATCCACTAAAATTAATTGTATGTTTGTCCTTCTGGTGGTTGTGGAAGCTTCATATTATCTTTGGACATCATTAGATGTCTTAGTTCTTGAAGTACAACTTCAATGCTATATGAACTTTGCCATTTTGTTAATACTGGTATGCTCCGAGCATCTACCATTCCACTGGAATTATTTATTCCATTCATATTAATTTTGGTTACAAATCTAACTGATGGAGGAGCTTCTGGGTATTTAGGCCCATATTCTACTTTCAGGCTATATATTCTATTTTCATAATTTGCCTTGGTGGCCCAATAATCATGCCTGTCCACCTTGTAAGTATCATGTCTTCATCATCTTCAAGACCCCAGCTAACTGTACCATTGCCTACACCTTTTTGTCCTTCTTCAGGTTCTTCCAACAAGCGAAAATTAGAAGAAACTGTAACTCCTGTGGAGACTGCCATTTTCTCCTGCACCTGGACCTTAATGCATTTATTCTTAATAAAATGTTTTGGATTTTCTGTGGGTGGGTCTGTTAAAGATGAGGAAAAATTCAGTTTGGATCATTTTTTGCTATCTGAGGGGAATTTTTGGGTGCTTACTTTAATTTAGGCAGACAGCATACTCACAGTGATCTGATGCTATTTCATTGAGATACTGTATTCAAAAGCATTTAACTGCTGATGGTCATCCATGAGTACATTATGATGTTAAAAAGCACTCTGGGGTCAGTTAGTTTGAAGAAAAGATAAAGACAAAACTCCTCAGCCCTTCTTATTCTGGTTTCCACTCTTCTTACCTCTTGTGAACCTTTCTTTTGGCCAAGATATTCTAGCTTTGTCCCTTGTTCCGCTTCATTTCTTACATTTTTCAAATCTTGTTCCTATCCCTTCTCTCATCTGGATTCCCACACCTCACCCTCCACTTTTAAAACTATGCTCCTTCACCAGTGTGGTTCAGTTGGTTGGGTGTCACCCCACAAAGTGAAAGGTCAGCAGTTCTATTCCCTGGTCAGGGCACGTGCCTGGGTTGCTGCTGATCCCAGACTGTGGCGTGTGGAAGAGGCAGCTCGTCCATGTTTCTCTCACACGTAGATGTCCTCTCCCCCTCTTTCTCCTTCCTCTCCTCTCTCTCTAAAAATAAATAAATAAAACATTTTTAAAACTCTAATAAAAAAACAACTATGTTTTAAAGGCCAGAATAAATCTACCTTTTCCTTTAAGCTTTCCCTGACCATCCCAGCCACGGTGACATTAAACTCCACCAAAATCCTGCCACATGCCATTTCTTTACTTCACTTGGTCATTATCATTTACTAGGTGCAGCATGCAGAGTAATGGCCCCTCACAAAGATGTCCAAGTCCTAATCCCCAGAAGCTATGACTGTGCAGTAAAGAGGAACTGAGGTCTCAATGAATTAAAGTTGTAAATCAGGCGAACTTAAAGCAGGCAGCCTATCCTGGGTTATCCTTACTGACCCATATAGGTATAAAAGCCCTTAAAAGTGGAAGAGGGCATCAGAACAGAGACCCAGAGGGCTGTAGCATGAGGACTCAGCTGGACATCTCTGGCTTTGAAGGGTGCTAGGAGCTAAGGAATGGGGGCAGCCTCTAGAAGCCGGAAAAGGTGAGGAAACAGCTTTTCCCACGAGAGCCTCCAGAAGGACTGCAGCCCCGCTGACCCCTGGGTTTGGGCCCTGTGCGGTGCACTTCAGACGTCTGATCTTGAGATTGTAAGATAATGACTTTGTGTTGTTGAAGCCACTAGGTTTGCAGTGATTTGTTACAGCAACAATGGAAACCAACTATACTAGGATTACTTTGGTATCTTTTAGGTATTTTGACATTGTCCTCGGAAATAATTTGAAGTTCTGAGAAGATGGCTAACAAACATTGTGTATCTTTATAGGCCAGCACCATAACCATATACTGAGCATAGAAATTGTCCTACTCTAATTCTAAACAGGAAGGAGAGGGGAGAGTTAACGCACTAAGAGACTACATACTGATTTTTAGATGTCTTATCTACACTCATAGGCTCTGTCTAGCAGGCCATCATTCCCAGCTTCAATAGTTTTGACAGTGGCCATGAGTATTTGGACAGTCATGCCCCACATAAGGGTGTTTCGGCCAGTGACAGACCACATGTGTAGCGCTGGTCCCATAAGATTGTGATGGAGCTGAAAAATTCTTATCACCTTGTGACATCATCACTGTCTTAACATTGCAGAGCAACTGGTTGTTCACATGGCTGTGGTGATGATGGGGTACCGGTGTGAACAAACTGACTGTGCAGCTGGTCCTGGAGAAGTGTAGCACGCACAGTGGTGAGCACGCAGTACATAACACTACGTGATGATTGTGAATGACCGTGTTACTGGTTTTCACATTTACTATGCTTTTTATTGTTATTTTACAGTGTACTCTCTCTGTTTATTAGAAAAAGTCCTATTGGGTCTCTACAATTTCACTGAAGTAGCCGGCCTTTGACTCTGTACTGTATGCGTCCCCCCCTCAGGCACACAGGGGTGGTATACTAGGGTGTAGAGTACTTTCTGTCTACCAAGCCTATTTAACCCAATGTCATAGTGAGCCAGCTTGGTTTTTCTGGAGAACGTCAAGATGATCAGGAGTTTTGTAGATATTTGCTCTGACTGGTGTGACTCACTTGGTTGGGCATTGTCCAGCAAAGCAAAAGGTCGCTAGTTCGATTGCCAGTAGGGGCACATGCGTGGGTTGCAGGATCCGTCCTTGTCAGGGTGGGTATGAGAGGCAACCAATCAATGTTTCTCTCCCTTGCTTTTTCCCTCCCTTCCCCTCTCTCTAAAAATAAATAAATAAGGTTTAAAAAAAAGACTTTTGCAAATGATATGAAGAAAGGAGAGTTTATGTAGCCCTGAGTCAAAACAGTAAAATGTACTGCTGTTTTTTACCATGTAAAGGTAAAATTTTTTGACGTTCTTTATTATTGGGTATCGAAAAGAACATGCTTATAAGATTAAGAGATATATACAACATCAGAGCTTGTGTTGATATCTTCTATTAAAAATATTACATTCAGCCTATCAACTGCAGTTGGAACTACCAAGTGTTAAGTTAATATATAACCATTAACCAACATGATCCATTTGGTTTTTGCTGAGGTCACACAGGTAAATTAAAGAGAAATGTGATGGAAACCAACATGTTTCCATCATTTAAATATTGAGAGTTGTGTGAATTTCTGAAATTCCTCTTGGGATATGTTTGAAATACTATATTGGCACTTCAACTATGGCAGGGTTGGGAGGGGAGTAAGCGGGTATGTCTTTAAGGATTTTTTATACCCCTTCTTGCCATAACTTTTACACAGTCAGCCAGAGAGTGGGAAGACTGTGCCAAATGAATTTGTTCAAATGCCATGCTTGGGAACTGGGGATGTAACCACAGAATCTGTTATTTTCTATCTTCCAGATTTTATTCTGCAGATTTTGGAGCCTCTGGACTTGGGCTAGAACTACATTTATCACCTGGCCTCCGTGAGCCCTTACTCTGCCTAGTGGCCTATGGCAGCATCTGGGGTTTGCTTGTTTTAGTATCAGTTCGGACCCTGTCATGTAACAAAAAGTCTAGGAAGGCTCCTTTCTTCAGGGTATACTTTCTATCATAAATGGCTGCAAGAGCTTTTGGGGAATGATTAAGGAGAATTTATTGTGCAAGAACACCCATACTTGCCTTTGCTCATGGGTTCTGGTCTATGAATTGGCTTAAAACAGGATGAGAGACCATCATATTTTTCTATTTTGAAGTTAATCTTTTGGCAGTTTTTGTTTTTTGTTTTATAAAGTAAGTAAGTCACATAAGACCTTGATTGGGTGCATCCATGTCTTGAGCTCAGGAACATCCTGATCAGTTCACCACCACCCCAGAATTTTGTAGGTCAGGACACTGGTCTCCATTCCAGCCTTGCTCTCTATTATGATAGTTCTGTCCATATTGACTCTGTCAGTTAGGTGGCGCTCCCTGGCCTTGGCCTTTCTAGATTCCTGCCATCTCTGTTGACACTTGAAGGGCAGTTTCAAGGCCATATCTCATCAACATAAAGTGGAAATGTGTCATTGAATTTCTCTGAGCTCCCAGTACCACTTTCTTACACATTCCCCATTCCTTAATGAGGCCAGTGTCCTCTAGGGCTTCCTGGGGCGTGTAAGTCAGTGGGGTCATAACATAATAAGTGTAATCTATTTTAACATCTTCACTTTCCTGAGCTGATTGATGGCTTTCCTTAATATTCTCCCCAAATAGTTCTGGCATCTCAGCCTCATTTATAACAGGACACTCCATAGCCAGGCTGCAAGAGCCCATCTCAGCAGCATGTTAGTATGACCCCCAATTTCCTTTCCAGGGGGCTAAGTCACAGGGGAGTGCTCCAAGGTCAGCAAGTTGTCCACCATGCAGATGTACAGGGTGGGGCAAACGTAGGTTTACAGTTGTTTGTATGGAAAATAATACCATAGTTAATAAATAATAATGTAAGAATAAACTCTGTTTCATGTACTCACAACGGTAAACCTACTTGTGTCCAGCCCTGTGTATTCCTTCCCCTCACCACCATACTGATTATGCACTCTCAAGATACACTCCCACACATGTTCTTCCAGTTCTTGCCAGTACTTATTCTGGTGCTGTGATTATTTTGATTGTACAAGCTATTTCCTCCCAGCGTAGGAAATGTATTTTCCCACTAGACCCTTGTTCTTCCTGAGGCAACGAAGGATACGGTGGCAGATCATGGACAGCAAAAAGCATTGTCTTGTAAGATGCCTGACCCAGGTGAGGTTTTTGCATAGCTTCCAGCTATTGTGAATTTTTCTCTCTGGCAAGGAGGAAGGGCCACTGCTTCTGGAAGAGGGTTCATGGGAATTAAGATATTTCAGTTTACCCACCCAAATGTCACCCTCGCAGGTGTCAGCATAGAACTTTTCCTGTCAGGGCCTTGGCTTTGGCATAGAAGGCTTTTTGAGGCCATGCATTCCCTCTCCTGTGCAGTTTTGCCCCCTTACAACGAAATCCTGGGTATCACTTTACAGCATATATTGCTCTACAACTATAGGAAGTAAAGGCCATTTTATTTTCACCCTCTTTTTATTTACTTTTTATCAAGGCATAACTTACATATATTTAAATGTGCCCTGGCTGGTGTGGCTCAGTGGCTTGAGTTCCAGCCTGTGAATCAAGGAGCTGGTGGTTTGATTCCCAATCAGGGCACATACCTGGGTTGCAGGCCAGGTCCCCAGTAGGGGGTGCTTGAGAGGCAACCACACATTAATATTTCTTTCCTTTCTCTTCCCCTGTCTAAAAATAAATGAATAAAATTAAAAAAAATAAATGTACATATTACAGCAAAGTACTCTACATACATATTAAGTATAGAGCTTGATATATGTTTACCTGTGCATGCACCCTTATAACTCCTACCCAATCAAGATACGGATCATTTCCAGCACTCCAGAAGGCTTCTCCATGGTGAAGCTTTATCCCCACGGTGGTATCACTATTTGACCACTTTCATCATAAATGTAGTTTTCCTATTCCTTACCTTCATATAAATGGACCCATGGTTTGTATTCTTGCTCTCCGTTATATCCGTGAGATGCATTCATGTTGCGCGAAGCATTAGTTCTTGTTCATTGCTGCATAGCCTTCCACAGTATACCGTAATTCATTTATCTGTTCTCCTATTGATGGATATTTGGGTTACTTCCAGTTTGTGCTACTATGATAACACTGCTATGGACACTTTTACTTGACTTTTGGTGGACCTGAGCACTCATTTATTTTGGCAATGGAATTTTCAGGAGTAGGACTGTTTAGTTATTGGCCATACGTACACATAACTTAGGTAGATACTGCCAAGCAGTTTTTCAAAGTTGTCCTGATTTCAATGCCCCCACCAGCAACGTCTAGGGTTCCGGTTGCTCCATGTCTTCACCAGGTGCTTAGTTAGTATTGACAGTCGGCATTTAAGTCATTCCTATGGGAGGGTGGTCATATCAAATTGTAGTTTTAACGTGAATTTCCTTGATGAATGACATTTATCATCTTTTCTTATACATTTTGCCATTTGTTTATCTTCCTTGTGAAAAGAATTTTGGGGAAAGTTTTTAAAAATCAGGCTGTGTGGGTTTCTTTTTCTCCTACTGTTTGTAGAAATTCTTTATGTATTCTGGATTTAGGTACTTTGTTGAATACATGATCCAAGTCCTCAGTTTGCTTTTTCACCATCTTCATGGAGTCTTTTGGTGAATGAAAGTTCTTAATTTTAATGAAATTTTCCATCTTCTCTCGTAGTGTTCTTTATGTTCTGTTTAACTCCAAGGTCATGAATAGGTTCCTCTGTGTTTTCTCCTAGATGCTTTGTTTAACTATTTACATAAATGATCTATCTAAAATTAATTTGAGAGTATGCTATAAGTAAGGTCAAAGTTCACTTTTTCCGTATGGATGTCCAATGGATCTAGTACCAATTATCTAAAAGACACAACCATGGAGGATTTTTTTTTTTATAGTGGGCCTTGAGTTGCTAGTTAGATGACATGAGTCTATCATTTCCTTTTATCACTACCTAGAAGCAATCAACAAAAACCAGACCATTCTATAATTCTTATAATTACTATTGCCATCTAGTCCAATGCCCAGTTACCACATAACCCATGCTTTGCTTCCTACTACCACCACATTCTAATCCAACAGATGATTGCAATTCGTGAAGCCATTGCTACCAGAGATTGTAACCATGTCATATACAACCAACAATGGGGTTCTTTCTGCTGCATGATCAGGGGGTGATTCAGGTTTAGAATACTGTCTTCTGTTTTTTCTTTCTGTGGCCATTTCTGATATCAACTTGCTTATTCTGGGTTTCCCGAGAAGCAGAGCCTGGGTCTAGTGTTGTATGCAGGTGGTTTTATTTGGCATGTTATTCCAGGAAGCAGAAATGAGATGCCAAAGAAAGTCAACTAGGGAAGGAGGGAAGGCTGACACTAGACTGCCTTTTTAGGAGACTGGTGCTTGTTATTGCTGAGCCCTTTGTCAAATTTCTGTCAAACAGACAAAATGAGAAGCTTTGGGTTGCGTTGTCCTTCACCACAGCACCAGAGAAGATCTGAACAAGGTCTCAAGCAAGTGTGAGCAGTCCACTCTTTAGGTGAGATGTTGAGAGACCAAGAGTTGACACCTATGCGGAATCCTTTGTATCGTAATCAGAGGTGAGAAAAGGAGATGTACACAAAAGGTTTCCAATGCATATATCAATATAGCTCATGAGACTCAAGGGTAACATTGCAACCCGGTATCAAAAAGTATCTGAGGTGCAATACTCAAAATCCCAGTAGGTCCTCTGTCCTGATCTCCTTATCTCTGTGTATTTCCATCTCTTCATAGTCCAGCTTTCTCTGCTTCGCAAGTATGGAGTCGTGGGAAATACCGCCCCTGTCTTTTGCATTTACATGTTTCTTGACTATAGCAACCAGACTAAACCAGAAGCTGTTTATTCCAAGTCCAAATTCCTTGAAAAGTAAATTTGATCAGTTAAGCTTGGGTCAAATATCCAGTGTTGAGCTGACATTTTTGAGCCAGGGGAACAGCAGGATCATGTGGTTCCAATGTGGCTGCTAAGAATGCAGTCTAATAGATTTGGTACGAAGTGGGGTGGCTGGCTCATGAGTTAAGTAGACTCTTTTGGAGGGGACCACATTTTGAGGTATGTACTACATCACTCAAATCTATTAAAACCTTATGATTTATTTCTGTCTTTGATGTAATGCTGAGAAAGTCTTTCTCTAACTCCACAATATTTTTATGATTTAATTATTTTTAGTCATTTTTTAATTGTTGTTCGAATACAGTTGTCTCCATTCTCCCACCACCACTTTCCCCCACCCCACCCACCTCCACCTCCCACCCTCCATCCTTCTCCACTTTGGCTTTGTCCATGTGTCCTTTATACATGTTTGTTGATGACCCTTTCCCTTCTTTCCCTCATTATCTCCCTCCCCTCTCCCCTCTGGTTACTGTCAGTTTGTTCTTTATTTCCATGTCTCTGGTCATATTTTATTCACTTGTTTGTTTTGTTAATTAGGTTCTGCTTATAGGTGAGATCATATGATATTCATTATTCACCACCTATCTTATTTCACTTAGCATAATGTTCTCCTGTTCCATCCCTGCTATTGTGATTTCTTTTTTTAATTCACCTAGAATCTATTTAGGTACAAATTATGAGATAAGGGCCTAACTTTATATATCCTGGCCCATTACAACTTGCAGTGTCTTCCATGGAAGGAGTACACATCCTTGCTCCTTTGACATTGGTCTTAACCGTGTGGCTTGTTTTAGCCGGTGATGTGCAAGCAGATATTATGTCCAAAGAGAAGTGCTGATTGTCATTGTCCCCCCAACCCCTGCTCTGTTTCCTTGTTAGGAGAAAAGCACGTCTCAGATACTGAACAAGACACATGTGGCAGGTGAGGAACTGCCATCACCTCGTAGCTGACTAACAACATGAGTGAGAAATAAGCCTTTATTGTCTGAAGCCACTGTGATTTCAGGTTGTTGCTGCAGGCTCACAGTAAAACCTCACACACATGCCATGCTTACTGGTGACAGTCCGGTTTTGACTGCAGTTATCAGTTGGGTAGATCTGGTTCAGATAGATATCTTTAACAATAACCTGAGGAATTTTTTTTAAATTAGAGTTTTTTAATATAGCAAAAGGATTAATGAAAATAATAGGACCTCATTATGGATGTGTGCCACATACATTTTACTCAGCAGTTATCTTAAGTACAGCCAAAATATTAAGCTCTTCAGGTTATAAATAAAATAGACACCTTTCAGCAAGTTCTAATAATTATGATAATTGTAAAGATCTATTTGGCAAAAAGAGAGATAGAAACTTAAGAGCAGTAGATACCTTCAGAGTCTGGAACACGTCCAAGGCACTGCGGGAGCAGCGACACGTGGTCACTCCAGGGCTCTGGTAGTCACTCGGCTCTATACCCTGATCTCTACTGCTCTCAGCGTCTTTTCGCTTCTCTCTGTGCCACCAGCTGCCTTCCTTACCGTCTATTCTGTACCTTTTCTGTTCCTCCTTTTCTTCTGTACCTATGATTTCTGATTTCCCATGCCTTCATTATGCTCGTAAATTTGGTTTGCTCCTGGCTCCATCTTGGACACCTTTTAAACTTAAGCTACCAATATTAGTTACCTCATCTGTACTCTCTTTTTTCAAATTTGCGAGAGGATGATTGTGTTTGTCTCAGCTATAGGAAGTAAAATAGTGCCCCCCAAATTCCTGTCTACTCAGCTCTTCAGAACATGACTGTATTTGGAATAAAGGATTTTGCAGGTGTAATTAAGGTATGGTTAGTGAGATGAGATATCCTAGAGTAAGGTGAGTCCTAAGTCCAATGATGGGTGTCCTTATAAGAGGCAGAAAAAGGAGGAGCCGTAGAGACACAGAGGAAGAGGCCATGTGAGGATGGATGCAGAGATTAGGGGACAGCCACAAGCCAAGGAATGCCAAGGGTTGTCAGCCAGCAGAAGTTAGGGGACAGGCAGGGAATGGACTCTCCCTCACAGTTTCCAGAAGGAGCCAACCCTGCCAGCACCTTGACTCCAGACTTCTGATCTCCAGAACTATGGGGGAATAAATTTCTGTTGTTTTAAGTCATTCATTTTCTAGTAATTGGTTATGGCAACCACAGTAGTAGCTTCAGTTGCCCACTGTCAATCACAGCCCAAAAATATTAAATGGAAAATTTCAGAAATGAACAATTCATAAGTTTTAAGTTGTGCACCATTCTGAGTAGCATGATAAAATCTGGTGCTGTCCCACTCCATCCCTCCTGGGACATGAATCATTCCTTCTAGCATATCCATGCTGTAGATTTTCCCCTCCTGGTAGTCACTTAGTTATCAGATCAACTCTCATGGTGTCCCATGCTTGTGTTCAAGTCACCTTAATTTTATTCATGGCCCCGAAGCACAAGAGTAGTGATGCTGGCAATTCCTATATGCCAAAGAGAATCAGTAAAAAGCTTACTTTTAGTGAAAATGGGTATATGTATAGGAAAACACATAGTGTATGTAGGGTTCAATACTGTACCTAGTTTCAGGCATCCACCGGAGGCCTTAGAATGTACCCTTTGTGGAGGAGGGGAACTACTATATAGGAAACTAATGCCCTAACTTACCTCTGAGAGGTTTTAATGTTTGTAGGCCATTGGTTGGGCTATAGACTGACCACTTCTGGTGGGGGCTTGGAGATGGATCATCAAGTAGGGCTGTGGACATGCTGATTTTCTTTGAAAAGACAGTGTACCTGAGAGACATGTAACTGACATGTCTAAAACAAGTTAATGCTTGGCTGCCAGGCATCCATATTCTCCTTCTCTTATGAATAAAACTATCTCACCTGATATCACTCAATTATCCCACAAAGCACTGCCTATGTCCTGTGGATGAACATCTGGGGGTGATGTCACAGAGACATTTCAAAATGTGCTTGTTATTATCAGAAGCTTCTTTGCTGAGCAATGTCCATTTCTCCTCTATGTAATTGAATCCTGTCTGGTGTTCCATCTGCCCTATCCAGTATACTTTAGATGAAACTGAAGTTCTAGAATTTGAATGTGACTTACTTAGGACAAATACTGCTGAAGACCCTCGGTCTTAACTTAAATCATTTAACAATAATACTATCTTAAATCCACTAAAATAAATTTGTAGATATAAACTTATAGAGCAGAGGTTGGCAAAGTTTTTCTTAAAGGGTCAGATAGCAAATATTTCAGGGTTTCTGGGTCATTTGGTCTCTGCTGTGACCATTGTAGTGTGACCACACTACAGACAGTATATAAACAAACGCATGTGGCTGTTCCTCAGATTTTATTTGGGGACACTGAAATTTGAATTTCATATAATTTTGACATCATGAAATGTTCTTCATTTGATTCCCTCCTCTCTTACTGCTTAGAAATGTAAAACACATTCTTTGCTAATGGGCTGTATAAATACAGGCAGTGGAACATATTTGGCCTATGAGCCCTAGTTTGCAGACCCCTGCCATACAAGATGCTTGATGCTCCTTGTCCACCCAGTCACCTCTATTTTGCTAATAGGATCCTAATTTCACTTGTGGAAGCATTCCCACTGATCTCTCATTGGAAACCATCAGTCTGTACACTTCAGCTTGTGCTGCAGGAGCACGTGGCCTCAGCTACAGAGATCGGTTCAGTCGGGGTAGATATGGGGTCCACATTCTCTTTCCACAAGCACTTTTCGCAGTCAGGAAGATGTGAGCCTGGAGATTCCAGAGGTTACCACATGAATCTTAAGAATGAAGCTGACACAGCAGAAGGCTGGGCCAAGAAACTTAAGAGACCGAATTTTGATTACATTTTTGGAGCTACTGGATCAAACCACTCATGGCACTAAACAGCCCCAAGGCTGTTGTTCCAAGCTGCACGAACACATACATTTTCTTTCCTGTTTCAGTTAGTTTGAATTTGGGTTCTCTGTCCCAGCAGGACACTAACTGAAGCAAAACCCATTACCACTAACATTTATTATAACTATAAAACAAAAACAAATTTAAAATTAGATGCCAATATAACTACTAAACAAGGAGAGTTCAGATCAGCAATGTTTTTGTTTGTTTTGTTGTGTTTTCCTGAAAGTAAATTCCTTCCCTTTGTGAGTATGGCATCGGCTAACATGTTGCGGGTGGTTTTCAGTTCAGCACACTGCTGTGTCCCACACATGTGCTGTGTGCTATGCTTCATCGCTTTTCTCTGACCGACTGCAAAACCTTCATCTGCAGAGCTTGCTGTGACAACATTCAGCCTTCTGTTGGTACAGACATTTAATTTATGTAAGTCTGTCTCTGTGCTTTCCTTAGTTGCTAAAACAAAGAAGAACATCACTGTGCTTGTCTTTCAAATTATATTGATACCAAATTTAAGTCTCATTTTATGAAATTACTTAAGCTAAAGTCTTTGACCTATGGAAATATCTTTCAATTATTAATTAAAAAGAAGCTTTGTACTTTTAACAGGAAGTGAATTCAGCTGTGGTGATTTGTGTCAGTTTAACATTGGGACATGTCAATTCTCAGTAATTAGGCAAGCCTGTGATGTCTAGACCTGTATTATTCATTTTTTTGGCCCTGTCTCTATACCTTCCGCTGACTCCCGCCTGTGTCCCATAATTCCACTCAACAGTGTGGTCTGTTACTTCTGTTATGGAATTTTAAACTAATTGCACAATTTTTTAGTCTTTGTCTGTAATTGCATAAAATGTATTCTGTCTGTTAGAGTATGATAATCTGTACGTATACTGCTTATTTTAACCAGGAATGATGAATTAATCAGCTATTGCTCCAAAAATCTAGCAAAGAAACCTCAAAAACACTGTGGTTTATAACACGAAGCATCTATATTCTTGCTCACAGGTCTGCAAGTTAGCAGGGTAGCTCTGCTTCAGGCTGCAGGAAGCTTGGCTTGCTCTTGGCTTTCAGTCTAGCATGGGACTGCCTGCGTATCTTACCCTGGGGCCCAGACTGCAGGAAGAGGAGCTAGCTGCTATATGTTCTCTTTCCAGCAACCATGGGCGTGCTAAGGACTGAACCAAAGAATGCAAGGACAGTTAATTCTTTTGTGCATGCCATGTTCACTGATATTCCAGTGACTAGAATAAGTCATGTGGTGCAGCATCAATAGAATGGGGGAATACAGCCATCCACTCTAGCGTCTGCAGGTTTTCATGGCTGGGGGATGGAGGGAAGAGTTGTGACTAATCCAATCTAGTACATGTGGCTTTACTTTGTATGAACTCTGTCTCTGCTCCTCCAACCCTCTGATCTCAGTTTCTATTGCTAATGTGCCCTGTGGGAGTACGAGGGCTTTCTATAGCTAGTTTGAATTTTAAAGGAAGAGAATAGTTTCCAGATAGCTTAATGGCCATAAATTCAGTAGCTGTTGCAGCTGAGTTTCCATTTTGGCTCAACCTTCTGGCTTCTTTGTTGATTTATTTTTATGGTAAAATATTTTTAAATATACTTAGCTTTAATTTTGTGTTTTAAGGTAGTAAGAAAAAAAATGCAAATGATTCTATCATTCATTGTATATTTAAGTATACAAAGTAACTAGTAAGAGATGCAGGGTTGTCCAACCTTTTGGTGTCTCTGGGCCACACTGGAAGAAGAGTTGACTTGGGCCACACATTAAACACACAAACACTAATGAAAACTGATGAGCAAAAAAAAAAAAAAGGTTTTAAGTACATTTGTGATTTTTTTGTTGGACCACCTTCACAGCCACCCTGGGGCACGAGTTGGGCACTCCTCACTGGGGACTCATTCACTGCCAGACTTACAGGGCTTAGCATAGTGCTGGGCCAATAGTATGAGCTTAATGAGTACTTGTTCATTGAAGTACATTGTTCTCTTATTCACTAATGATTATTACTGATCCACAGATAGTAACTTATGCCTTCATAGACATTTTCTTTTTTAATATAATTTTGTGTATATAATCAGTGTCCCCCAACTTCATTAGTGTCTCTTACATCAAAAAAGTGTTAATAATGTGAAGCATAGACAAGTGATAAGTATGTGTTTGCTCTTTTTAGGACTAATACAAATTGTTGGTTGCTTTTTTATCAGGTTCATTTTTAAAATTATTTATTTACATGGCCTTTTAATGTGTTAGGAGTCCTTAGAAGAACATCTGAATAGATAGTTAGAAATGTTATCAATATAGGAAAAGTCTACTAATTTTCAATGTATACATATCAGCCAATGAAAACACCATTTAAAATTACTTTTAAAAAGCATTTAAAATTAAAACTATGTATGATGTAGATATAACAGGATAATAATGCACGAGAAAGGTAGTAAAAAGTAAGTGCTATCTGAAAGATTATTTCCTCCTTAGAAGGAATTAAATGAATTCCTAGTGTTGATTTTATGGAAACTGATTAGATCATAAAGCAAAAAGAACTTAATTGAAAGACATGCTTTTTATAACAGGTTATCCACTTAGGAGAAAAGGACTAAAGCAACTAAATGCCTTCTTGGGTCGTTTTCAGTGATTCTGAAAATTCAGGCAATTTCTTTTGCTTTCTTACAGGAAACATTTATTATAGTTTAAACATGCACTAATGTCTGAAGTTATAATCATCTTGCCAGATATGCTTCTGACATAAAGAAGGGAAGGAAACTAATATTCATAAAGTGTCTACTATATGTGTGGTAAGGTGCTAGAAACAAAGACTTGTTGAGATGAGAAATATTCTCATTTCAGAAAGTAGGCTCAAAAATTCTGTGACAGTTTTTTGACTCCAAAATCTTGTTCTTTGGCATGAGCCCAAACCCCAGAAAACTGTTCATTTGATAATATAGTAAACTGGCATGAACGACACTTGCAAGTTCAATAATTGCAGTGTAGTAAAACCAAGTTTTATTTAGAGACAAGCAAACAATAACTATGTACGTATGTGTTGCAATAGACAAATCACAGTTGTCCAAAGTCCTACAGTGGGTATCCCCCAATGCCACATGAGAGGCCACTAAGAATGGTTCAAATGTGGATCTAGCCCCTAGATGCTTCCCAGTCTTGGCCCTGACTTGACACATAGACTCTTCCTGGCTGGAATTTCTCCTTCCTCCTGTGGTTGTCCCTGCAGAGACTGCAGTGCTGCTGACCTTCTTCCTAGCCCTAAATCCACTTCCTTTTCTGGTGGTATCTTGTTTTTCTCATGCATCTAGCCCACTTTCCTACTCTGGTGAATGCTCCAGATATTATTTTGTGACTTTTGTCATCCTCCCCCTCCTTCTTTTTAGTAAACAACTTTATTTGGAGTTTATTTTTTGTTATTGGATTACTGATTTTTCTTTCCATGTGAGCATGTGAAAGGAAGCATTTCATGCAGATTACAAATTCTGAAAGTAAGGAATTATGATGAACAATTTGTATACTATAGAGTTATAAACTTGTATAGATTGCAGGAAACTTATTTTCCTAGAACAGCATAATTTAAATTACCAAAATGATACCTTGTTTAAAAACTTTTTATCATAATATCAAATAATCCATAAAGTCAGAGAGATTATTGTAATGAACCTACATGTACTTATCACTCAACTTCAAAAATTAACAATTCTTAGGCATGAAGAATACTTGACAGTATCTGGTGACAAAGAAGTAAAGGAACTCCAGTCAAGCTGAGTTGATATATTTTTTCTGGTTAAAAGATATCCAAATAATACAAAAGTTTCTGAGGTACAAATGGAATATTCATGTTTCCAATCATTTGTTAATAATCCCTTTAGTAAGGCTGCTGTATCAGTCAAGTCTTGTAAAGTCACACAGTGTCATAATGTAATGAATGATGGATAACGATTCTGGTCCTGTGCTTACTGAGCCCGGGCCCAACATCTCAGTTATTACACAGAAAATCTGAGTTTTTCAGACGAAAGCCTTTTAGCTGCCATTCTGTTTTACATCATTATAATTTACTAGTTTTTTGATAGATATGGATTACAAGTTTTGCAAGTTTCTGTAATTATTTTTATGGCCACAGAAGAAAATAAAAATACACATAAATATAAAAATAAATGACTATACTTGTATTGTGGGATGGTTATATTGTAATGATGCTTCAGGTGAGGGATTATAAATGAGTAAAAGAAAGCTCATTATCTCCTGGTGAGGTTCAAGGACAACATCCTTCTGGATGGAAGGCAATTCTGATGTTCACATTTAATTTATAAGAAGGCATCCAAATTCCTTCCAAATTAGGCAGGAGTTATCTCTTCATTGAATACTTATCTCAAATAAGAGGCTCCTCCTCCTGATTATCAATTATAAACATTTAGCAAGTGCTTGTTGTCTTTATAATCTGCTTTTTATTTGTCCATTCTGTTCTCAAAGAATTTATTATTTACCTAAGGTGAAAAGTTACATAAAAATAAAAGCTGTCAAGTGAGAGTTACAGATAGAGTAGTAAGTGTTATGAGACCCCATAGGAGGGAAGGATGAGCAGGGACTCTGCTTCTGAGGTCCTTGAGACTACAGTAGGTCTCGAAAGCCAGTGTGGACCACAGGCCCTCCACCACCTGCTCCCCTCCGTCCCCCACCCCACTCCAGTCTGACACCATCCTCTGGCCAGCATAAAAGGACACAGCAAAGATGTGAGGAACAGTGGAGCCACCATCCTGGAAAAACCAAAGGCATCAACATACTCTTCCTCCTATGCTGAGTCATCTGCTCTGTCTCCTGTAAAACTTTCTTCTTGGTCCATGACTTCACCCTCAAATCCCTGAGTTTATGAGAAAAGAGGGCCTGGCTCTGCTCGGTGCCTAATGGGGAGACATACTTGTGGTTTCTCTGTCGTCTAGCCCAAGTCCCAGAGTAGGAGATAAAGATCAAGCAGAAACTCTGGCCATAGGAATAACAAATGAGCATTTCCCTTGAAAGAGCTCTGTCCTGTCTCTAAATTGCTCAGGCAGTTGTATAGCAATTAAAAAAAAAAAAAAAAAAAAAAAAAAAAAAGGCTCAGGGCTCAGATTTGGGAATAAAAAATATTGTCACTAACATAGTTGTTTCAAAGGTAGCAGTAAGAGTTCAGAAAGAGATCCAGAAGGCTTCAACCGAGCTAAATTCATAATTTGGAAAAACATCAGCTTGCTCAGGCTAACTTGGCAGAGAGAGTTCAGTGCTCAGGGTAGCTGGGACCAGAGGTTTCTGTGCTTCTAGGTGCTTCACACAAGTTTATGGGATCAAATACCTGGTGAGGGGTAGCTCCATTATGACAGACTAGAGAAATTAACTTGCTGACATGGATGAAACTGTTAAGTGACTGATGAATTAAACACTTGTTAGAATGTGAGTATAAATTCATGGATCGCACTAATGTTTATTTAATGTGGCTGACAAATGAACATCCTGGGAGTCAAGTGAATAGCCCCAGCCTGTCCCACTGCTCTGCTCACTTTCAATGTGTATGGGGAGGCGGGTGAATTAATAATATGAATATGTTTACATTTAGAAATGGCACTAGGATCTGTCTTAATCCAGTTAATGCTTTTTAAAAAAGAGTAATATGCACTTGCTACAAATGAAAACGTACTCCAAAGCCCCTTTAGTGGAAGTCCCTAAAGCACAGTGGCTCTGGCTTGAGTGCGATGGTGAGGGGGAGATGGTGGGCTTACAAGGCCTTTCCTTTCTCCACTTTTACCCCTAAGGTGGCCCCTGAGGAACCCAATTAGCACATTAGGTCCTAAATTGTATGTGTGATGACTGACCACTAACTTAATCCCAGGAAGGTGAGAACTCGGAAGTAGAAGAGCCAAAGATCTTCAAGTGTACGGCCCGCAAGCAGACACCGTGCCCTCTCAGGCAGCATGGCCTTGCCTGTGGCTCAGAAGTAAGTCTCTTTCCTTTTGGGGACATTGGCCTAATCTAGACAGTAGGAATTTTTCTTCAGTTTAATGTCCAGTTATGTCATATTGATTATAAAAGTAGAAATAACCAAGACATGTCTCCAAGATTCACATCACCTCATGAGTAGGGGGTTGGGGAAGGGAGTGGTGGAGCGTTGCTAACTGTATTTGGTTTTGAGAGTTGCTCGTATTTACTCACTTCATCTACCCCACCCACCCCACCCAGGATGAAAAAACATTATGTTTTTCTTTGTGATATCTCAACTTCGTGATGAAGAATGTTTGTAACGTTTTTAGGAAAAGGGAACTGAGAAGACTGTCTCTATTATATATCTGCAAGTCAGAATTTCATTGATATTCTTTAAATTGTATATTCATTCTCTATGAAAATAAAACTTTAAAAATGTTTACTTTTTTCATTAAGTTGATTCTGGTGATAAGCACCAGAAAGCAAAATTCACATCACACGTTGTGTAAATCAAGTTTCTTGGGCATTTCTAGTGCAATTTGATAAAATATTTTTCTTAGGTGCTTTACCATCTCTGGAAAAATAAATTACTGATTTCAGGGAGCAATCTGTTCTCCCCTGGTGTATTAATTTTATAAATTGTGTGTTTGCCTTTGAGCAACTGAAAACCCAAGAAAGAGAGGCTTAAACAAGTAAGGGTTATTTGCTTTAAGCAACAGTGTATCTAGGGACAAGCTTCCAGAATTGGGATGGTGGTTTGGTATGTCTTCCTGTGGCTTTCCTTCTCGTGGTTGGGAGAGAGTTTCACTTCAAGCATCATGTTAGAGTTACAAGTGGTAAGAAGGAGGAAGAAGGAAGGGAGAAGTGTAAAAGAAGTTGCCAGCCAGGTCTTTTAAAAAAGCTTTTCTGACAGCCTCAAGCCAAGACTTGTGTTGACACTGCGTTGCCCAGAACTGGATCACACAGCCACCCCACTGTCATCCGACGAGTCTAGGGAGGCGAATATCTCACTTTCCTAGCTGTTCCCTGGTAGAGGAGGCAGGTGGCAAAGGCGGTGAGATGTGTGTTGAGGGAGCCAGTCTACAATATCTGCCACCACTGACTGATTCCTTGTCCTGTAGAATTGTTTTTGACAAACAAAGTTTTCAGTTCAGAAGTTCTAGTTTAAGAATGCAATGCCCTCACCACTTACTTCCTCTTTAAAATGATAGATTTGGGCTGCCTTGTCTCTAAATAGCTGCTTATTGCAGCTTGTGTTTTGAGAGCAGCATATCTAAGATCAAATGATAAAATGAAGGGAAACATCTTGTGACCTCTTCAGTTTTAGTCATTGGGAATGTATTTCTTGCCAGGAAAGACAGTTCAGTGTTTTTAAATATTCTGGTGTTTATTTGTTCAAGACCAAGACAGAACCATCATGAATAATGAATACATGAAAAAAGGACCAAACAATAAGATACACACTTTTGAAATTCACTTGACTCTATTGAACTAACACAGCTCCAATTAAAAACCATAATGACTTTCCTTGGAGGCAAAAATTTTGATAATTTACATGGCTAAAATTCTTAAACTCTACTCAAGACATTTAAGCATTATTGATTATTAAAATGTCTAATTTGAATAACATATTCTAGTATAATTATAGTCATCAGATTGTTGCAACTCAGAGCTTTAGAAATATTTTCTTTTTACAGTTAGAATAAAATGTTCTCAGAGAGACTTTCTAAAACAAGAGAAGGTCCCTTCATATGTTCACTATGACAAATACTTAACATTTTTATATATTTCTGTTTATGAATAGGAAATAAATAACAGCCAACGTTAGTGGAATACATACTCCGTGCCAGTAATTTTAGGTGTATTATGTAACTTATTCCTCTTAAAAACTCTGGGAGCTAGATACAGTTTTATCCCCATGTTTACATATGAAGATAGTTGTGATTAAACAACTTGCTCAAAGTCACATGGTTAGTAAATAGCACAGCTGGAATGCGAACCTCAAACGTTTTCAAAACTTGAAAATTCTTAGGACCCAAACAGGCAGTGCCAGGTACCTAGGAGGCGGGGAAGGAAAGACCCCAGGGCTTGCCAATGCTTTTCTGTCCTTGTATCATGTGATTCAAGGGTGTGACCTCCAGGGAAGACCAACTGATGGCTCAGCTGTCCATCAGTATCCTAGATCCAAGGACCGCTTTGGTTCTTGTTTCTGCTGGGGGCTGAAATTTCATGTCTCCTTGCATCCTGTGAGCCTTTTTTTGCCTAATTTCCAAAGAATTTCTAATGTTTCCTATCAAAGAAAACTGATACAACAGATTTTTGACATAACTAGAAAGTTTCAACATTTTTTCTGTGGGAAAATGCACTGAGTTTTTAACAAGAAACCTATAGATGAACTTCTTAAAAACAATCCATAAGAAAGTCAGACATTGTATTCATAAATGTAAAAAATTATGTTCCTTCTATGTTAATCAACCTTTTAAAAAAGGTCTCCCTCTTAGTACTACTTGGTCATTTTATTATTGTAAGTATATGTATAGGGCCCTCATATATTGACCTTAAAATTGTGTGCATTTATCCATTTCTATTTGGCAAGGACCTTATTTTATTACATAATAGCCAGCACATGTTTATACTTAGTAAAAATTCTTCACACTCTTTCATTTGTTTTAGTTAAAGTTCTAGTGAGTTTATTTATGTGTAAAAACTGCAAGCAAAATAGGCAAAGTGAAAGCCTCCTTTTACCCCCACCCAGTTCCCATCCCCTCCGTAGAAGTGAACTCAATTACCAGTTGGAAGTAGAACCTTGCAGTTCTTTTCTATAGTTTTACTTACATGCACGCTCACATGTAGAAATATAGAGGTTTGGGTTGTGTTTTATTTAAAAAAAATTAAATATGCTGATGAATGAAAGTGACTTGCTTATTTCACATAACAACTTGTCTTAGAACTCTCTTCTGTGTTGGTACAAAGGCATCCATCCTGTTGTTCCAGACTGCCGCCAGGCATTCCATGATGTCAGCCCACAGTGGCTTACCCTCTGATGGTCATTTCAGGTGTCTGTGAATGTTTGTTAGTAGAATGAAGCTGCACTGAATATTTTTATACATTCTCTTTGTGCCAATATTTCTCTAGGATAGATACCTAACAGTTGATTTCTTGAGTTGAAATATGTGTGCTTTACAATATGAATAGATAGTAAAAAATTAATTTACAGCCAACTATGTGATCTTATACCACTAGTTCCTTGCGATCACACCAAATGTTTTGTTTCTCAACAATTACTCTTACAGGAAATCATTGTATATTCCCTCTTTTGGTTCCTCCTTCTGATACTTTCATTCCCCTACATGACTTATACTAAAGACATATTTTTGGTTGGAAGTAATAGAAAATTTAATCAAATTAGCTTAGACAGAAAGGCTGACTTATAGGCTCAGGTAACCAAACTGTGGGGAAGGCCCCAGACTAGGACAGCCAGCCCTTGAGGGCAGAACCCTGCCAGGACTCACTCACTTGGCTTCTCAGTTTCACTCACTTACTGCAGGACAACTTTCTTTGAGAGGTCTTTGTTTTTGGACACAAGTCTTTTATTAGACAGATGCCTTGCAAATATTTTTTCCCAATCCATGGATTGTTTTTTTCATTCTCTTAACAAATCCTCCAAAAAGCAGAAGTTTTAAATTTTGTGTAAGTGCATCTTACATTTTTCTTCTACGAATTGTGTTGTAGCTAAGAAATCTTGGCCTAACTAAAGGTCACAAACATTTTATCTTATGTTACCTTCTAGAAGTTTTGTAGTTTTAGTTTTTACATTTAGGTCAATGATCAATTTTGAGTTAATTTTTGTATATGATGCAAAGTATGTATGGAGGCCTATTATTATTTTTATATATACTCATAGATATATGATTATTCCAGCACCATTTGTTGGGAGATGATCCTTTCTCCACTAAATTGCCTTTGCACCTTTGTTAAAAATCAGTTGTACATTTATGTGTTGGTGTATTTCTCCACTCTCTATTCTGTTCCATTGACTTGTTTTTTTTTTACTTCATGACCACATGGTCGTAAATGGCGTACCTTTGTAGTAAGCATTGAAATCAGATACAGTTGGCCCTCCAGTTTTGTTCTGCTTTTTCAAAGTTATTTTGGCTGTGTCAGATCTTTTGCATCCATATGAATTTGAAAATCAGCATGTCAATTACTACAAAAACGCCTGCTGGCATTTTTTTCAGGTAAATTTTTAAAAATTGAGATAAAATTCACATTGCATAAAATTCACCATTTTAGACATTCTAAAGGGTATAATTTAGTGTTTGTTTAGTATATTCACAATGTTGCGCAACCGTCACCACTCTTTGAATTCCAGATTTTTTCATCACACCAAAAAGAAACCTCGTATTCTCTAGCACTCACTTCTCGTTACCCTCCCACCACCTCCTCTCTATAGATTTGCCTTTTATGGACATTTTATTTACAGTCTATCTTCTTTCACTTGGCATAATGTGTTCAGGTTTATCTCTGTTCTAGCATGTATCACCCACTGGGGTTTTGATTGGTACTGCATTAAGTTTATGTATCAGTCTGGGGGAAATTGGCATTTTAACAATTTAAAGTATGTGGACCCGTGACAAGGTGTCTCTTTGTTCATTTAGGTCTTCTGTAGCTTCTCTAGGCTGTGTTTTGTAGTTCTAGTGTGGAGGACTTGCATGTGTTTTGTCAGATTTATCCCAAAATGTTTTATGTGCTTTTGATGCCATTATAAGTAATTAAAAAAAAATCAGTACCCAATTGTTCATTGCTAATACTATAGAAATAGAATTGAGTTTTGAATTTCATTTCATTTATTTTTCTCTAGTGTTTCTATGCTTTCTATTTTTTAATTTTCTGTATAATCTTAATCATTTGCTTTTCTCTGCTTACTCTAGTAGGTTTTGATGTGCTTTTCTTTTTCTAATTCCTTAAGGTGGAAGCTAGATCATTGATTTGATATCTTTTTTTTCTACAATAGCTCTTTAGTGCTATAAATTTCCCACTTAATTGTGTTTTAATTGTCAATCAGTTAAAAATATTTTCCAATTTCTCCTTTGATTTCTTCTTTGACCTGGGGGGTGTTAAAAGTATGTTATTTTGTTTCTAATTATTTGAGGATTTTCCACAAATCTCTCTGTTACTGATTCCTAACTAAATTCTGTTGTGGTCAGAAAATGTACTCTGTGTGACTTGAATCCTTTTAAATTTATTGACACATTTTGTGGCCAAGAGAATGGTCTATTTCACTAAATGCTCCATGTCAATTGAAAAATTATGTTTTCTGCTGGTATTGGGTGAAGTATTCTATAAAAGTCAGTTAGATCAAATTGATAATGCTGCTCATTTATTCTATACCTTTATTGATTTTTCTGTCTACTTGTATTCTCAATTGTTGAGAGAGGAATATGGAAATCTCTAACTGTAATGGCTGATTTTTTCCTTTTCTCTGTGCAGTTCTATCGGTATTTGCTCTGTATATTTTGAAGCTCTGTTATTAAGAGCACAGACAATTGTGATGACCTTTCCTCTTGATGAGGATGACCCATTTATTACTTCCTCCTTCTTCCTAGTGATATTTAAAGTATTTTCTTATAGAAAACATAGGGTTGGTTCTGCTTTGTTTCTTTTTAAATCCAACCTGACATTTTCTACCTATTTTTTTGATGTTTAGATTATTTACATTTAAGATTATTGACATGCTTGATTTAAGTCTATTATCTTGCTATTTATTTTCCATTTGTTTCATTTGTTCTTTGTTCTCTCTCTCTCTGCCATTTTAAAGTATGAGTATTTCTATGATTCCATTTTATCCCCATTATTAACTTATTAGCCATAGCTCTTTGCTTTATTACCTTTGTGGTTACAGTATACATTTTTTAACTCATCACAGTCTATCTCCAAGTGATCTTGTATCACTTTACATTTTTTAATTTTAAGTAATAGTATGCTTTCACTTCTCCCCTTCTAGCCTTTATACTATTGGTGTCATATATTTTAATTTTATTTAACAAATTTTTAATGTGGTACATGTAATTATATATTTGTTGCTTTTTTAAATTTAATTATACATGTTATTAACTCTATAGTATATTATTTGTTTAAATACTCAATTATTATTTTAAAGTATTTCAATAGTGAGAAAAAATTGCATAAAAACCCACATAGCAACTCTTTATTTCTTTGTTTAGTTAGATCCACATCTCCATATGGTATCATTTTTTCTTCTGCCTGAATGACCTCCTCAATATTTCTTAAAGTGTGGGTGTGCTGGTGATGAATTCTTTCAGCATTTTTATGTCTCAATAACATATGGAGTTTGTGTTTGAAATGATTTAGTCTTTCTAATTTAGTCTTTTAAAATTAGGTCAAAAGAGATTGTGTAGCTCACTTAGTGACAATGATAATTTTGTCAGCCAGGATTATTTTATAATTTATTATGGGCCTGAATGTGGAGTGTATACTTATCCATGTTTCATTCTCTCTTTTTTTTAAAGATTTTATTTATTTATTTTTTTTAGAGAGAGGGGAAGGGAAAGAGAAAGAGAGGGAGAGAAACATCAATGTGTGGTTGCCTCTCGCCACATACCCACTACTGGGGACCTGGCCCACAACCCAGGCATGCACCCTGACTGGGAATTGAACTGGCAACTCTCTAGTTCACAGGCCCATGCTCAGTTCACTAAGCTACACCAGCCAGGGCTCATGTTTCTATTTGTATTTTTTCAGCACAATAATGTCTTATTTTTTAATTGGAATTATTTTGTTTGTTTTAGGGCCTACAATGGATCAGGCTCTATTTCCCGGTACAAGGCCAGTTCCTGGTGTTCATGGGGTCTCACAGTGTTCAATGCATCCAGCTCCCAAACACCATTGCATAACAATTGTACCTAACATTTGGCTCCAAGTTAACATTTTCTTTTTAAATCCTGGAACCTTTCTGAAAGAGTTTGCAACTTTTCTCCATTCCCTTCTTCAAATTTGGAATTGTTGAATTGCTATTTCAGTATTCATTTAAACTTTTTTTGCAATTCCTCAGGTGAAAAGTTCTTATATGAAGAACATCAGGAAAACAGAGGAACATAGCTAGTTTTCACAACTTTCTGATATGTGGTAGTAATTATGTAGTCTGGTTTGCTCTCATCCGAGCCCTCAGCTGACACCTCCCAGGTCTCCATGAACTTTGTTCAGCAGGGCAGCTGGTGCTTGTTAACCTGACTTTGTGTCAGAAATTCAGTCTAAAGGGTTCATATAGCTTGCTTAGGGAAAACGATTATTTTGCCAATCACGTTACCCAGTACTAATTTAATAAATGAAAATTATTTGAAAATATATACTGAGCAACATTTGTATCCAGTTCACCCACATTATCCGATAGAAGTAAATATATCACTTTGTTTTACATTTGCTCAACTAGCAAATATAATTTTAAAACATTTTATAAAAATAAAAAAGCATCAAAACTAAGCACATTATAAAACTTTCAAAAAGATGTTCTATTAAAAAATGTCAATTTTATTTTAAAAGTCTATTTTGTTGCTGGGCTAGGGGTGCCAGTGGGTCAGGGGACAGGGTGAGTGAGAGGGAAGCCTGACTGGAAATGCAGGGCGGATTGGAATTGCTGTGGACGATGGCGCAATGGAGTCAAAGGATGCAGAGCTCTGTGAGGGAACAGGCAAAGTGGAAGAATGGAATGGGCTGTTCCATGAAGCAGTGAGTTTCTGTAGATGTGTTCAGCAGGAGCTGGGCCATATGGAATGTCATAGGGTATACCTGCATGCATTAAGAAAATGTGACGCCTGTGATCCCTCCCCATTCTAAGATTCTTTTATTTTAGTGCTGCGACATATTATAGCAAAAGGTCGGAAGTAACACAAATGCTCAACATCGGGGAAAAGATTATACAAACGATGACTTACATGTATTTTAGAATATATGAAGTTACATGTCCACAGACTAAATTATTATTAAGTTTTGCATAAATAATTTTTAAAAGCAACCAAAATCACAAGTTTATATTTGTTATAGTAATATAAAATATGTTTGTTAAGTATTATATAAAGAGAAGATGAAGTAATAAAAATTAATGAGTGTGTGGGTTCTTTGATTTTAAAGAACATCTTTTACAGTCTTAGGTATTTCATTTTAAAGGTCAATGTACTTATTTTCTTCAGCAAACCCTCATTTAGTGCTCAGAGATGAACTAAAGATTAATTCATTAATCCTTACAACAACCTAAGAAGTATTACTATTATTATATCTTTTATGTTTAAAAAAGCAAAGTACTGAGTACAATATAGATATAGCTTCATATGCGATCTAAAAGAATAATTCTCTCTCTCCCCCTTCTCTTTCTCTCTCTCTCTCTCTCTCTCTCTCTCTCACACACACACACACACACCCCTGCCTCTGAAGAAGGGATCCAGAGTTCAAGATGAGTTCAATAATTTTTGTACTATGTAATTTAAAAAAACTTGTATATATTACTTTAAAAAGTGTATGAAAAAATGAAAAAAATCTTAGGTTTTGAATTTCAGGTCAAGAAAAAGGGCCTAGTAGCCTGACTGGAAATGGATACCTGAGATGGGTTAAAGTACGTACTTGAGCAATGTCAAAAGGTTCAAATAATGATGAAGATGCAGATGAGAATGAGACTAGCAACAAGGTAATGAAACAGAGATTATGATAAAAAAGTTTTAAGTTAAATGAGAAGTCCTAAATCAGGGATGAGAACAATTTCTAGGCAAATGTTATATTAAAGGGTAATAGCCACTGGGTGGTTGGACCTAAAGATGGTAAGAAATTCACAACCACCAAAAGAGCAGAGTGTCAGAAAGGCTGGAAGTTGATATCCACAGAGTGTTTCATTTAGAAGCAACAAACCTTCATCCCTAAGACTGCTTCCTAATGGTGACCCAGGCAACCTTGTGCCTTTCTTATTGAGGCAAGTGGCCATCCTCACTAGGCAGACACAGGCCTTACAGGGGAGAGCAAATCCCAAAGCATGTGCATAGGAAAACATTTCTTTCCTCTCACTAGCTCACCCTTTGTCATCCATCCACTCCCTAGATGTGCACAGAGCACCTTACTGTGTGCCATCAACATTTTAACAGGTATAAACTAACATATTCCACGATGTAGGGAGAAGAGTGCTATTTAACTTGTTTAATAAGCAGTCTGACCCTTTGGTTTCTGGGCAGGTGGTATAACTTAGTGCCATCTGGATTACCCGGTCATTTGTGGCCTACCAAACATCATAGACAAATGTTTTAGTGTCCTGTAGCTAATAAAACAAAGTGCTACAAACTTAATAACTTAAAACAACATCCATTTATTTTCATACAGTTCTAGAAGTTGGAAGTCCAAAGTCAGTTTCAAAGGCTAAAGTCAAAGTGACCACAGGGCTGCATCTCTTTGGGAGGCTCTAGGAGTAATTCCATTTCCCCACCCTTTTCTCCTCTTAGAGGCTGCCCACGTTCCTTGGCTTGTGGCTACACCACTCTGACCTCTGCTTCTGTCCTCACATCTCCTTCTTTGACTCTCTTGCCTCCCTTTTTCCTGGTAAGGATCCTTGTGATTACACTGGGCCCACACAGATAATCCAGGATAATCTCTCTATTTTGAAATCAAGTGATTATGGACTTTAGTCACATCTACAAAATATCTTCACTTAATGCCTATATTAGTGTTTGGTATATGGAGGAACTATTTCCTAGCCATAAAGCTGATTATCACCTTTACTTAATGATTTTCTTTAAATACACTCACCCTTAAGTATTTATACTGAAAAAGGAAATTTTGTTTTACTATATAATGAAAAACCTATGTTATATTCTATTAACATAAGTATGTCAAACTAAATACCATGAAATATGGGTGAATTCCAGCTAGATCCCACTGCCTGCAACAGGCTGAGCCTGAGCTTGGTCTTACTGTAGTTTGCACAAGGAGAGGAACCAGGCTTAGAGAGGTGCTGGCAATTCAGCACCAAACTGAGCCTTTCCCTTTGATAAGAAAGGAAGGATTGAGATTTCCGGCTAAGATGGAGGCATAGGCAGACACACTGTGCCTCCTCTCACAACCAAATTAAGGACAACAAAGGTTTAGAAACAAGAAAACAACCAGAACTCAGAAAATTGAACTGTTTGGACGTCCAACAATGATTCATCCAGACCAGTAAGAGGGGTGGAGTCGAGGCAGGAAAAAGTAGAGGTGTGGACCGGGCACACAGGCAGCAGTGACTGGCAGATCCCAGGTGCACAGGCAGCAGCTAGCAAACCCCAGGTATGGGGTGGCAACTGTGCAGATCCAGTGAGGCCACGCAAGGTGGCTGGCTGACCAGGTGTCCCACATTCACACACAGATAATCCAGGCAAAGGGGAAGCAGTGGAAGGAACTGGAATCCGAGAGTGAGCAGAGCAAGCGCCATTGTCTCCTCTCAGACCCCACCCCCACATACTGTGTCACTACCCAGCGACTGGGCTGTCCTGCCCTGGGGAACACCTAAGGCTCCACCTCTCACTATGTAACAGCCACGACTAGACCAAAAAAAAATATATAAAAATAAATAAAAAAATAAAAATGGCTCAAACTGGAGAACAAATTAAAGCCCCAGAGCCAATTTATCTAAGCGATGAAGAGATTGCCAACCTATCAGGTGCACAATTCAAAGCCCTGGTGATCAGGATGCTCACAGAATTGGTTGATTTTGCTCACAAATTAGAGCAAAAAATGAAGGCTACAATAAGTGAAATGAAGAAAAATGCATGGGGAACCAACAGAGATGGGAGGAAAACTGGGACTCAAATCAATGGAGTGGACCAGAAGGAAAAAAGAAACAACCAAACAAAAAAACAAGGAAGAAACAGAATTCAAAAAAATGAGGAGAGGCTTAGGAACCTCCAGGACATCTTTAAACGTCCCAACATCTGAATTATAGGGGTACCAGAAGGAGAAGAAGAAGAGCAACCAGTAGAAAACTTATTTGAACAAATAATAAAGGAGAACTTCCCCAATCTGGCAAAGGAAATAGTCTTCCAGGAAGTCCAGGAAGCTCAGAGAATCCCAAAGAAGTTGGACCTGAGGAGGAACACACCAAGGCACATTATAATTACCCAAGATTCAAATGAAGGAGAGAATTCTAGAAGCAGCAAGGGATAAGGAGACAGTCACCTACAAAGGAGTTCCCATCAGACTGTCAGATGATTTCTCCAAAGAGACCTTACAGGCAAGAAGAGGCTGGAAAGAGGTATTCCAAGTCATGAAAATCAAAGACTTACATCCAAGATTGCTCTATCCAGCAAAGCTATCATTTAGAATGGAAAGGAAGATAAAGTGCTTCTCAGATAAGGTCAAGTTCAAGGAGTTCATCATCACCAAGCCCTTATTATATGAAATGTTAAAGGGACTTATCTAAGAAAAAGAAGATAAAAAATATGAACAGTAAAAAGACAGCAAACTCACGGGTATTAACAACCAGACCTAAAACAAAAGCATACTAAGCAAACCACTACAACAGGAGCAGAAACACAGAAATGGAGATCACATGGAGGGTTAGCAATAGGGGAGTGGGAGGAGGAGAGAGGGGGAGATGGTACAGAGAACAAGTAGCACAGACGGTGGGTAGAAAATAGACAGGGGGAGGGCAAGAATAGTGTGGGAAATGTAGAAGCTAAAGAACTTATGACACATGGGCAGGAACTAAAGGGGGG
>PVKU01000593.1:211525-224670 GCA_004027475.1 Anoura caudifer | reverse complement strand
TCTGTTTTCTTACCTGTCTGGCAGTGATAATAAAACCTCCTTCACAGGCCTACTTATAGATATTTAAATGAAATAATTCATGTACAGGCCTTGGCATAATGCCCAGCATGTGGTATGAACCTGGAAAATGTTAGTCACTTTTGAAGCAGGAAGTCACTATTGTAACTCCCATACCAGGATAGTGTGATGTTTTCAGCTGTCTCCTCTCCTTCAGGACCCTGAAGTTGACACTTAGCCTTAACCTAGTCTCTTCATTCTCAAGCTGCAAAAACACGCCACTGAACCTTTTATACTGACTATGGAATCCATACCACAATTCATGTATAAGTGAGTTTGTGAGAGGGGCACAGAATTTGAGCCAGGTGAGGATTGTGGGCAAGGTCATCTGAGCAATAGTCAATACTGGCTTGCCATAATCATCATGGAACATTACCAACAGATATTTAGGGCTGAGCACCTACTGTGGGTAAACTCCATGATAGCTTTGTGTGTATTATGCTAGGTGCTCTTTGTGGGCTTTAGGCTGGTTGTCTCAACACACTCTGAGGGGCCACTGGAAGCAGCAGATCATGCAGTCCAGCCACTTGACAGCTGAGAGGCACAAGCTACAAGAATAAAATTATAACTTGTTCAGAATTGTAGTCTCCAGTTCCTTTTGGCAGACTGTTTGTTTCTCAGCATAATTTGAGGCATTGACTATGGACCACAAAAATCTAGGTGGTTTTGGGTACCAAGCTGTCGCATGAACTACCTTTCTCTCTAACTTCCTGGTAGCCAAGATTAGTAAGCATCATTTAGGATTCTAATTGCTGGATTTAAACTACAGGAAGAGTGTTCTTTGATGAAAGGTACTCATATTTTGTAAATGTTCTGATTTGATAAAACTGTAGTCTCCTTACCAACAGGTCACAATGGATAAGTAATTTTTTTTATGGCTGTAATAGTTTTTTAAAAAAATATATGTTGTGTGGAAGGCAAAATGCTAGAGGAGGCATATTATTTTGATTCTTTATGGGCATAGATTCTTAAAAATCTGGTTGTGTCTGTGAAGTCTTAATTAAATGTTGACTAATTGCCAAGTTCTCCTAGTTTATTAGGAAATGAATTATGATATTATGAATAGAAGTTAAAAGATAATAACTGATATCACAATTGTACTTATTTGAATATTAAATTGCCATTTTTCCCAAATTGTATTTCCATATTACTTTAAAAATAGCCTTTATAAATGATCCACATAAGCACACATTCTTCCCCAGTCTTACCAATTAAAATGGTATCTTACAGAAGAGCACTGTTTTGCTGTAGTTAGTGTTATTTTGGAGAAAAACAAACTACCAAATTGCTTTTCACTGAGATGAGGCACAGATCCAGGTTCTCTGCAACCTGAAGCTTATGCAGTTTGGGAGATCCTCTTTGAGAAAAAAAAATCAAACAACTGACTTTTGCAAGCTTTACAAAAATATGTGACTCTATGAATCTGTTGGTAAGGTCCCTGAGGGGTTAGCTTCATTATCTTCACAGTAAGTTCACCTCTGACTAAGATATATTATTGTGGAAATTTCTGAGAACACTCCAGTTTCCCAAAGTAATGAAAAAGCTCTTTGGTTTTGACCCTTGGGGATGGGCAGTATTACAAATAATCAATTACCTGCACAAGATGATGAATTATTCTGTTATTGACAGTGTTTTCTTATCAAGTTTATTTATTGAATCATGATACAACAATGAAAAATTGTAACATGTTGCATTTTTCAAAAGAAATAGCCAGAATTACAAGTAGCCCTTTTAAGAGATGGGAAAATGGAAACAAAGGATTATATATATCTGAAAGGATTTTTTCCTGCACTGTAGATTTTTCTCCTAGAGACTTAATAAGGAAATTATACCTTGCTTGTATTTACATAAGTAACTTTCTCAAAGAGTGTTATATACATGCATTAGGTTTAACTAGTGGTTGAAAATGAAGGGGAAAAAAGAGGAAATCAAGGAGCCTAAATTTAATAACATCTCCATAATGAGGAAAGAAAAAAATTTCCCTGACCATACCTTGCTTAGGTCTCCAAGATCAAAAAGAAGTGGACAATTCAGACGTTTACTGTAGGGAATATAAGCAAGCTCTATAGATAATTCTAGAACTCCACCCCTCCCCCCAAGCTTCCTGACATAAGAAAAGAATGCCCTCCTCGTTGGGACAGTAGAGATGGAGATTGGAATGATGCTTTCATCTGTAAGCCAAGGACCACCAAAGGCTGTCTTTTACCTTTCAGATAATTATCAAGAATACATCAACTATACATCTCCTGGCCAGTTGATGCAGTTTGCTTTCCTTTCTCATTAAGAACAGTTCTTGTTCTCAGTTCAAAGAACTGTAAGTCATTGTTCTATCTCTGACATTTCAAATTTGGTGCCCCTTTTCTAATGTTCCACATTCTTGCCTATTTTCTCTTCTAATCCTCTATAGCCACTAGATGTTCTCTTGGGCCTTCCCAGGACTGCAGGGTTGCCATTCTCCTACTGAACCCAGGCCATTGACTCACTTTTGTCCGCTGCTTCCTTTCCACCTCATACTTCATATTCAGCCTTTAAACGATAATCTTAATCATGACCTTGGTCCACCCTCCCCACCCCTGAAAGTTTCCTCTGTGTTAATTTGCAATCATCTGCTACCTGTGTTCTGGGGCTTTTAGAGAACAGGAAAAGTGAGATCCATAGACCTCTGGTCCCCTCCTTAACCAAGCTGTCCGGCTTAACTGAGCCTCATTCAGTCATTCTTTTATTCACCACTTGTTGAGTCACTAAGAAACTCCCATTTCCTCTTTCTTATATCCACTTCAAACAGATAATTCTTCTGCTTTCTCCTTACTGAGACCTAGGTCACTCGGTAACTTCACTTGTGTTCTTGCTCTCTTCCTTCCATTTTCACTTATTTCCCTCCGGAATCTTCAGTCCCTTGATCATCTATTACTTTTACACACACACACACACACACATACACTCCCTATATACTTAACTAAGTAATAGTTAAGTATAGCCCGATCAACAGGAACTTAAACTAGTGCTTCTCAAACGAGAATATGTGAGTCCGCTGGGGAGATAGTGGGGGCTGAGATTCTGCATTTCTCACAAACTCCCTAGTGATGCTAATGTTCCTGGATCTCCAGACCGTAGGATTTACACCTTAAGTACATGGAGTCATCTTAAGGCATAAGTTCATCAATTGTATGGTGTTTGATTCTCCTGGTCTGCCCTTCTTGGTCTCAAGATCCTTATGCAGCTTCCAGACATCCCATCCTCACTGAGTGCATCCAAAGGCAGGAGGCAGGGGTCCGACCAAGAGACGGGAATGAGAGAGCCTCTCTCCTCCTTTTCTCCTCTGATCAAGGGAGATGAATGTTCCTCAGAAGCCTCCCGCTTCCCCTTATAATTTCATTGGCTTGGAACTGGGTCACACTTGACTCATCACTGTCATAACAATGGGGTAGATGAATTTATCTCAAGAGGCTAGCCATACTGGTTAACAAGTTGAGTTCTGTCAGTAGAAGGGAAGGATGGGCCCATTAGGGTTGGCAGTTTCAGCCATACCTGGTTTTCAAACACTATCTTAAGCTCAAAAATATCTTTTATAATATTGCTTCATCTAGTTACTTTTTGAGCTTCTTTGCATGGCAGTTTTCTCTATGAATGTTCCAGTTCTATCATCTGTATACCCTTTGTATTCACCACTGAAATCTGGCTTCTGCCTGCTCTGTCATAGTACAAGTGCACTATATATTACAATTGCACCTTTGAAGGTTGCCAGTAACCCCTTCCCTGCTTACCTCTCTCTGCTTCTATTGACTCTATCTTATGCCTCTCTAACCTTGGGATTGATGAAAGTGACCACTCATTTCCTCCTCTTCTGTTTCCTTCAATGCTCCTTTCTTCTCCTCTTGTCCCCTGGCTAAGGGCTTCCCCTCACTAGGTCCTTAGCTCTCTGCTCATTCATCCTTATCCTCACCTATTGGCTGTTCTTGTGGCTTTAAGTGTCACATCAGTGGCTTCCAGTCCTTATCTAAATTCCACTCTAGATCTTCACCAGCCCCAAAGATGCTTCCAACTGCGTGTCATATCAGACCTTTTTTTCTCCCAAGCTAGTTTCTTTTCCCACCTCCCTTAACTTAGTAGGTAGCATTAAATTCTTGTTATTAGTTGATATAATGTTTGGTCCTGTTTTGTATATTATTTTGCAGGATGCTAAGTGGGAAGTTGTGACTGATGTACCAAGAAATGACATATATCAGGTACCAAAATGAGTTGTGATAAAGAATAACTATGGTGTGGAAATTTCAAATGGTTGAAGACTAATTAGATGATCACTCATACAGAGGGTACATAAGACTCAGGGGACCAGTGAGGAAGGTTTTGCGAAGAGGATTTTTAGATAGGAGTGGGAGTCCTGCCTTCACCCCCCAAAATGGGCTGGGGCACTGGCATCAATACCAAGGGCAGTGAGAAGGGCTTCCTCCCCAGAATCACTCGGAGAGCTACGCTCCTGGCTGACAGTGAGGGGCAGGGGCTGGACTCCCACATGAGGAAGGTACAGCAACATATGGAATTGTGGCCACAGAGCAGAGGCCTATGCCTGAGAGGGAATTGTTCTGCCTTTCTTTTTTTCCTTTAAAAAAAAAAAATTCCTTACCCAAGGACATTGTTTTCATTGGTTCTTTTAGAGAGAGAAGAAGAGAGAAAAACATTAATGCGAGAGAAACACTGATTGGTTGCCTCCTTTACGCACCCAAACTTGGGATTATATGCTCCAGGATCAGGGAACCTGCAATCTAGGTATGTGCCCTGACTGGGAATCAAACCCACAACCTTTGGTTACAGGACAGAGCTCTAACCAACTGAGCAGCTGAGGTTGTTCTGCCTTTCAACCATGAGCTTTTAAAAGGTATGTGGACTTCAGAGACCATATGTGAAGTCTCCAGTTGGATAGTTGGCCCTGGATCACTTTAAAAGGGATTCTGCTTAAAAGGTCTTACCTAGATTGTTGATAGGACCCCAACAGTGAGAGTTTGTATGGAGTGGGCAGAAGGAAAACCAAGATTGAAGAAGTACAAGCAGTTAGAGAGAATTCATTGCTTGTGTCTTGGAAGTATGGCCAAACATCCCCAGTAAGGGACACAAAAGTGTTTGTGTTTGAATGAGTCAGCTTCAAACATCCCCTGGCCCGGGAAAGTGATGCCACTTTGCCAGAGTACCAGTCCGGTGCACACACTGCTGCCATCTCCACCTTCCCCATACCACAGCTAGCAGCCTGGTGGGGGACGGGGAGATGGAGTGGGATGAAGCCCTCTGCCCTGACTTCTAACCACAGGACCCCTGCTGGGGAAGCAGGCAGGGTCTTAATTATGGACTGTCCCCTACCTGTCCTTTTTTGACTTTACAATGGTTCAAAAGTGATACACGTTCAGCAGAAACCATACTTCTGATCTTGACCTGGGCAAGCGCTATGCTGTAGGATATTCTCTCATAATGCTGGGCAGTGAGAGGAAGCCATAGCTCCCAGTCACCCACGTAGTCAGGAGGATAAGCAGCTGACACTATACAGTGCAGTATTAAATGCATTTTGACTTATGATATTTTCACCTTAGGATGGGCTTATCAGGATGTAACCCCATGGTAAGGCAAGGAGCATCTGTACTGAATTGAGAGCATGTCTTATCTCTTAAAGCAACAGGAGGGTTTTCTATTACCTGTGAGAGAACAAAGTAGTAATGGGAGTGTTTGAGTTGCCATTCAGTGGAAGAGGAAGAATAACCTCATTGCACAGGTTCTGAAAGAGAGAGTGGGTAACAAAAATTAAGTTGCTTTTATGGGTACACACCATGAATCCTGTTTATGCAACGTTCTGGTTAAATATAGAGTTTGGGTTCAGCTTCTGGAGCAGTGAAATCATTTTATCAAAAAATTCTATTCATTGTGCCCAGGGTTACAAATTTATAAAAACTCTTTGCTTCCTTTATACTGTATTAATTTATGTGGTTAAACCTTATTTCTTTTCAGATCAAGAAGACAGACTCAGGGGAAGAGAAGGATGAATGAAGAACAATGCTGTTGAAGCAATTAGTAAGTAAATGTTATACATGATAAAGGATATGTGTGTACAATATATAAGGACCTATTACAACTTAATAATAAAAGACAGTAATTGAATTTAAAAAATGGGCAAAAAATCTGGAGACATTTCTCTAAATGTATGCAATCACATTCCAAAGAACATAAACAGACAGCCAATAAGCACATGAAAAAATGCTCAAAATCACTGCTATCAGGGAAAGGTAAATCAGAACCACAATGAGATACCGCTGTACAACCATTAGGATAGCTGTCGTCAAAAAGACAGGTAACAAGAAGTATTGGTGAGGATATGGAGAAACTGAAGCCGCCCCCCCCCCCATATGTTGCTGGTAGGAATGTAAAATGGTGCAGCTGCTTTGGAAAAGTCTGGCAGTTCCCCCCAAAAGTTAACCATAGTTATAATGCAGCAGTGCTCCTAGGTGTATACTCAAGAAATGAAAACATGTCCACATAAAACTTGAACAAGAATGTTCACAGCAGCAGTATTCATAATAGCCAAAAAGTGGAAACTCAGATGTCCCTCAGTGGGCCTGATGGGTGTCATCCGGCAGGGCAAAAGGTCGCTGGTTCAGTTTCTAGTCAGGGAATATGTCTGGGTTGCGGGTTCTGTCCCAGGTCAGGGTGCATACGAGAGGCAGCCAGTTGATGTTTCTCACATCGATGTTTCTCTTTCTTCCTCCCTCCCCCTCTCTCTAAAAATAAATAAATAAAATCTTTAAAAAATATCCATCAACAGATGAATGGATAAACAAAATGTGGTATATCCATACAATGGAGTATTATTCAGCCATAAAAAGGGATTATTGAAGTATGGATATATGGTGCAACAGGGATGAACCTCATGCTAAGTGAAACAAGGCAGATACAGAAGGGTACATATTGTATGATTTCCTTTATACGACATGGCCAGAAGAGGCAGATACGTTGAAACAAACAAAAACAAAAACAAGTGAGTACTAAAGACAATTTTTTTTGGGGGGGTAGAGGTGTGATTGAAATGTTCTAAAACTGATTATGGTCATGTTTACATAACACTGTGAATATACTAACCACCAATGAAATGTACCCTTTAAATAGGTGACTTGTATGGTATATGAATTAAAGATTGTTTTATGTGGTCCATCAGACTGGCAGCCTCATGATGGCAGGGACAGACCCAGCCAGCTTTGCACATACTTCCAGTCAGCGAACAGCACGCTTTTATGCTGCACCTGCTGTTTATACGGCGCTGCATACATTCCACAGCACTTTTTTCATTGACAGCAGCAGCTCCTTTGTGCCTCCTAATGACTGTGAAGGCAGTCAGAGTGACCAGGAGACCAAATTCACCCATATTGGGAAAAACAACTGGCTGCGCAGTAAAGACCAAAAAAACATTTCTCTCTACCAGATGTTGGGTGGAGATGCTTTCTCTCCCTCAGGCCTGTGTGTCTTTCATTTCTCCTGAGGGAATCCACTCTGCAGTGCAAGTAGCACAGCCCCGGGCACCCGATTCCCAAACTGCAATCCAATGGCAGAAACCAAACGAGCAGATTCCTATTCTGAGCAAACAGAGATAAGGCCAGCAGGACTTCAGCTTCGGGATATTGGTCTCAGCCTCCTCAGATACTTCTAACCAGAAGGTGTGAGTTAGTGGCGTGTCCCATGACCATGCTCTCTCTCAACAGCATTTAGCTGAACCATCTTCCCGGCACCAACTTCAGGGCTCTAGGTCAGGGTTCCACCCCTCATCCTGCTCCCACGCTTGAGGGGCAGAAACCCACATTCGGCACATTTCAGCTGGGGCCTTTCCAGTTGGAGGGAGATGGAGCCAGTTTGTTAAGAAAAAGTCTCTAGGGCCCCCTCGCTACCCTCCCCAATCCCCGAGAGGTTTTTCTGATTGGGAGGACTCCTAGTCAGGTACAGAACCCTAGTTAGCTACTGGAGGACTTAATGTCCTCTTTTAGGTCCGCTGAAGCGACCAGAAGCTTTGGACGCCTTCCAGAGTGGGACTGGGAGAGACCAGGTAGACCCACTGAGGCCCCTGAGCGTTCCCCGTAGGGCCGGGCGCGCCGCGCCAATCTCACTGGCCCCCGCGGCCAGGAGCGCAGGTGAGCAGCCGGGCCCGGCTCGCCGCGGCCGTCTGGGCGCCTCCGCACCACCCCACCCCTCCTCGCGGTGGGCCCGGGGGATGGGCGAGGACTCGGCCCAACGGCCCGTGGGGCTTTGGAGGGGAGCGGGGCTGCGGCGTGGGAGCCCCCAGAGTGGCGGTGCCCGCCCCGGCAGGGGGCACTGAGGCGCGGGGCCGCCGCCTCCCCCGGGCGCTGGGCGCGGCGGCCTCGGGAGCCGCAGGTGGTTCCTCCGGCCGGCCCTTTTCTCCTCCCCCTTTCCTTTCTTTCGCCTCCCCTCCCTCGCGCCCGGTGGCGGCGGCACTTCCCCCGCTTCCTCCTCCCTCTCCAATCCGGAGGGAGGGAAGGAGCCGCCGGCTCTTTCCTGCCTCCCTGCAAACTTCGGCGGGACTCAAGTCTCCCCTCGCCGCCGCGCCCCCCGCCCGGGAGCTCCTCCGGGAACTTCCTCTCGCTGCGCGGCCCGAGCGCCCCCGCGGGTGGGAGGACGCCGCCGGGCTGCCGCTGCTCGGACCGCCCGGAGCTCTTTCCCGCGGCTCCCCGGGCTGCCGCTGGCTCCTCTGCCTCGCTGCCCGCCTGCCGGCGCGTCCGTCGGTCCGTCCTTCCCGGCCGCCTCGCCTTTCCCAGCGCCCTGCCGCTGCCCGGGACTTTTCTTTGTGTTGGATGCGGACTCGCGCCCCGTGCCGACGGGGGGCGGCTTGAGGGCTTTGCTGGCCCCGGACGGCCCGTGGCGCCGCGAGCCCGAGCCGCCTGCCCCGGGCCATGCCCTTCCACCAGAGGACCGTGGAGCCCGCGCGGCTGCGCCGGCCCGAGGCGGCCGGGACAGCGGGCGCGCCGCTTTTCCGCTCGCTGGAGCAGGTCAGCTCGCACGCCCTGGTCTGCCTGCTGGCGCAGCTCGCCGACCTGTCGCGCTGCGCCGGGGACATCTTCGGCGAGCTCGAGGGTCAGGCGGCCGCGCTGGGCCACCGCCTTGACGCGGTGCACCGCCGCCTCGACGCCCTGCACGCCGCTGCCGCGCACCTCGACCACCGCCGAGTGAAAATCCGTGAGTAGCCGGCGGGTCGGGGGAGGGGAACGAGGTGGGGAGGCGCCGGCAGAGCTGTTCCCTTCCGCCCCCTGGCGGCCTAGGGCTCCTCTGGGCTCCGCGGCGAAGAAACCCTGGAGCCCCGCGAGTGTCGGGCTCTCGGGTGGGGACGGCCTGACCCGAGACGAGGTGGCCGTGCAGGTGGCCGGCACATGCAGCGCTCTCCGACTTTCGGGTTCCGGGAGGTTCTTGGTCGCATTGATGGAGTGGGACGGAGGGGAAGAACTGGGCTTGCCCGGTCCCACTGTCCAGCGCCTCTCTCTGTGTGGGAGACTGACAGGAGACCCTGGGGCACTGTAGACAGAAGAGGAGCCAAGATCCTGGGAAAAGGCTCAGCGGAAGGTAGCCTGTTCCAGAAGTTAGGGTACAATGTTGATATTGATGTATAATGCTTACAGTTCTGGAGACTTCAGGAGGCTGTAAAAATCTCTGGGATCCTGTCTAGCGTTGGGGCTGCTTGTCCCCGCTCTTTGCCCACCAGATACCGGTATTCTTACCTACCAACAAAAGTATGCAGACTTTTCGTTTAGGCTTTTCTTTTTTAGTGCTAATTTTTGTCTCTATCTCCCTGACCTACAAGCTCTTTGTGACTCAGAGGTCCTTGACCTTGAGCTCAGACTGAATCCCATTCATCTTTGTCTGACCTTCTCCAGCTCCGAAAATCAAGTCTAAGTTCCAACGCAGTGATCTCTCCAAGCACCCATTTCAGCAGCATAACTAGCTCCAGTGAATGAAGTAACTGGAATTTCCTGCTGGCCCAAAACAGGGAAACTTTGAGGATGATGCTCGTGTGTTTTCTCCCCTTTGCAATACGTGGACTTGATCACGATCCGAAGTGTAAAGAATGAATTGAAGCCGGTTGATGGATTGCAGGGTGGGAAGGGAGGTTCTGGTGTAGAACACTCGGAGATTCCAGCAGCTCTAAATGAAATACTGTCTCTCTTAGCACCGCTTCATATGCGATCTCGAATAGCTGGTTTTCCATGTTTTTCCCTGCCAGAAAAACGTATCTCTGCTTTAACTAACTTACAGCTGGGAGAGTTCAAGTTTGCAGTACTTTAATATCAGTGAGATTGCTTGCTGGAATACATCTTTCTTCCAGTTGTGAAGTTATCACTTGATAGTTTTACATTTTACAACTCATCTCTTTGATTGTGCTGTCAGCACTTCCTTATAAGTTGTGGACAGTTCCCAGCTAGGGAGAGACTCCCAGTCCGCCCCTCCCCCCAAAAAAAAGAAAGTCAAAGAGGGGGAGAAAAATCAAAGCGGTTTCATAAAGTTGTTGGACATGAACAGAATATATCCGCTTAATGTGAGTAATGATCTCATGCATCAGGATATGCTGTCCTAGTGGAATGGCGCGGTCACCCCGGTAATCACTGGTTGCTTCTGTGCTTTCTCTGTGGAGAGTGTCTGGGTGTGTGGGTGAAGGAGAATTTCACCCTTGAGGTGTGAGGTGATGAGGCAGATCTACTAGGTAAACTGATCTGTTGTGGGAATTAAGAAACAAGAAGAAACTCCCCGAAGGTCATGAACTCTTTCTTTTGCCAGGGTTGTTTTACATTTAAACATATCGCTTTTCTCTCTTTGTGTGCATATGCACCAATAGCCAAAATCCCCCAAATTCCCTAAATTAGTTAAGGTTGTCCTAAGGGACTGCAATAACTCTTTTGAAAACTTTTCACAAGTTTTAAAATCTTTTGAATCTTAAATGGCTTTGATTTCTTACCACAAAGCCTGGCTGGCTCATCATTTTTTCTTTTTTATGATTGAGGAAGAAGGCTTTTATTGAATGTAATTATGTCTGAGAGTAGAAGTACGTGTGCAAAGAAGAAAGTTGAACTATGAAGACTTAGTGTTTGTGGCTTTTCACTTTCATGCGCTTTTTTTATATGCTAAAAAGGAGTGAAATGCATATGCGTTCATTTCATTTAGCTTCTGTAAGGATTCTTTTTAGAGGCTGCATCAAACCCTGTTCCTGTAAAAGCTACATTTTGAAGTTATTTTAGTACCTTTTAGGCAGGACTTCAGAATAACGTACTTCTTCGTTAGAATGGACATGGAGAATTTTAGATTTGGAATTGTCTTTAAAGACCATCTATTTCATGAATTCCTTTTTAAAATTTTTCATTTTCAATTGCAGTTTATGTTCACTGTTATTTGGTATTAGTCTCAGGTGTATATTTCATGTGCCCTTAACAGGAGAGGAAATCGAGTCTGAGAGAGTCGAGGTGATTTGCCCCAGGTTATGTGGTGAGACTGGTTTACTTGCTGTCCCACTGCTTCCACCCCTTGCCTTTAGGATGGTGTGGAAATGGGAAACAAAGTTCAAATGCATTTAGTAAACAGTCCCAAGGATAACTGTGACTGTTAACTTCACCCTTTCTTGTCAACTGAACTTTTTAATAAGTCTCCTAAGGAGCAAGTAACAAAACTGAGCAGCTTCCAGAAGCCCAAGTGCAGCAGGAGACTACATATTTCATTGCTTGATGGGTTTCTGCGAGTAATAAAGGGTGTGAGTGGAGCTATTTTAAAAACCTGTGGACTTTATCTTTGCAAGATAGAAGCAGCATTTAGTCCTGTGGGCCTCATGATTCTAAGAAGTATTTCATCAAGTTTGCCATTCCTCAAAATCTCATGGGTAGAAAGTCATTCAAAATAATTTGTACTCCATTGGGGAGAATGCACATTACTGTTTTTCTCCCACTTATCCTTAAAGCCTTCCTTAGTGCTTTCCCTGAACCCCCTTTGGAGGGAGGGCTCCCTCCCGTGGCCCCCAGCATGGGCACCACGTATGCACCTCTGTCACTGCATTTACCAGTGTGGACTGGAATTGTGTATTCAATTCGGAGGTCCACCATGGCTGTGTCTTTGTTTTTCCAAAGCTCACAACAGTGCCTGGAATGGGCTAGTTTAATTGATATTTGAACTGAACTAAAATGTAATTTCTTCATGCTCAGTGTCAGGAAGAATGACTACAGAAATGTTTGGGAGAGCCCTGGCTGGTGTGGCTCAGTGGATTGAGTGCCAACCTGTGAACCAAAGAGTCAGTGGTTCGATTCCCAGTCAGGGCACATGCCTGGGTTGCTGGTCAGGTCCCCAGTAGGAGGCACTCAAAAGACAACCATACACTGATGTTTCTCTCCCTCTCTTCCCCTCTCTCTAAAAATAAATTAATAAAATCTTTAAAAATTTTATTTTGGGGAGGGATTACTATACTGGCTGCTGAAAATCTAAGTGAGCAAAACAATCACTTTGAATACAAATAAAAATAAATAAATTTTCTACCTTTTTAAGTTTTTGTGTCAATACTTAACCACTACTCTGCTCCTTTCTATAAAAGTCAAACTTCATTTATTTTGTTGACACAGTAAGTTCTTACTGAAAGCAGTGACAGTAGCCAGAAATGTAGATAGTTACATCTTGGCTCTGTAAACATTCAAAACAGACTTTGTTATGTTGAAATCAATAGACACCCAGCCTGATAGCACTGTTTGATTTTTCAGTCCTGTGTGATTTGTTTCTTTTTACAATTAGTAATAACACTATTTTATGTAGTGCTTTTATGATTGAAAAAATATTTTTTCATGTTCATTATTTGACTCAACAACCTTGTACGGTAGTGAGGCCAGGCTATGTTATATCCGTTTTACAGACAAAGAAGTAGAATTCTGGAACTGGGAAGAAGCATACATAAGACAAATACTGGGTTTTCTGATTTCTAGGCCAGAACCCTTTCCCTTTCATCTTAAAAGTACTTCTTGGGTGAATATGAAATGTAATTGTTGAAAGAGAATAGCAGAAAAGATGACTTGCTGGCTTTTTTTTTTTTT
>PVKU01000593.1:0-211425 GCA_004027475.1 Anoura caudifer | reverse complement strand
ATCGGCAGTGTTCAAGGCAGCTGTTTGGCAGTCCGACTGTGTGGCCACTCGCTGCATGAACAAGGCAGACACCATAGCCTTACCACCTTACGGGTAGTGCTCAGGCTGCATTGCTGGACCTCACGAGGGGCTGTCCCTTGCCCGGTCCTGATGTCAGAATATATTTGCCTCTTCCTCAGAATGAACCTATTATGCGAGGTGCTTGTCAGCATTTCAGAGACAGAGCAGAGACTTCACTGCACTTCCAGAACAGGTTGTACCTCCCTGCTGATAAATGTTTGTATTTCTGCTGAAATTGGCACAAGACTTGCTTTCATTGAAACATACCACATAGGAGGGAGGATGTTGGTGTTTGCATATGGTCTCCACCCTCCTCTAATCCCTGGAAGGCCCCTAAATGTAGTAACAGAAACGGACAGCTGAGCACCTCACCTCAGGTTAAGGAGGCCCCGTGAGATGAAGCAGTGTTTCCCAAACTTGCTTGACCTTAAGACTCCCCTGGGACTCGCATGAAAGTTAAGGATTCCTAGATCCTTGCAAAGCCCTGCTAAGCCACAGTGTCCCGTCTGTGTAACAAGTGCAGCCACCATAGCCACTGTGTTCTTTCCGTTCATCGGCTTGAGAATCGGGAGCCTTGAGTCTGGCTTCTCGCCTGTGGTTTCTAATACAGATTTCCAGCAACTTATTCACCACCTCCAGGCCTTAGTTTCCTTATCTGTAAAATACAGGCTTTGACTAAATTCTCCTTTATTGGCCTTTTTAATCTCGGCATTTTATAATTCTAATGAGGGGTTACTATTTGATAACAGCAGTAGTTCAGGTGACCTTGTCTGTATGACTTTGATCAGCAATCTCTCTCTGATTCCTATAATTAGGGATTAAAAAAAATCTTTGTGTCTGAAATAAACTCTTCATGACTCTGTGGCCTCTTTCAACTCACATTTTACTGACATGGAGTGCATGGATCCTCAGCGTCTAGAGGGGTTAAGTCCCTTTCTAAACGGATCAGGCAGGTACTTGTTTTGGATTTGTGTATTTCCTGCCCATAGTCCACTAACAGACTCCTCCTCATCTTTAACCTGTGCTAACATCATTATGAAAAAAGAATTGTTTAAATTCAGTGCCATATGTCAGATGTCCATATATTGAGAGTCAACTTTTTTTTAAGCCAAAACATCAATTTGCTCATTGGTCCTTGGGTGTAGAAACTATTATTACCTGGTGTATAATGCTACCTACATTTAGGCTGAAATAACTTATCTACCAGTAGTCTCATTTTCCTTTACATTAGAGGAAAAGTCAGTATTAAAATTTCACCTGTGTGTATTGTTTTAGGATTGAGACTAGCAAATGAAAAAAAAAATTGATGAGAGAGATATTCAGGATTCCTAATATTTTGGAAGAAAATTCAGAATCAGAAAAATAGCACAGTGTTTTCTTATCTATCATTTTAATATATTTTTAAAATCAAGTTTGAAACATAAAGTAAAATGATTTGCACCAGAGTAGACACCTAGTAGTTGATTTAATTATTTAATTCTATTTCTCCTCAAATTGGTTCATGTCCTGGAATGAATTAATTCTGCAGGCTTTGAAGTTCAAAATCAACATCATGGTGCTGATGGCTATCTTGCTTTCACATGTTACATTTGTTAGCAGTACTTGAGACAAATGTAGCAAGAGATGGAGCTTCTGTTTTTGAGTGAAGACTCTTCTAAGAAAGGCCCTGGAGGTCCCAGCCTTAGTAACTTTCCTTGTGGATTAAATGACATATCTGTGAAAGCATTTGGTATCACTCAAAAAGATAGGTGACATTACCGATATCAATATCTGGGCAGCAAGCACATTCCAATTTCTGACATTGGGCTGTATTTTTGGTGACTTTGTAGTGCCTAATAAAACAGACAGCTAATGAGCATTTGCTATAAGCCAGGTACTTTATAATGTGCAGCAGCTCTGTGAAGTGGATACTGTTATTATTTTTGTTTGACAGATGATGCAACTAAGAATTTGTTTGCTCACATTCACAGCTTGTAAGTGATAGAGGTGGGATGTGAACCCAGGCAGGCTTATCTGCTGACCACCCTCTGGTACTGTCTCTTCAAATTATGACATTCCATATTCACACGAGGCAAACCAATGCCGAGAAGTTATGGCACAAGCCTGTCAAATATATATGAGGGGAAAAAACCTTAAGTCTTTTGGTCTTTTTCCCCTTTTCTTCTCTTTTTGTTTTGAAACCTTTCAAACTACTAGCAGATGGCCAAGAAATTTGAGACATACATCTGAAGTACTTAGCATAGTGCCTGGCTCATAACTATCATACACTTAACATTTACTGTTGTTTAGGTGACAGAGAAGGCTGAGTTAACATCTGTGTGTACATTGATGTCCGTATATTGCCACAGATGGCCCAGTCTGTGTAACGCTGCTCAGCTGAAGCCTGGAAGATGAAAGCTGACCAAGCACGGAGGAGAGCTTGTACCAGACCTACACATAAAAATACTACTGATTTGAAAACTGGACAGTTCTGCCAGGGGTCCTAAAGTTTATCTACAAAGTATATGTTGTTCCTGACAGGAATGTGTGAAGGGTGGTTCTTTCTGCCTCACAGGGATTTGGCTTGTGGGGGATGGGGGAGTGGGCCCTTCTCCAGGAGTCTTTATGTAGATGTCCTCTTTCTCAGAGCCCTTTGGGCTCCGTTTCCTCCTGTTGTGGGAACTGCGGGCCCAGGCCAGCTCCCACTTAGCTTCCTAGGTTTCCCTTTTTTTAACCTCAGTTGTCCAGGGGGCTGTCAGAGCCTTAACCCTCCTCCTGTCCGATTTCCTGTCCACCCTCAGAACTGAGCTCAGCCTCAACCTCAGCTTTCCTTGGGCATCTTGGGCATCTTGGATCTCGGCGATTGTTCGCAGTATTCATTCATCTGTGTTTCCCACAGTTTCTGAGTCATCAGATGCACTGGGGGCTTGTTTAGAAACAGATTCCCAGAGATTCTGGAGATTCTGAGTCAGCGGGTCTGGGGTGAGGCCACAACAGGCCCAGCTGACAGGTACCCTCTGGTGATTCTGATTAACCGAGGTTTGGAAGCACCAGTCTGTGTTGTGTGTGAGGAATCTTGTGCATCGAGGATGACAGGATTGTCATCCATGAAGTATATTCTGGTATATTCTTCTAGTGCTGAGTTGTGAGGGTTATTGGGTGAATAAAACAGGGTCCTTCCTTCAAGTCCTTTGCAGTTTTGTGTGAATGATTAAACATATAAATAAATATTTAATAGAAGGAGTCATCATTTATAACAATTTTAGGAGAAAAATCTTCTGAATTCCAAATTGCCACTTTAAATTGGATTTTTAGATGCTATCCAGCTTTTGAGACCTTCCTGTAAGTTTGTGGGCAGTGGCAGTTCCACACACGTAAAATACTGATTTTAAATGTTTAGAGCATATTTCATCTAAAAATTAGATTCTAAAAAACAAATATAATCATTTCTGGAATAAGATCCCCCCCCCCCCCCGGGATGGTGGAAATTTTCTTCTGTTAATATTGCTTTATTTTCGCTTATTCTGATTTGTTTCACAAGAAATTTCCCTCATGTAGAAAGGCAGTGTCTTGCTTTGGGAGGACAGACAGACAGCTGTTTCAGGTTGTTCCTGAAGGGAAATCCTCTATTATGCTTTCCCCTGCCCACCCCGCCCCCCACCCCCACCCCCACCCCCAACTTATGAGGAAAGGCTGGTAAAGGTGTTATCTGTAATGTAGAGAAGACTGTGTAATATTTGGTTGATTTAAATTTCAATAACATTCGGTAGTACATAATGGGGGCTTTCTATCTGATGTGTAGCAGAGGAAATTGAATTAAGCAGGGGCTGTGCTATCTATGCATAATCCAATTATGCCTGATTTTGTTGACATCTGAAAACTACTGCTGAGGTGCCCTGCAGTTTCCCTGCTGATGGCCTGGCTGCCCTGACTACATCTAGGCCAGGATGCTGCCCTGCACCTCTCAGGGTGTAACGGTTATGCTCATCAGCTGGCTGGGGGCGTCTCAGAGAGGAGCTCCAGGCAGCCTGACCGCACGGTCTGGGTTCTTTACCTCCTAGCTGTGATGGAGCCCAAACCGTCTTAGCATACATTTTCATTTACTCCGTTGGACAGGCAGTACATTCACATTGTTGAAAAAAAAAATAAAAAGCTGTGCAGAGAAGTTTCATTTCTGTTTCTATTCCCCATGAGCTTTGTCCTCCACTTCCCCCAGAGCAACCACTTTTATCAGTTTCTCCTTATCCTTCCAGAATTTCTGCATGAAAACATAAAAATGTTAATTTGTTATTTACCCTCCATTTGTTGTACACCCAATTTCTGATTATTCTTTTCTCTTCTTTATTTGTATATATTATCCAAAGTGATTATATTTTTATTATTTTTCTGTGTTTTTTAGCCAGTTTCTTTCCTATTTGCTAAATTCCAGTTAACTTTTTTATTTTGCCTGAGAACATAATGGATTTGGAAAAAAAGAAGATTAGTTAAGACTGAAGTAGATTGTTAATTAACATATTTTCTTAAAATTTTTATTGCTAATGCTTTGATTTAGCAATATTTAATTAATTTCTTTTAGATTTTATTTATTTATTTTTAGAGAGGGGAAGGAAGGGTGGAAGAGAGGGAGAGAAACATCCATGTGTGAGAGAAACCTTGATTGGTTGCCTCTCATATGTGCCCTGACTGGGGACCAAACCCCCAACCCATGCATGTGCCCTGACTGGGAATCGAACTGGCAACCTCTCAATTTGCAGGATGATACCCAACAAACTGAGCCACCCCTGTCAGGGTGATTTGGCTGTATTTTAAATCTGAGCTACCCAAGGTATCATTAAGCCTTTTCTGTATTAAAAAAATGAAAATGGAGGGGTATTTCTATTAAATATCTGTAGTGACACAGTGTAAGTTGTTTATATAAAAGCTGGCATTTTCTGTGTTTTATCTGAACATCCTGCAAGCTGAATATGAATTGCTTCTTGACTTGGGCAGGGGGTATTACTGATTTAGGGGTGATTTTGAATTTTAGGGAGGAGTGTTTTACTCAGAGATAGTGACTTCATTAGCTAAATACATGGATTTGATCATGAGGTCCCCTTGACATTTTAATTTTACTGGGTTGGTTATAAGTACCTTGACTGCAATACCACCAGGAAGCTATGCTAGTGCTGTACCATTGAGAGATATGTGAATGAAGCAGCTGCAGTCATTTGAGATTTTTTTTTTTCCTGGTTGTTACCTTGCCTAAGACTAAAGGTTGGTACTAAATTAGTGTAGAAATGACTAACAAAAGCATTATTCATGGATGTAGACTCACAAATGTACTTACTGAATTACACATCCTACAGTGTAAGTTTTGTGTAAATAAAAGTAGATTAAAAAGCTTTCAGCCTTGTCCTGGCTGGGTAGCTGTCTTGGTTGGAGTCTTTTTCCTGTACACTAAAAGGTCACCAGTTCAATTCCTGGTCAGGGCGCATACCTGTGTTGTGGGTTGGATAGCTGGTCATATATGGAAGGCAAATCATCATTGTTTCTCACATAGTTGTTTCTCTCTCTCTACACACACACACACACACACACACACACACACACACACTTCCTCTGTCTGTAAAATCTGTGGAGTGATAGATCCTTGGGTAAGGATTAAAAAATAAAAAAGAGAAATGTTTTTAGCCTTACAAAGTATATTATAAAATCGTTCTGATTATAAAATTAATGTATATTCATCATAATTTTTGAACTTGCGAAGAAAAGATATCATGGCCTAGGGAGTGTCCATTTCCTGCCCAGCCCCCCCTCCACTGGTTAATCTATTTATAGGTATGGCAGTATGTATGTATTGTAAGTATAGTAATAGTGCTTTTTAACAGACTGGGGTACATCCTTCTCTGTACTTAGTTTTGTGTCTTGATTTTTTTAACATTTTATTTATTTATCTTTAGAGGGGAAGGGAAGGAGAGAGGGAGAGAGGAAGAGAAACATCAATATATGGTTGCCTCTCATGCATCCCCTGCCGGGAACTGGCCTGCAACCCAGGCATGTGCCCTGACTGGGAATTGAACCGCAGTCCCTTGGTTCACAGGCCCGTGCTCAATCCACTGAGCCACACCAGCCAGGGCTGTGTCTTGATTTTTTAAAAACTTAGTTCATATTGTGAACTATATTTCCCCTCAGGTCACAGACTTTCGGAGGCATTGGGTGTATCTGTCTGACAAGCTCTTATTTTGCTTTGGCTCCCAAGCAAAGTTCTTTTGATGTTTTCAGGAGCCTGTAAGTTCACAAGAGTTATCATGTGGATAGAAGTTTGTTATTCTGGTGTTTCCTAGGGTTTCTTCTCTGTGTATAGTTATCTGTGAATCTCTTAGTTGCACTCGTAAGGTGGTCCAGGAGAAGATGGGAGTTCTCTCAATTAGTCTAGTAGATTGCTAAGTCTTCAATTCTGTTCCCATCTTCTGAAAAAAATGAATCGTATTTTACATCTAAGACTGTTTCCCCATAATGGCAGTTCTCTGTGTCTTTACAGCAAACAGATCATTAAGTCAAAAGGTAGTTGTCTCCTTCCTTCCTTATTTAGTCTTTAGTTGAGCAGTGCGCCTGTTATACTAATAAATTATGTTACTTTTTTCTCTGAATTTACATTTCTGTTTTTCATTTTAAAAACAAATAAACCTTTCCCTTCCCCCTTCACCAAAATCGCAATCAGACATCTATCTCAAGATTTCTCTCATTGGCAGGTACCTGCTCTTGGCAGCATATGGCGTCTGTTTAGATTGAGCTCAGCAAGATTTCACAAAGGCCTGCCAACTGTCTCTTGCTGTAACTGTGGTTCATGTGGAAGGATGAAGATAAAGTTTATTCCTTTTATTCTAAATGCTGGCTGACTTAATTGAAAACTATACGGTCTATAGAAAAATTGGGAGACTGGGCAAATTTGTCCGTCATAATAGTGCAGGAGGTGAAGTTGTGAAGTAGGGTAGGAGAAGTGTCTTTGAATGCCATTAGTATTTTTTACATAATCTAAATATATTGTTTGCAGATTGCAAGGTCTGCTCAATAATAATCTTAATAATAATTTACATTAACATTTATGGGATACTTATAGCTAACATTTATTAGATAGTTACTATGTGCCAGTTTCATTTAATCCTCATAAAAACTGTACGAGAGATGTACCACCACCCCGTTTTTGCTGATTTTCCTGAGTGGCACAGAAAGGTAATGTAAGGTCACACAACAGTAAAGTAAAAGTGGGAGAGCAAAATACAGTATAGATGAGTTCTGTGTTTAAGCACTTTATTTGTAATTGTAATTATTTGTGAACTTTTAAGTTCATTTTAAGGTCAAAAATTATCTGAATTTGGTTAGGGATTGATAGGCATTTGTCATTTTATTCTGGTTATTTTAAATCATGTGCCACCAACCCAATGGCATGGCCTGTGGCAGTGAATTAACAGTGCATGTGACCACACTATTGTGAATCTGTAGAGAATTAATAATGTTTGTTTGGTTCTTTGAGCTTCACTGGTGAAAGGTACTCTAGTCGGTGAGTACAAAGTCTTTTTGTTTGTGGTTCCCATCATTCTGGCCTCTTTTCCTTTGCCAGACACTCAGATCAGTGTCAGAAGATAGGTGACAGAGGACCACATTGAATTTCTGGCTTATTTTTATTTGATGTGTTAAGGGACTTTTTTTTTCTCCTTTTTTCCTCTCCCCTCTCTCTCTCCAAGCTTGTGGTATTTAAATACTGTGGCAGTGTAAAATGCTATCTCAAGTGTATAGCCCCAGGACATTGCTTTGTTTATCAATACTTTAATAAGGGAAGGAGGATGAGAAGCAGTGAGGAGCTGAGCTGGCTGGTCTTGTTCTCTCTAGTACATTTTTACCTTTACCGATGGGCAATACCTTTGACTACTGGTGCTGGCCGGCAGCACCAGCCAAGGCAGTTGTGACCCGTAATGTTGACTTAAATCAGCAGTTCTCAAAGTGGAATACCTGGGCCAGTAGCATCAGCATCTCCTGGGAACTTTCTAGCCCTGAAAAGTCTTGGTCCCACCTCTGCCCTACTGAATCAGAATCAGTGGAGGTGGACTCAGTGGTTTGCGTGTTAAGTGTCCTTCAGGTGATTCTGATGCTGAAGCTGGAATCACTGTCTGCAGCATCAGCTGGCCTGGGGCCGGAGGAGTGCAGTGCGTCTGCTTAGAGACCTGTAGCCTGTGTTGTGCTTGTTGGTGGCTGGGGCTGCCAAAAGGAAATTCCCAGAGGGTTCTTTAAAAAGCTTCTGCCTCTGGTCCAGGACAATGCAGGTTTATGAACCAATGCTTCATTACCGTACAACAATGACAGTCTGGCTGTAAGAGTCTCTGAGTCTTTGCCAATTTGTGCTTTAGAGGCACACTTGCTTGTGGGCCTTCACCAGTTGGAGATTAGTAACCTGGCCCCTGGATTGTTCATCGTCCTCAGGGCTAAGAACAGCCTCTCTGATTTCCCTTTTCCCAGGAACTTTAAACAGCATCCAGAGAGCAGGGAGGCGACTCACCACAATCACAGGGTAGGAGCATACGTTCTAAACAAAACATGAGGAGAGAGGGTTATTTTTTCTAAACACCGATTACATAAAAACCCTATTTTGATATTTTAGCGAGTTCCTCCTACAAAATGTAACTAGGAAAACTTGAGGCAGACAGGAAATTTTACTTGTGGATGGGACATAAACGTTTAAGTAAATGTGAGAAAAATGCACAAGTGGGAACATACTGAGTAGTTGGTGTTCTGTTGTTGGTATTGGAATCCTATTTTCTTTACTGAGTATAATTCAACTTTTTAATTGATTACTTTCTTATTTATGTAATCTACCCATAAAGTAGCTGTTAGTACGCTATAATTCACTATAATTTGGAGAAGTCAAAGATAATTGAAGTAGGTGATAAAAGGCAGCAAAGCATAATGTTTAAAATGCAAGATTTATTAGTTGTGTGACCTTGAATAAATTAATTACCTTTTTTGTGCTTAGGTTTTCTCTTCTGTGAAATACACACTGAACTTGCAGTTGTTGTGCAGATAAAATGAGATATATAGAACAGTGGCTGGCCCATAATGAACAATAAGTATTAGCTGATAGATACTTTGGAATGGCCCTTCCTATTTAAAAAATCAAAACAAAACAACAAAAAACGATTTCTACTTTTTTCCTGAGTACATTTTAAAATCAAAATGTAAATGACATTAAGACCTTGGAATGAAGGATTGGACTGAATCATTAGATTGGACTCTAATAGTGTAAAATTTCCAAATGAGTATACTTGTGTTCTGATTAATTTAATTTCTAGATAACTGATGTTAGGTTTGATAATTGGGTTTATTATGGACTTCAGATCATTGTTTTGAACATCATGCTAATTCAGTTATGAAGGTCTAGAATATTGGATTAACTTTAATCAGCATGTTCTCTAAAAACAGTGTTTTGATCACATCTCTGATATGAATTTGTTTTGATGTCATTTTCCTCTTTTTAAATTGAGATCGGATAAAATCAAGTTAGGGATTTTGGCTTGTTGAGTTCCAGTGAGTTGGTTTAATCACACATGTACTCTCTAATTTAGAAACCTGTCAAGTTATAATAATTTGTAAGTTGTTTTGAATTTGTAATGCATTTTCTCTTATAAACTATGTTTCTAAAGCCTGGCCAGGTGCAGGGTAGCCCCTCAAAGCCTGTCCAGCCTGAAATAGAGATCCCTAGACCTACAGGGCCATAGGGCCTAATCATCTAAGATTAGGGCCTAATCATATAAGATTTTCTGTAGGAAAATGGCTGATACATGATGGCCAGGGTATAAATCTCATTTTTCTGTCTTCTCAACCCCTTCCCTAAGCTCTGTGATCTGGCTTCATTATAGCTGGTTGTGTGAGTAGAAAGCTTTGGACCTCCGATCAAGATGGAGTCATAGGTAGACATGCTTCTCCTCCTCCCACAACCATAGAAAGAATTACAACTAGATCTCAAAACAAATAACACCCAGAACCATCAGAAAAGTGAGCTGTATGGAAGTCTGACAACTAAGATTTAAAGAAGCCACATTCATCCAGTTGGGTAGGAGGGGTGTAGTCATGGGAATGGGTGGAGAGCCGCTGATGGCAGCCAAATGGAAGATCCCACACTCATGTGTGGCAGGTAAAAATTGTGAGGGATACTTTGGGAGTGAGCAATCCTGGCTCCAGACCATACAGCCCAGGTTCCCAGCACTGCGGATGGTAAATCCCCATAACTTCTGGCTGAAAACACCAGAGGGGCTTGGGGCAGTGGAATAAACTGCCAGATCTTTAGGAGACTCCATTTAAAGGGCCTGCACAAACTTAGAACTTAGGCAAACCCACCCACTCTGGGATTCACCACTAGGGCAACAGCTGGAAGGGCACCAGTCATATATGGAAAGTGGGTGAAGTGACTGGAAAGGGGGCAAGTGCTGGGTAAACCTCCAGAAGCCAGGCAACAACATTGCCCCCACTCTGGGCCCTGCCCCAACACAGAGCCACAAAGCAGTGAAATGGGTTGCCCCGCCTGGTGATTACCTAAGGTTCTATCCCACACAATTTACAGGCACATTTTCTACAATAGGTCTTGCTTCTAAGGGAGTCAAAGCAGCTCTACCTAGCACACAGAAACAAACACTGCTGCCAAATTGAGCAGAGAAAGAAATCTGGCCCAAATGAAAGAACAGCACAAAACCCCAGAAAAAGAACTAAACAGAATGGAGCTAACCAACCTATTGGGTGCAGAGTTCAAAACACCGGTTGTAAGGATGCTCAGAGAATTCACTGAGTATGGCAACAACATAAAGGAAGAAATGAAGGTTACACTAAGCGAAATAAAGAAAAATCTACAGGGAACCATCAGTGGACGAGAAGAAGCTGGGATTCAAATTACTGATTTGGAAGATAAGGAAGAAATAAACATTCAACCATAACAGCAAGAAGAATAAAAAAAAAAAAATGAGAATAGTATAAAAGGCCCCTCTGGGACATTTCCAAGCATATCAACATCCAAATCATAAGGATACCAGAAGGAGAAGAGGAAGATTGAAAACTTATTTGAAAAGATAATGAAAGAAAACTTCCCTAATTTTGTGAAGGAAATAGACATACAAGTCCAGGGAGCACAGAGAGTTAAAATGCCAAAGGATATGGATAAAGAAAGAATGTTAAAAGCAGCCAGAAAAAGCAGAAAGTTACCTGCAAAGGAATTGCCATATGGGCTATCTGCTTATTTCTCAAAAGAACTTTTCAGGCAAGAGGAGGCTGGCAAGAAGTATTCAAAGTGATGAAAAGCAAGGACCTAACGCCTAGATTACTTTACCCAGCAAAGCTATCATTTAGAGTGGAAGGGCAGATAAAGTGCTTCTCAGACAAGGTAAAGCTAAAGGAGTTCATCATCACCAAGCCATTATTACATGAAATTTAAGAAAAAGAAGATCAAAACTATGAACAGTAAAAGGGCAATAAATTCACAACTATCAACAACTGAATCTAAGGAAACAAACTAAGAAAATAACCAGAACAGGAACAGAATCATAGATATGGAGATCACTTGGAGGGTTATCAGCTGGGAGGGCGAAGAGGGAGAATGGGGGAAAAGGTGCAGGGATTAAGAAGCATAATTGGTAGGTACAAAATAGACAGAGGGATGTTAAGAGTAGTTTAGGAAATGGAGAAGCCAAAGAACTTATATGCACTACCCATGGACATGAACTAAGGGGGTGGGATAGCTGGAGGAAGGGTAGTACCAGGCAGAGGGGTGCAAAGGGGTAAAAATTGGGATAACTGTAATAACATAATCAATAAAAACATTTTAAAAATAGAAAGCTTTGGAAGCAGGGGATAGGAGAGTGTCCAGGGTAAATGAAATGAAGCTCTTTAGGCCTTGCACTCATCAGAATCATGGCTGTGCATATTCATTCCAGGTGAGAGCTCCAGGGAAGGTGAGGCACCAGTGCCTGCAGGTTCACTGACATTGCATGTCAGGCAATTTGCAACTATGTGCAGAGCACTTTTGTCTGTTGTAAGTAGTGGGCTGCTGATAGTGATGCCTCTTTTAATTTTTTTTTCTAGGAGAGTATAAATGGATGAAAGTCAGCAGTTTTATCAGTTTTAAAAGGCCATATATGTATATAAATATATATTTAGCTTTTAGTTACCTCTGTTTTATATGGGCATGCATTTACATTTGATTTTTGTTCAAAGATTGTGGGTTTTTTTAAAAAAAACACAATATGCAAAACATTAAAGATCCTTTCACTTCCCCTGTGGATTCTCTGTAAAAAGGATCTGAATTGTTTATAGAATCCAACAAGCTTTTGGTCAAGTACATGTTTTTAAATTGTGTTGAACATGCAAAGAAAAGACAGACTTGAGCTTGTTAAAAGTTATTCCTGTCAAGTCCCATGTAGCTTCGCATGTCAAACATGACTTGAAAATGTTTTCCCCAAGTGGCCATGTCTTAACAATTTGTGTTCTTGAGGGAGTTCCTTGGAAGGAATTAAATTCTGGGAGGTCACATTTTTCTTTCAAGTTTGATTTCCAAAGTGAAAATGAACTTCTGGTTTTTAACTTGAACTCTGAAAAAAATTCAATGCAGAGGTTTTAGAATTGTGCAATAATTGTGTTATATGGAACTGGGCTTCCCCATCTCTGTAACCAGAAATGGATCTTGACAGCTTTCTTTGTAGCTGTAAGAAGGAAAAAAGAATGAGAAGAAGAGGTAAAAAATGCTGAGTGTGGGAAAATGTTCTAGTTCCTTAAATCTTAGTGACATAAATGTCTATTTATGTTAACGGAGCAGGAACAAATAACAATAGTGGGTTTTTTTAGTTAAATATTTCCTCCCCTGGGAAATCACTTGCAAATTCCTCAAGCTTTCTCACTGAAAACATATGAATGGCCAAAATTTAACATTTAGCGTAATTAGGAAATACATAGTATTTACAGTGAAATTCCAATCAAAATGGTATGTTTGGTTATTCTTTTTTTTTTCCCCTTGATTATTTGGGCTAATGGAGAAGAGGTGATAAGAATATTCTAGAAATATTTATACTATACTAAGCCTTTGAAAGGAATATATTTCATGTTTTGAGTCATAATGTAGTACTTTAAGTTGAGCTATGGTGAGTATCTGTTTCAGAATGGATTGGAAAATGTGTTTTGAATTACCTATTATGTCCCTTTTGTTCAGATCTATCTTGTACCCCATTTCATATTAGAAACTATCACCTCAGGTGGCACTGTGGATCTAGACCAAGTTGAAGTATTCTTTTAATATACTATGGTTTTTATTTTTCTTGGTTAGAGATAGTAAATATGTTAAGTGTTATTGTTGAGTGATGGGTGGTCAAAGGAAAAGCTGTAAAGGGGAAGGAAAATCAAGGAGGAGTCAGTGATAAAATTCTTCATTGACTAATAGTCATCGCAACACAATGAAAGGTAATGTATTGTCCTTAGCATTCCAAGATGTAACTGCTAGGGGACTGTCAAACTACTGCTTTGACTTTTCTTAGTGTCTGTAGAGGATTTGTGGTGATTCATTTCATCTGTGTGCATTTTCCTGCACGATGAGCTGGCTTCATGGCTTGGAAATGAGCAGTGGGGATTAGCTCATGTCAAAAACTATGGACATGGGTAGTCACTTAAACATTTTAGTTGTTTTTTTAAGAAATTTGTTTTCATCTGTCTAAACATCATGCTGGTTTTGTTATTCGTGGTTTTTTTTTTTCTCTAAGTTTTAAAGTATCTATTATCTAAATTCTCAAGTTGAAGCCTTTGCTCTTTCTCCTTCCCTCCATCCACCCCTACCACACACACACTTCCCACCGTACATTCATGTTGACATCATGACAGGGTACCAGTTCAGAGCAGAGCCAGCTGTGACTACTTTCTCTTTACTATATACCTTTTGTTTTCCGTTACATTATGTATGTTTTTATGGGTCATTATCCATTATCTCATCCTCCAACTCTGCCCAATTAGTACCTTGTTTTTATCTTAAGAATTCTATCAATTTCATGTTTTTAGAAGAGGTTTCTCCCAGAGCTTTCTGTTCTAATCTGATCTAGATTTCCCCCCACCCTGTGGCTAGTGTGTGATCTCCTTTATTATTATCCTAGAGATTTCCTCTCTGCAGGTGTTTGCCTCCCTCTAACACCTTCTTCTTGTTGGCACCATTTGGGTAGAGCTCAGCCTCTGGGCTGATTTTAGGGTGGCTGTTTGATCCCAGTGTTCTGAATTTGAAATGTTAAATGATATCATTTGTTGTATATGTGTGTTTTAATTAATATTGTTGGGTACTTGATGAGCTCTTTGAATGTAGAAACTTTTTGCTTTAGTTCTGAAAAAAAGTTTTTGAAATAATTCTTAATTTCCCCTCCTTAGTTTTCTCTTCTTTATCATTTCAGATGTTAGATCTTCTGGACTGATCCTTAAACTTTATGTTTCCTTTGTGCTTTTTCATGTCATTGTCTCATATTACTTTCTGAGATATTTCTCATACTTTTTCTTCCCATCCTCCTGTGGAGCTTTTCATTTCTGCCGTGAGGCTTTTAGTTTCCAAGAGCTCTCTTGTTGTTACTCTAACTGCTTTTTACAGAACGGCCTGCTCTTTCATTGACGTCCTGTCTCCTCTCCTCTCTTTGAGAATATCAGTGAGTTTTCTAAGTTGTCTTCACCTTGAATAGTGTTTCTTCCAAGTTGTTTTTCCTGTTTTGGTTTCTATTTTAGTGATTTTTTTCTGAGGTGTCTGGTAGTCTTGGGTTGTCTACTGTTTTCCACATGGAAGAACAAAAAGGCTGAGTGGGAAGATCTGACTGTTTGGCCTGAGCTTGTCAGGTGGGCCATCCTCTGAGGCTGATCAGATCTTCTGGAGAAAACTCCTTTAATCACTTAGTTGGAGGGTAAATCCTGGCTGTTAGCTTTCCAGGGACTGGAGAGAAGGCTGGGGTCTGAGCGTTTAGAATGCATTTATTTGCTTAATGCCTCTGCTTTTGGTAGGTTTTCAGCTGTGCTTTGTATTCCCAAACCAGAAGCCCGGTTCGAACCTCTTCTGAGAATTAACCTCCAGTCCTCTGCTGGGCAGGCAAGGGAGGCTTAGGAGAGTGGGATCAGGGGATGTAGGGTTCAGATTGCTTAGGCAGTTTTCAACCAACCGTTATTTTAGCTGTTCCCTCTTTCCAGGAAAATCAGTTCATCTCTACTCTGGAAGTGCTTTTTGGGCACCAGCCTGTACTTTGAGAACTCTGCAGTGTAAATTGTCTAGGTTCTTAGCTTTCTTCCAAACTGGATTAGAATTGGTTTCTCAAGTCTCCAGTCAGATACTGCTAATTATTTTCCTATTACAGCTTCTAAAATTTTTCTTGTTTTTTTCTTCTCCCATTCTCTCCATCTTCTTAAAAACAATTCCTTTGTTTCAGTGGGACTTCATGAGGGTTCTAGGTTTGATGCTGTATTCAATTCGTCCTCTTTGCCTAGAGCCCCTGGACACTTATTTTCCTGTCTTCTCTAACAGAACACCTTTCCCACCTGCTTCCTTCACCTTCCCTGTTCTGTTGGTGAGAACACCATCCTTCTAGCTATCAGACCAGAATGTAGGGTCAGCTTCGACTTTTCCATGTCCCTTGCTTCCCCCATTATATTTCCAACTAGTGAAGAATTCCTTCCTGAACAAAGCATCTCTTATTCTGTAGTCATGTAGGGCCACTATGTTCCTGGAAAGATTGTAAAAGTAGCAGAGTGGACAGCAGCTGGATTAACAAACAGCCTGTCCTAGTGAGCCTCAGTCCATTCCTAAATGAGATACCCTATTTCAGGGGTGTCAAACTCATTTTCACCGGGTACCACATCAGCCTCATGGTTGCCTTCAAAGGGCCCAATGTAATTTCAACTCCTTAACAGTTAAGGAGTAGTTACATCTATACAGTCCTAAAATTACATTCGGTCCTTTGAAGGCAGCCAGAGGCTGATATGGACCCCAGTGAAAATGAGTTTGACACCCCTGCCTTATTTGGAGCATCCTGTCTGGTTCTGGGAGGAGAGAGAAACTGGGTCTCTAGGTTCTCTCATTTTTTTTCTCTCGGGGTTGAATGATGTCTTTTGGGTGAAGTGGAGACTCCACTGAGGGCTAATAGAAGGGGGGAAAAACCCTGTTTCGTTATTTGTTTATTTCTTCCTGCAGTTTTGCCGTGTCACCCCCAAGACTTGGGTACCAGCCATTTCTGACACCAAATGCGGGAGCTTCCCCCTCACATTAAGCAATTCAGACACTAACTCCCCAGAGCTAGTGAAGACCCACAAGTTAAGGGCTTAGTCTTACAAGGCTGCCCCCCTACTTCAGGAACCAGGGGTAAGTCCCAGGTAATTGCCTGTATTTCCGTCCACCGGCTCTGAATTGGGGGTTCTTACAGCTCCCTCCTGATGTTTGATAATTTGCTATAAGCTCACAGAATTCAGGGAAATGCTTTCTTGACTCATATTGGTCTGTTAGAAAGGACGTAATAAAGGATACAGGTGAACAGCCAGAGGAAGAGGTACACGTGGCCAGCTCCAGAATAGTTCCAAGCACAGAAGCTTCCGTCTCCGTGGAGCTGGGGTGCACCACCCTCCTGTGGATGCAGCCATCAACCAGAATCTCTCTGAACCCCCTCATTTACTGTTTTTAATGGAGGTCTCATACCTTGGCACAGTTGATTAAATCATTGGCAGTTGTTGATTGAACTCAGTTGCTAGTTCCTCTGTCTTCCCCAGAGGTTGGGGTGGGGTGGGGCTGAAAGTTCCAGACTTCAAATGAGGTGGTTGGTTCCTCTGGTAACCAGCCATCTCATAGAGTCACCTCATTAACGTAAATTCAGATACGGTTGAAAGGGGCTTGCTATGAATAACAAAGGATACTCCTCTCCCCTTTATCAGAGGAAATTCCAAGGGTCCCGGAAGCTCTGTGCCAGAAACCCAAACACAGTGTGTGTGTCCTAGTTTCTTCCTCTGCCACAAGGGAGGGTTGTGGTATCCAGATTCCGACGTTGGGTGAGGATCAAATGAGGTAAATCTTGAATGTAACAGTTTTATGAGCTGAATGTCTTACAAAGATCTCACTTTTTAAAAATTTATATTAGTAAGCATCAAAGTTGATCTCCTACTTTTCTTTGGCATTAACCTTTTTTTCCCCTAGCTAGGCTAGTTTGTAACAGTTCTCTGCATATAACTTTCTCATTTTTGCCCCTACACTTTTTCCTCATGGCAATATTTAGAACTGATAAACAACTGGATTAGTAATTTACACTGTCAGTAATTTATACTGTCAGTTTAACTCTGACAGCTGCTCTGTTTGGTCAGAGTCCCAAGCGTGGTGTCTGTGCCGAATGTATTGTTGAAGGTTTCAGTGGCCCTGGAGGTTATGTTCTCTCCTGGAAGGATTTGCCCTTTGTACTCTCTGAATCTGAAATGGTACCTGCATTTCTGGGCTGAGTTCAAAATCCCTTTATTTCCAGATGTCTTTCTTTACTACTGAAATAATGATACTTAGAAAATGGTTTGTACTTCATGTTATATATCTCTGAGGTCCAGTTAAAACACCAACTCCTCCAGAATGGGGGCTGCCCGTGTTTCTCACGATTCTTCAGGTGCACACAGTCAGCAGTATGCAGACAGAGATCCAAGGGTAGTGACAACGAAGATGCAGAGAAGACAGTCTTTCAGAGTGACCCTAAGTTTTTCACACAGTCTCTAACAAAGGTAATAGAATTTTTGTTTTCTGACTTCAGAGGAACGGTCCAATATTAAATGTTAAAATTGTAGAACTACATAAGTAAAGAACTTTCTCCAGAGTCCTGTTTCACAGCTGTAACTACTCTTGGCAGATGGTGTATAACAGAAGGATTTGAAAATTGCAGATGCTTGCCAGTTATCAGTTCCTCATTTGATATTTTCTTTTCTAAATTAATGTTAATGAGTAATTGTAAGGATGTGTAAGTAGAGAAGATAATGAACAAAATGAATGTACACATTCCTTGAGCAGGCAATTAAAGGGTCTGAAATTTGTTCTGTTAGCTGTTCTGCATTTTCACTTACTTGGGATTTGGTGAGTGAATGAAATTCTAGACGAGAACCGAAAACATTGTGGTTGACCAAACATTGACATTTTATCTGCCTTTTCTTCCTGTTCTTCTGAATAATGTCTCAAGTATATGCATTTTCATTCAGTCCTTCCTAAGAGAAATTATGTAGTGTTGAGTGATGATCATGCTAGCCTCTTTAATTTTTATATACATTCACTTGAATGTTTTTTGCATTTCTCAGGTTGACATAACATGAAAATCCAAAATTTGGGTGTAGACGAGAAGATAGAAGTATTGAAATTTTCTGCTATTTCAAGCTATTTTTAACAATGCCAAATGTTGCTTCCTTGTTTTTTTGGTTTCTTTCCTTCCTTTTACTTCCTATCGACCTATTGTAGAAAGAAATATTCTTTAAATTTGATAAAGACATTGTTATATGGCTGAATATACCTTTTACTGCTTTAGGAAAAGCCTTCAACTAAAACATTGATGCTGTAAAGTGGTATTGGATTTGAAACACTGAAACAACCAGGAACAGGTATTTTTAAAATCCTACCTTGTTTTCTCTTGTTACACTTGTGCTGTTAATTAAGTTCAGAGACAGGACTCTGCTTGCCTGTTCCTGCATACTAAGCTCTGATTGGGGCTGCGCTTTGTCGAGGAATTGCCGTATTAAAGGGATGTTGACAGCGGTAGTAATGAGGGCCCCAAATTTTCCCATGGAACACAGCCTGGAACACTAATGGTTGCAAATAGACATAATTTGACATTAAAAAAACTGATAAAAATATTATTCTATACATTTCAGTGAAAGCGTTCTTTTCATAGTAGTCATATTGAGAGAGTGTTTGTTTAATCCAGTGTGGCTGATGGTGCTCGAAACACTGTTGGATTAAAAATGAATTGGACCTGGAATGTGTTAGCATGTTTAGATTTTTGGCTTGCAAACACGCATTAGCTGTGTGATTAAATGCTCCTTCAAGGGAGTCCAGGGCCACAGTGTTTTGTTCCGCACACTCGCCAGTCCCACTCTCCTCGTCAGAGTTAAATGGTCAACATGTTTGTGTCTGTCCTCACTGCCCCCAACACATTGGTTAACCCCACTCCATTGATAGACGTGTGCGTTGTTTCTCAGTTTTTACTGGTACCCACCTCACTGTGTAGCAGTACTGGCAATATCTGGCATTGCGGTAAAGCTGTCCTTCGAAGAGTGTGGGTTTGGTATTCGCCAAAGTTGTATGACAAAACTCTCGTGATAAAGTGTGTGCTCAAACGCTTTAGATATTTTAACTTTAACATAGCATGAGAGTGTCCAGACTTATTCCTGGAATAAGTGATTCAAGGTCATTAATTTGAGAGCTGATATTGGTCTAGATCAGCGATTTTCAACCTGTGTGCTGCAAGAATTTTTAAACATGCAATACCTGACTAATTTAGTCAGGGGCACTGACCTCTTTTCCCTTAGATTGTCAAATTAAAAAAGAAGAAAGAACAGCTAACACAACAATAGCTATCTGGTGTGAATGGATCAAAAATACACCAATTTTTTTGTCAGATTGGCAAAAAATATATTTTGGTGTGCCACAGAATTTTAGTAATTAGTTTGTGCAATGAGATGGAAAAGGTTGAAAATCTCTCATCTAGATATATCAACTTCTTATTTTCTAATCAGACAATTATAGTATGTATGCTTTAGAATTGTGTTTAGTTCTAACAGATGGCTTTTCTGAACCTTCAGTGAAAGAGATGTACTTTGATTCTTCAGTTTCCTCAATGACTCCTCCCCCTCCAAATTCTTTCCTGTAGTCTGTCATACTGGCTGAATCTACTGAGTCTTCTTAGAAAGGGCCCTTTGAGCTATGCTGTGAACTAGCCCCTGACGCCTCAGTGCCTCCTGCGTTCTCAGGGCCACCTCATACCTACCCGTGTTTTAGCATCTATACATTATGTTGTGTTCATTCTTTACTGTTGTGTCCGTGCAGACCAAGTGTGTTTGAGAGCTGGTGTTGATCATTTCATCCCTAGGTAGATGTGGTGTATGTTAAATACATGTCTGAATACAGTAGTGGGAATACCTGCAGAGAGAGCCTGAGGCTTAATTGGGGGCAACCTGGTCACTGAGTAGAAGAGCCTGGTGCTGAATTCTGTGGGCAGTGAGATATTAAAGGTGTTTGAATAGAGGGGCGATAGGGTTATAGCTCTAATTAAGAAGGTTGGTGGTAGTAAAGTATAGGATGAAATAGAAAATTGAGACAGGAGTTGAAAAACAAGGATATGGTTAAAATGATCTGGCTTTTATTTGTGTAATAATAATAGAAAAAGAAAAGGTAATGTTTGAAATAGAATTCACCACAATTGACAGTTCACTGGGGACAACATGCATTCATTCATCATCTTTTTGCATAGCAGAAAGGAGACGTGCCAGGGGCTGTGTTAGCACTGGTGGTAAGGTGCAGAGGACAGGTGTCAGCCTAGACCGCTGAACATGTTTGGAGGGTAGATGACCTGGAGAGTGAAGATGATGGCTACAGACCATTGTGAAGCCAGGAAAGAGGAAATGGTCTTGTTGGCAGTTTTGTTAGCTTTTGGATTCACAGACTTTAAGCTGCCAGAGGATATTCAGCAGAATTTTGCAGAGTGGAGGTGATAGTTGAAGCCATAGAAGTAAAAATTACAAAGCACTAGATTGTGAGTCTTAGAAAGTTAAGTTGATCTAGAGTATGGTGTGGCTCAGAGGCCAGGATTTCTGAAAGTCCTCCTCCTCTAACAGTAAGGTCAATAGACAGCAGGACTTATAGAGATAAGTGCTGAATTTGTGTGAGAAAAGGGAAGATGGAAAATAGACAAAAATGAAGTGAAGATGAAAAATTGAAGAGAGCTCCTAATCTTACTGCGTCTGTCTCTTACGCTACTTTTCTGACTTTGCTTTTGATAGTTGATTTTATGTGACAACTTGCCTGCCTGGGCTGTGGTGCCAGATGTTTAGTCAAATTCCAGTCTGGATATTGCTATGAAGTTTTTTTTTTTTTTTTTTTTAAGATATGATTAATACTTAAATCAGTAGACTTTGTAAAACTAGTTACCTCTGTAACGTGGTTGGAAGGTCTCATTCTACCAGGCAAAGTTCTTAAGATAGGAAAAACTGAGGTGAGGAAGCAGGAATTCTGCCTTCCTACTGACTTTGGATTTGAGCTGCACCATTACCTCTTACCTGAGTCTCCAGCCTGCCAGCCTGCACATATTGGGCTTGCTAGACCCCCCACTGCATGAGCCAGTTCCTTAAAATAAATGTCTCTCTCGATGGTTAGATACCACCCCCAATATCTTATTGGTTCTATTTCTCTGCAGGACCCTGAGTAATACAGATTTCAACTTAACTGGAATCAAATTGTATTTTTTGTTTACTGAGCTTTGTTCTTTAGGACTTAGCTCCATCCAGATTCTTCGAGTCTTTTGACAGACAGTTTTCTTCCCAGGCAGTTATCTGATTCTACTCTTGCTTAGTAAGTACTCTGTATGTAACTCACCTGTGCCATTATATTGCCATAATTATTGGTGCGTGTGCCCGTTTCTCCAGAGGACTCTGTGAGCTTCTTGCAACCTAAGACTCGCTCCTACTAGCTCATGTAGCTTGGGTAACCCACCTGGTTAGCATGGAAGAGTTTATCACCATGAGCCTGTTGAGTGAAAGTTCTGCTCTGACTTGACACTAGAAAGAAGCTGAAAGAAGTACTAAAATGGGAAATGTGACCCAAAAATGCCAGGAGAGGTCGGCAGCCTCTTCTGGATAATAGTCTTTTCTTGGTTGGCAGGTGTGAAATGTATTTTGGTGATTGGGACATCACAATGGACCATTATCTAATCAGTGTTTGTTTGTTTTTAAATTTGTGCAATATTTATTCAGATGTGACTTCACCAGTCATGGCGACATAAAGCTGTACTTTAAAGTATTTCACGGAGAAGTTTTCAAGGAACCCAGGAGCATCGAGAAGGAAAAAGAAATTAGTATAACCTTATTACCCACAGTTATCTGAACATTTTTTGTGTAGATCTACCTAGAATTTTTAATATGCTCAGATGTAAACCATGATAGCATATGTGCGTGTTTTTTTGTTTGTTTTGTTTGTTTGTTTAGAGAGAGGGGAAGGGAGGAAGAAAGAGAGGGAGAGAAACATCAATATGTGGTTGCCTCTCACACACCCCATACTGGGGACATGGCCTGCAACCCAGGCATGTGCCTTGACTGGGAATTGAACTGGTGACCCTTTGGTTCACAGGCTGGCCCTCAATCCACTGAGCCACACCAGCCAGGGCACATCATATATGCTTTGTTACTTTCTTTCTTCAAGTAAACATGTTATGACATCTTTTGCTGTTACTCATTACCTGCAGAGCAGGTAATATTTTTAATACCTACAGAGTGTTCCATTATAGGGAAATATGTATTATTTAATCCCCTCATTACTGGACATTTAATATCTTTTTTCCTTTTCACTATTTTAAATATGGGCTCAGTGAGCATATTCACACAATGACCCCTGTCTTGGTTATTTGGCTATTGTTTCCTGAGAATAATTGTTAGAAGTAGAATCTCTGGGTCACAGGTAGCCAACTTTATTTATAAAGGAGTTTTTTGCTATGTGTTACCTAAGTACCCTCCAAAAATGTTTTACCAACATACATTAATGCCAGCGGTGTAGAGAGCGCTGTGAAATGCATTCTTAAAACACGTACAAGTATGTGACTGACTGATTTTTCTTTTTTCTTCTAGGCCAACTTGCTTTTTCTTAAATCTTGAATATTCTACATAAGATCTTGCTCAACCTGTTAAGCCTATTAGTGATTCTACCAGGATACATTTGTAGTCATCGTATATCCATGCTTGTTTGAACAACATGTTCAAGCATCCAAAATATGACTAGCCAGTCTTGCAGCATTCATGTGTGACTCACTTGTTTGTTTGAAATGAGACGATGGGAGGAGGCAGGTCAGATGACTGTGAATCTTTTTTAAAGACCCATGGTATATATATTATGTAAGAGCAGAAGACTCACTCCGACCCCAGCCCTTGGGGAAGAGAGTATAGCACATGCAATCAGGTATATTGTCATAAATTTCCAAATATGACAAATGATGTAACTACCAGTTACAAAGAATGCTTTCTCAAGGACCAGGATTATCACATTTTAATTCATACCTTAATGTGTCTTTTGTAAGAAATGTTAAAAGAGTAATATTGTAGCCTCAAACTGAATCTTTCTCATATAGATTCCAATTAAACTATCCTTGTAATGTTAAAGATAATCCAGAGATCTTTTAGAACAGAAAGGAATCAATGAAAGCTATGGTACTTATTCCTGTTTTTGTTTGTTTGTTTGTTCATAAAGCTAAATTTATTTAACGTATAGGATTATCATTTGTTCTCAGATTATTTCATTGGCAAATAGGTTTACTCTAGGAGTAAATTTGTTTCCTTGTTTAAATTATTTAAGACTTTTTTTTTAAACCTAGATTTCATCTCCATTTAGTTCAGGGACATTTAGATACTTCAGATTTCTAGCCTGGAAATGTAGACATGGTTTCATGGGGTCAGTCCTGGTTTATTTCTGTTTATTACTTTCTGTTAACTAATGGAATAAAAGGTAAATCTGTAATATGAGAAATGAAATGTAAATTTTGACATGTTTAGCTATTTTAATTTTTTATTAAATTCCACTGAACAATTAGTGGAAGTTTGAAAATGTATGGATAAGTTTAGAGTAGTCCCTATGGCACTTACAAATTGAGGGGGCAGGTGAGAATGAGTAAGTCTGGCTTTCTGTGTCTTTGGTCACAGTTGTGTATTTTTCTCAGAGTTCAAGGGAGGAGTATTTTTATAGAAACATTTTAGTGTAATCCAGTTTGTGTGTTTGATTTCTTAAATATTCAAATGGAAGTACTAAGACACACGTTAACCTGAATTTTCTGTGCTCCGACTTTCACAGTGTAGACCATTGGCACCTTAGCTGTTCCAGTGCAGCCTCATTAAGAGGCGGAGGAAGTGTAGAAAATGAACAAGTGATCTAAAAACACAGAACTTACCGATCTGGCTGTGCTGCTGTGGAAAGGGAGCTCTGTGGGTGCGGTGCCTACTGCTGGTTGGACTACCGCTGTGTTCAGTTCCCTGGGGCTCCTGGGTCTTCAGTTGTGCGGATGTTTTACAAAAGATGTAGCATTTTGAATCAGCAAAGGAATAAGAGGAATGGGAGGTGTTCCGTGAAGGAAGGCCATCATACAAGTTACGTATTTTAGAAAGGGTGTGGTGGGGGAAAATAATTCTTGCTCTCATAATTATTACTTTATGTTAGTTGCCTGATTTAGATTATACTTAATTAGTATAATAAGTCAAAATGTCATGGAATGTTTTTAGTACTGGGTTTATTTTATAATTCCTGTGCTCTGAGGCCCTCAATGAATCAATTATTAGATGTTAGAACATCATTCTCTTAACTCCAGATCCGTAATTTGGTAGGAGATGCCCAGGAGTATTTTGGCTTTTCTTTGGTGGTAGAGAAATATAAATTCTTTTTCACAGCTGCCATGCAGTCAGGAGATGCATGAGAGTAATTTTATAAGATAAAATTTGAGAATTACATGGTAAGCATCTCAAGCATGTTAGGCATATGCTACTTCTTGTTCTTTTTCCCTTTGTCGGTACGCGTGAGTGTTGAGTACGGGTTCCAGTCCTGTCTCGGTGCAAGTGCAGCTCAGTTTACCAGGCTCTGGATACCGTATGTGTGTAAATTACAAACCCAATAAACACAATTGTATAAACTCTACAATTTCTGGTTTCTGCAAACTCTGATTTCCAACAGAACAAAACTTACATTGAGTTTTCACATACCTTGACTTGGGTACCTTCCTGTTGCTTCCATAGCATTGGAAATAAATCATGCAACCGTCTCAGAGCAGCTGGTTAGTGGGTGAGGTTGACTAATTACTTATGAGCATGGTCAGCCTGGAAATGCAGCCCAAATACTAGAAGAACATCAACTGTGAGTTGCAACATGTGTGTGACGGGGAGCAAGGGAATGGGAGAGAGAGAGGGAAATAGTCCATGGAGGTAGAGGATAGGCATGCAGGTTAGATGTATAGTAATGCAGGCTGAAATCCGCTGTAAAACGAGAATTAATGATTAATTATTGCAGCTGATAAAATGTGGAAATGGGTAACGAAAACATGGTATGTATGGAAATCTAAGGTTTTCTTCATAGATACCTTTTTAGGATAATTTATGATGTTGAGAACCTGCCTCAGTCTTCTGAAAAATGTTTTCTTAGGTGGCTAATTAGGATGTGGTACCACTGATGTGATCTAAAAAGCGTTCATTTCCAAAAGAGGTTGTCATAAAGTGGGAAGCCTTAGTGTGTACAAGTCTGGGAATGGAGTTTTGATTTTATTTTGGGGCGAATGTCAGAAGGTAATTACCCGTGTGCTTTGTATGTATCATCACAGTGTCCGTTAGCTGCTTTGTCTTCCCTTCTTGTTTCTATATGGTCTTATTCCAGGTCTTCTGTGTCCCCATATTATCCTAGGTTCTCATTTGCAGGATTCAGTGCTGAGTGTGGTGGTAATTTCCCCCTCATAGATAATGTACCAGTAGGAATGCCTTCATCTGTGATGGAAAACCCCTACACTGGGCTAAACAGACATTTACTTTTCTCAAGTAGCAGGTCATGCAGCTACTCAGCAATGTTGTTAAGCACCAGGCTCCTCCTATTTTTTGGGGGATGGTGCTCTTTGTTACAGAGGTTCCTTTTTAAATAGTCACCAGTTGGCTGTTGGATCTCTAGGACTAATTCACAGCAGAAAGAAGAGGAACGAGGGGAGGGTTTTCTCCTACTGAGGTTTGGTGAACACTGTGCATCCCCAGCACTGGCTGCAAGGGTGCCTGTGTTTTTGCCCGGGCACGTGGCTGTCCTCGGAAGTAACTGGTGTTGTGTTAGAAAGAGGGGGACTGGGTACCAGGTTGCCAATGCACCGTGTGCCACAGGACACTACTGTTTTTCCGCTGATTTTATTGGGGTATAATGCTTTTGAAATAACTGCTCACACAAAATGGTAGTACTTCATGTGGCTTTGCATAATTTTTGTAATAGTTTCAAAGTTATATTAAAAATGTAAAAATCCTTAGTATTCAGTGTGTTTAGAAAGACCAATTGTAATTTTGTAATTATTTTCAACTGGTGCTATTGAATATGATCCATTTTTTTTCTCTGACTCATCTCAGCACTATAAACTAGTTAAAGTGGGTGCCAAGTTAGGTATTTGTTTACAGATTGTTAAAAACAAAACATCATTTAATAGCCACTTACTGAACAGCAGCTTTTACAGGGAGGATGGAGAGTGACCAGTGGATCAGCCCTGGCCTCTGACCTGCCTTCCGCTCCAGTGGGACAGGCAGGTAGACCAGCTAACTAGAACACAGGTGAGCATGCAATACAAACTGGGCATGGAGCGTAGAGGTGATAATTTTACGTGCACTGTGGAAAGAGGGAACCAGTTGAGACTCAAACCATAAGTAGCGTTGCTATTTAATTTTCACATTTTAAATTCTTTTTATGCATGTTAATTAGTGTATTAAGGAAAGAATTTATCACTTTTATAAGGAAGGAAAATAACTTTTATGACTCAAACAAGTCATTAGAAACATGTCTGTTCCTCTTCTCTTTCTTTCTGTGTTTTATAGCTCTTTGAATAGGCACTACTCGATGACAGTTCTCAAAATAACCACTTAAGGTTTGTGAATGAATGTATTACAGATTTTAGTTTCCCCAAATAAAATATTGTTAACCTAGTAAAATTTAAGCACTAGTACAGAAAGAAATTTTTTAAAAAAATCAAACAACATACTTACCTGGCAGGGGAGATACCTTGGTCCCGAAGGTGGTTTTCCCAGGGGAGGCTTAGCCATCACGCTCCGGATGTGCTGACCCCTGCGATTTCCCCACATATGGGAAACTGGACTGCATAATTTGTGATAGTGGGGGACTGCGCTCGCACTCTCTCCTGAGGAGAAAAACAATCGAACAGTATCAGAGCTCACAGAGCAAAACTTGTAAATCTCTCTTCACATGTCTCCAAGTTCACTGCATGGGTGAGCACACACACCAGAGTGTGGTTGATTTATTTCCTCATAATTACAGTCATACTGCATGTATTGTTCTGCAGCTCGCCTTTCCCCCTGTAACGTCTTTTCTTGATTGTTTTCTTCACAGCACACATGGAGTAGGGTTTTCTCAATCAAGGATGCTACCACGCTAACCCAGGGAGTATTTTTATTTTATTTTTTTCTGGTAGTGCTTAGTAAATGCTCTTTAAGTACTGCTCCAGATGAAAACGGTGCAATAACTGGGCATTTGTTATGGACTTGCCTACTGATGCTCATTTCATCAGGTTAAATAGGTAACTTGTTGTATTGATAAGTTTTGTCAAAGGTCCTGTAAGCAAGCAAAAAATGGAATAATTGTAAATGCTCTTGTAATGGAGCATGGATGAAACTCTTCAGCAGAAAATGGAGAACTACAAAAGATGTATTTATTTGTCTGTTGGTTGGTGGTTTTATTTTGCCAGATTCTTTATATATTGAGGTATATTGACATTAAATTCATATAACAATCAGGAATTTCCATGAGTGAAAATCCTTTCTTCTTTTATAGTTTGGTAAACAGGAACCATGGGTGCTTAAATACTGTTTTTCCAAAGGTCCTTCTTTCATGGTGCTTTGGTCAGAAAAAAGAAAATATTTGAGAAAAGCAGTTTTGAACACTTATCATTTCAGCACTAAGCATAGCCTACTAGGTCTTTTTTTTTTTTTGTCCCGGGGAATATTTTTAAATATGCAGGGGATTTTATGAAGAAGTCTCCTGCTCAAGTGCCAGTAGCATCCCACCGAGAAACAGTGATGTGGGAACACCTTGTCTTTTCAACATTTCTTTACGTAACTTTAAAAAAAATGTGGTTGTACTATAAATAAATATTTACTCATTGATGGTCGTGTCTTTAGACATATCTCTCTGTGCATCTGGAAAAGCCTAGTATAAATTATTAGAAGAATTGCTGGGTTAAAGGGCATGTACACTTAATATTTAGTTACATGCTCCCAAATCCCTCTCCAAACTGGCTGTACAAATTACGATCCTAATAACATTGCACACATTTTCCCACATCCTTTTCAACACCTGATACTATCAGCTAAAAAAATTCTGCCTACATAATAAAAAATAAAGTCTTGTTTGAATTTCCATTTTCCTGTCCAAAAAGGCCTGTTAAAAAGCACTTTCAGTGTAGTGATAAGGGACTCATTCGCTTCTAGAGCTGCGTCGTCAGTGCTCATCTGCTCTGGGTATTCTGCTGCCTGTTTCATGCATGTTCCAGAAACAGACCCATTTCCACATGAGTCCCTCTTTAGAGAGTCTGTTTAGTCTCATCTGCAGGGAGTGTCCTACCAACACTGATTGGCAGGAGGGACTTTCTTATAAAGAACTAGGAATTGGTATTTATACAGAAGGAGCTGTGTTTTCCAAACTTTGGTTGCTGCCCAGTTAGTGGGTGGGTGAAACCAAATTAGGGACCATCAGAGCATAAAGTAAGAAATAGAATAGAAAATAATGGAGTGTCTCATGTTGTTAAAGGTAAGACATAGTTCGTGACTTATTTCATATTCACTTTGTGTGTTTGGAATATGTGTTTGTGGGTATGTATGTGTGTATATATGGGTAGAGTGTCTGCGTGGTGCATTGTGGTGTAAAATATGCCTCTTTGTGTTGAGAGGGTCACTGGTATAGATAATCTTAGCTTTACAATTTTGTTCAAAGCATAGTTTATTTCTGCCCTAACTGTGGCAGCAGTTTCATACTTGGTTGTGGGATTAAAGTAAGATAAATTTCCCAGAGTACCAGTATTTTGCAAAAGGTTAAAGACTAAGGCTTTTAGAGGGGCTGAAATGCTTAAAGACAGATGTCACCTAATTGGACTTGGAGATTTAATGGGTGTGGAAAGCCCATTTGGCTTGGGTGCAGGATGAAGAAATGATGTTACACCCCACTAAACATAATTTCACTGAGCAATGTAATTTATCTGGGCTCCAGTGCAGTCCCCACACTTGACTCTGCAGTAGCCGTGTTGCTGCCCAGGCAGGAGAATGTGGAGGAAATCATGATTCGCCCTTCCGGCAGGCACAGGTACATCTGATCATTCCGGAGCCGTGGCTTGAACACATTGCAACAACTTAGCTCCCCTCAGTTCTAGCGCTGATCTCACATTGCTTAGAAAATTACCTGTTGGTGATTATAATAAATGATGGTAATTAAAAAGAAAAGCCATGGAACACTCTGCATGTGGGTGTGTTTAATCACCTGGCAGGTGTTCATGTTTCTAGAGTGTGGAACTTACGCGTAAACAATGGCCTTTCTGTTAGAAATTCTGCCCACACTTTTGTGTTTCTTCCCTTTTGTAGTTGGGTATTTTCCATCATGTAGAGAGCAATAGTGATGATCACGCCAGCTAATTTGTGTTGTACTGTAGGCTTCCCACATTTGTTTTACCTCAACCAATTCTAATTTTCTTACTTCAGGTATTCTTATTTAATAATTGCATCTTCTTAACATACGAATGGAAACTTATAATCTTCTGGATTTGTAAATAATAATGTTGGAAAATTTGTGCTTTTAAAGTTCTGTGATGTAACCATAAGTTAATATCTTTAAAATTTTATAAGGTATTACTGATATATTTTTTGGTAAACATAAACACTAAATAATAAGTATTGTTTCATAGACCACAGGTGGCCAACACAAGGCTCGGGGGCCCAATCCGGCCCCCCACCTGGTTTTATCCGGCCCAGCACCTTGTTTCTACCCGGTGGCAGCGCTGAGCTCCTGTTTAACTGTTAAGGAATAATTACATTTGTACAGTCCTAAAATTATATTTGGCCCCGTGAAGGCAATCATGAGGCTGATGTGGCTCCCGGTGAAAATGAGTTTGACACCCTTGTCATAGACCAAAGATAGAAGTGCAAGGTTTTTAAAGACTGTTAAGCACCACAGAACATTATTGGGTACAAATATTCTATATTGTTAATATGAAGTATAGAGAGGCAGCGTTGACATTGAGTATACTTATTGTGTTATTTTAAACTCAGGTAAAACTGTTACCCTTATCCTTTGTCCCCCCTACAAAGTTTAATTTTATATATTCTCTATTCAGTCTAATTCTGTGAGATGGCATTCTGGAGACAGGGCATGAGTTTCTCTCTTCATCTCAGTGTCTGCTCGGTGGTACCAGGTTATCTGATAATGAGTTATGATTTTGGATCAACGTCCCCTATCCACATAAAAAGTGTGCTTATGCAAGTACTTTGAGCTCTTTGCTCCTGGTGAATATAATGACTGATAATTTTGTGCAGTGTCTTACGGAACTTGGTTGTGTAAGCAGTGATCTTTCAGATTTATTTATAATTATTCTCTACATAGATGTTATTCTTCTTCCTCCTTGAAAAACACTCCTTTCCACTCACATTTGGTCTAAAGAAGCTGCGCCTCAGGAAAGGGCAGGCACGGTTTAGATGGGTTCTCAGCGAGTGCTGGAGCTTCATTGTTTCTACTTCAGCCTTTCTGTTTTGGAACCCTGACTCACACCTTAAAATGATGTCAATGCTAATTCAGCCAATTGGCTCAATGAAAGAATCTTGCATATTGCAGAAAGGAAGTGTTATATAAGTACATGCTTAGGAATAAAAATGAAAGCTAATGGCGTGACGCTCAGTGCTCCATATGTTAAATTGAGGAAGACATATTTTGTGAGTTTCTTTGAATGGAATTCTTTGTGTTCCTCAATAACCTTTTTACTTTTCTTCTTCTTTTTCTAAGAGATGCCCTCTCCAAATTTAAATAATTATGAAAATAAAAGGACTAATGAACATGTAGAAAAAAACAAAAGCAAACAAAAGCAATGTCAATAAAAGTCAATTTTAATATATATGGTTTAAAAATATTAGATATTACAGTAAGTTTGTTGGCCTGTGTTGTTCAGGATTAACAAATGAGTTTTATGGCATATTATCAAACTATGAGGCAATTAAAACAACCGTGTTACAAATCTAACTTGTTCTAATTAAGCAAGACCCACACAAAGCCTTTCAGAAATAGAATTACATGGTTTCTTCCGTGCCTTATAGAAGAAAATAATGATCTATGTAGGTCTAATTCATGGAAGATCCCTAGAGTATCAAGTTTCAGAATGGCTTCATTGACTTGAAGAAGTAAAGCTACTAAACAGAAATGGTGTATGGAGTGAGGGTATTCTCTACTTTTCCCAGTGAGTGTCTGGAAGAAGTTTGTAGAACCCACACCCTCCTAGAGGAGTAGTCAGTGAGTTCTAGATATAAGGTTAAGCCACTGCTTGCTATTTTCTCCCCACTAATTCTGCTTGGTAGCCTCAAAGTCATTCTAATGACCAAAGAGGGTGTATATATCCACCTTCCTGTAACAACCTGATGTATCATTTTCCTCATTCAGTTTCTTGAGGATTACCTACATGGTGTATGATAAGTAATGGTTAAGCTTCTGTGTAACTCCTTCTTAATTTTACCAATAAACAATTTAACAATTTTAAAAACCAGTATATTTAGGTACAGTTTTTTTATATCAAATCTGTTTGGTTATGTTATTTTGTGGTTCATTATATTCATCTTACCAGTAAGGATTTTCTCCTTCCCTTCTATCCCACTATTACTCCAGTCTATTATCTATTTGAAATTTTTTACCTGAAAACTCTTTTTATTCTTGCTAGTTCCTTGACACTACCCAAAGAAATACAGTGTAAGTTTGGAAGGTAGACTATAAACCACCCTTATGGTCTGTTACATTGAGGAGCTCCAGTAAACTGCTCCACCCAACATTTGCACCATTGATTGTGTAGGCCCCTCCCTCCTAATGTGGGTTGAGTCTGAGAGTTTAACTGACAGAATCAGCAGAAGTGACACTCCGCAAGTTCTAGGCATAAGCCTTAAGAAATCCAGAGAGAGAGAGCGCGAGAGAGCGAGCAGGCGAGCTAGCCAGCTGATCCTTGCCTAGATTGCAGAACTGTGTCAAATAAAACAATTGTTTTTGAAGGCATTAAGTTCTAGGGTGGTTTGTTATACATGATAAATGAAACCACCACCAGATTAATAATATACGTTGACAAATACATTTTAATAGCTACTTAGCAATAATTTGTATTTACAAGGGGGACCCAAAACCCGCCAGAATTTGTTTATTAAGAATTGTGTATTTATTCTTACATGTTCAAACTTCAGTCACCTTCAGAGTACATCTCACTCTCCATGTGATGCAGTACACCTGTTGAGACATTTTTTCCCACTACTCAGAACAGTTTTTGAATTCGATTTTGATGCCTTTTAGTGCTTCTGCCATTTTTTCCCCCTCTTCCACATCTGCAAAACGTTTCCCTTTGTGGACTTTTTTCATGGGGGAACAAAAAAAGTTGCTGGGGGGATGATCAGGTAAATAGGAAGGGTGGGGCATGGGGGGTCGAGCTGTTTTTGGTCAAAAACTGTGAATACTCAGTGGGGTGTGGGCAGGTGTGCTGGTAAATCACCCATCATGAAATGGGCAAAGCATTGTGTCTTCAAAAAAGTCACTGAAACCAAATGCAGCCTCTCACACCAGCACCAGCTGGCACACTGATACGGATGGGCTGCTAGAACGCTCACCTAGTGCGGGAAGCCTGTACTATAAGGGGCCCTCTCCCTCTAGAAGATAATTCTGACTTCTTGGGGTATCCCCCCTCGTATGTGCTGGAAAAGTAACATATAAATTATTGCTAATCAGATATTAAAAATGACTTATCAATGTATTATGTACTATCTCCCAATGTAGTTATATTGAGAGGGAAAGAAATAAACTGTAGCCATTGAAGAGATTTTCCATCACAATTTCATAAAGTAGTGATGACTTAAAATTCTGGCAACGTTTTAGACCCCAACACTGGAAGAGAAATGCGTATAAGAAAATAAAGATATTAATTTTTGACAAGATGAGTTTTTAAGTTCCTTTTCCTCCCAGAGTGTTTTTTTCCCTTTTCAATGACATTTCAAGCTAAATGCCTCTGTAGGTTGGCTGATTACAAATGTTTTCACTCAAGCGCACCAGTTTCTAAATCCGTCTGTAAGCTGCTTTCTTAACAAAGTGAATAAGCTTAGGAAATAATTATTCCTTAAAGTACACAAAACTCCCGAGCAAACTTTTGTTCTGCAGACGGATCTGATTCATCAAGAAACATCAAGATAATTGTCACGATCTAAATTTTTAAAAGAAACCAAGAAGCCTTTGGCTCAAGAATAAAACTTTCTGCTGCTTTCTTGGCATGCTGCCTTGAGTTGAATATTTTGTGCTGTACGTTGCTCCATTTTTTGTTTTGTATTTTTGCCCCTGGGACAGGAAACTACTGAACAAAATAATTCATTTTGGTAACCAATGCTGGCCCTTTGGTGACTCACTATTCTTGAGTGATTAGTACAGAAAGGAGAGGCTGACACTTGAATGCTGCTCCCTCGTGGATGCAGATGATGAGCCAAGATTTTATTCTTTCATCACTGGTATTTTGTAAAACTGAGGGTCACTGTTTTGACACAAGGAGACCCACATTCACATTAACGTGCTCTTCTGTCTTGTAAACTGTTTCTTTCGGGCAGTAGAATGCTCTGTTTAGATGGAAGTTCTTAATGGACTCAGTTTGCACATAAATACAGCAGTATTCCTTCCCTTTTGGGATTAATCTGTGTGATTGTGTAAAAGTAATTTTACAGAGAAACATGAACATTTTCTTATACGACTATGAGCATCACAAGGGCAGAATCATGTCTTACTTGCTCAAGACTAGAAAGCCCAGAATCTATGACACGTCCTTATATTTATGAGTCCACATTCAGATTAATTTTTGAATTAATGATTTTAGCTTTTAATCAACATTATTATTTTCCAAGGCATTGCTGGTTAGCTAGAATGTCAGCAGTTCCCAGATTGGCGGATTATGTTGAAGGAGTCATGTTTTCTAACATCTTCCGCAATGGATAGTCACCAATCATTTTCCTACCCCAATTATACAGAGTATTGATACTAGTTTTTAATTCAGCCATCTATAGTATGCTGAATCTTTTCAATATCTTATTTCTGATTCTTAGAACAGTTTGTTAGGAGTTAGTTTAAAATATTGGTATAGTTGATTTTCTTTAATCCCCTATTGAAAACTTGTGTGACAAGGGATTTATGTGGTATGCTAAGAATGTTTAGATGTTCCTGCAATTACTGAGTTGGAAGATGCTTGAGTGAGAGATGCAGTGGCTTTTGTGTTCCTATAAATGTATGAAAAGAGAAAGTTCTTGGGAACTTTACGAAGATTCTGTGGTAACTACTCCTATTTAAGTTTTTCCCTCACCTGAAGGGATACAAAGAAATTTTGGATTTAGGCTTATCTTTTTGCTCAGATTATAACACACTGTTTTGTGCATTCCTATGAAACTTGTGTCACAAGCCAAAATGGCATAAAGAAGCTATCACCATTAATTTGTATGAAAAATTTGAGCATTTCCAGGCACAGCCCAAGTAACCTATGGAATCATACCAAATAGCACATAAACCTGAAAAAGACACTAACATAGCAAAAGCGGTGGCACTCTCTGCTCGATGGGCCCCTGCCGTTATAATGGGTCCCTGCAAAACAAACCCTGAAAGCTGTTTTTGCAAAAGTGAAAATCCTCTTTGGATTTCTTTCAGTTAGCAAACACAGGCACCTATGTAGGTCTTTTATAAAAGTGAAGTGGCATAACTGGGACTTTGGAAAAGTGGTGGTGGGGGGGGGCGCCTGTTATTTATAGTGAACACTTATTTTATGCTAGATACCTCTGAACTTCTTGAGGTACCTCAGGGAACAAAAAGAGGCCAAAATTCTTGCTTTGGGAAAGTTTGGCTTGCAGCATAGGGAACAGACAAATAATAAAAGTAATACCAAGTAATAAAAGTAGGTATTATATATAGTAGGTTAAAGGGTGAAAACAATAAGAGGGGGTAATGGAAACCAAAGGTGAGAAAGTGGGTTATCATTTTAAGTAGACCATACAGGCTTCATTAAGAAGGTGACTTTTGGGCAAAGCTGGAGGAGGTGAGGAAGTATCAGGAAGATGCTTGGAAGGAGAACCTTCCTGGCAGAAGGAGGGAGAGGGGCAGAGCAGCATCCCTCCAGGTCCTAGGCTGCCTGCTGCCTCTGAGGATGCTTTGATGCTTAAACTTGGTCCAGATTGCTGCTAAATCATTCTGATGTTTGTGAACTTCATTGGATGATCATTGTGTATCACTATTACCTTATTACCAAATCAAAAAGTAACACCAAAAAGAGAAATTACTAAGATAGAACCACATAATAAGATGTGACCTTGAAACATTTCTTTTGTTCTTGATGGTTTTGAGGGCCTACATAAATCATACAGGGCCTCAGTGACAGGTAGCTGCTGTTCCAGGAGACCTGATCAGGCCTCAGAGGCCTTTCAGATGTTGAGGGTTCAAATCTATTGACTTTGTAGTCAATATTAGAGACCATATAAATCAGACAATTAGAACAAAAGGAGTTGGAATGTGTAAAATTCCTTAAATCTGTAGGTACTCTATAAATATCAATTTTAATTTTCAATTAAAAAATAATCTCTGTTTTATCTCTTATCACCTGTTTCCTTCTCCAAATTAAGATCAGAGTTTGAAATAAGAAAACAATACTTGTGTCTCCTTTTTGAAAATACTGTTTTATTTGTGGTACATATTTTTCAGCTTTTCAATACAGATGGATTTTTAAACTGATTACCTGACACTTTGGGAGGAATTGGTTTTTATTGAATATTATAATATGGAAGTAAGTGTTTTTAGAGAATTTTTTGCTGTCTTCTTCTGTGATTTCCTCTTTTAAATGACTAATACATATAAATTTGAAAAGTAGGTTTTATCACTAGTTGAAAGTGTAAATTCTCTGAACCTGTTAAAATGGTATGTAATTATACTATAATTTTGATGACTGAGATATATTTATTTAGGGCAGACGGTGTGCCAGGCATGTCCTAGGTGCCAATGCAGGTGTACCTCCCTCTTATGCAATACATGCAGTTTTTAAAGATATGTAAATGAGGGTGGGTATGAATATTGACACTGCTGGTTTTAAAGATGTGCCCTTACTCAGGTTAACTACTTGTCAGTGACACTCAGTTTCCCCATTTAAGAAACAGAGCTCGTGTCTACAGCTTCAGAGCTGTGAGGAATAAAGATGGGGTCTGCAGAATGCCAGCGTACTGCTCCATACAAAGTGTGAGCCCTCAATAAAAGGTAGCTGTTGTTCATTTTTAAACAGATCATCATATTAGCTTTCGTTTTGGATTGATTTGTTTTCATCCTGGAGATGTCTTCTACCTAAAACTTTAAGCTTACCTATTCCTACTCAGTCCTTCAGCCTTTTGAAAATAACCACTTCAGTGTTTGATGCGCATGTTTATGAAGCAGATCCAATGCTTAAAAGAATCTGAGAGTGAAATGCTTTGAGAATGACTGCCCTTTAATTATAGTGCCTTCTTTGAACTCTTGAGTTCCCTTTTTATCATCACTTTTCCTGTGACCTGCAATGCTTATCTCCTTGTGCTTGGTCTCCTTTTCCCTTTCCCCTCTAATTACTGCCTCCCTCCCTCCTTCTATTCTATCCTCTCCATCGTTGCCAGACTAAATTTCCTAACATGCTATCGCACCCCTTCTTTTATTTTCTTAAACATTTTTGCTTTGGCCATTTGTATTTCTCCTTTAAGGGAGGATCTGTTCAAGTTTTATGCCCGTTTGAATTGGTCTGATGGCTTTTTATTATGAGTGGTAGGAGTTCTTTATATCCTGGATATAAGTCTTTTGTCAATGGTATGATTAGGGATATTAGCTCATATTAGCTTTTTGTTCTGAGCAGCTCAGGAGGCGACAATTCTAGAGAGCCCCTGCAGCTTCAGGCATTACATCTTCACAGGACTGTGTAAAGGCAGGAATTTGGGGGGAGGGGTGGAGGCCAGGCAGCCAGAGAGACCTTCTATCATCTGTTTTCTCCTTTTATCTTCTAAGAAATATTTTTCTTTTTCCCAAAGACCCTCTCCCATGGCTGTCCCAGAAGACTTCTGTGTCTTGTTAACAAGAACTGAGTTATTTGGCTATTTCTACCAAGAAAGGCTGGAAAAGCATCTTAAAAAAAAAATTCTCTATGGTGGTAGGTGGGTGAGTGAGAAGGGGTTAGAATGCTCGTAGTGTGAAATACTTACATGTCACGGTCATGGGGTCTCAGGAAAGGACAGCTCACAGAGGCATGGGAGTGTAGCTTACTCAGGGAACCAGTGTTATTTTGAGAGAAACACAAATTCATTTCTTGAAGAAACCTTTTGAGTATCTATTTGAACATGTTGGTAGCCAGTAGTCAGAACATCTGAACTAGGCTTTTGATTTGGAATCACTAAGGGAGTAAATGGTACTTGAAGCTATGGTGGTGTTGAGATTCCTTGGTGACAGCTGATAAAACACCAGAAAAAGGCAGAATGTGGGCCCTGGGAAAGCTACTTTCAGGGACAGTCGGAGGAAATGGATCTCCAAAAGCAGACTGAGAGCATCTACCAGAGGAGCAGGCCAGTGTTCATCTAGCCATGGGAGGGGTTTCAGGAGAGAGAGACAGGGGCCAGTGGAGTGGAAAGTCCCAGGGAAGGCATTGCCAAGGTGGGACAGGTAGCCATCTGGATTTGGCAGCTGGGAAGATACCATGAGTCTTTTTAAAAGCAGTTATTTGGAAGGAAAGGAGTAGAGGCCAGATTGTAATCAGCTGAGGGGAGTTTGGAGGTGAGAAGGTGATGAGTTACAACTTAATCAAGGAGCTTACTTGTAATTTCATTAAAAAATATTTTATATGGAAGCAGGATGAAATGTTTATAGAGGTTTATGATGTGGGAGAAAAGTAGGAGGTGATGGATGGCCCTCTTCCCTGTGGAGGTAGGAGCAGAGAGAGCTGGATTCTCTCTTTTTGGATAGAGGAATTGGGCAACTAGTAAGAGACACTTTTTTTAAGGGCGCAAGGAAGGATGGGAGCACTTGTTTGGGGGAAGGCGGTGGTGGGTGATGCATGGTTTGGGTGGGCCCATTAGAAGCAGAAGGAGCTCCTCTCCTCTGAGTGCCACTGTTTTCTTTCAAATAAGAGGGACAGGAATCGCCATCAGCTGAGATTGGGTTTGGGGATAGATGGGAAAACTGTTTTATTTCCCTTTTGCTTCATTTCTGTGTTTGACCAGGTCTGCAGTATTTTGGAAACATTACTCATCAGTTAGAAACATTGCCCATTAATGTCAGCATAGCTGATGGTGTGTTTTCGGAGAGTTTAGTCTGATGATACCTGTTATCCCATGAGCTTAAATGTACTTAAGCCTGAAGGTGGCTTTGGTGTTATCAACCGATAAACATTTTGAACATGTCTACCATATACCAGGTATTTTGATGGGTGCTATAAAAATATTAAGGAGTACTAAGAAGTTACAGAGTAATTCTGTAATTCTATGTTATTCTCTAGCCTAAAAGTTCTTTTCTGTTATTAGCTATGCCACTTTGAAATGTAAGGGAACTTCTGGGCCTCAGAATTTTCTTACCTATGTAATGGAAAGTGTGGACTAGATGAGCAGTTCAGATGCCATAAGTAGTAAAACAAACAACTAGTAGATAGTTAATATAGATAATAAGGCCTGTTAAGACAATAGTAGATACTTGATGTGGAGAGTAGGAGCTGCAGACTGGAAGAAGGGAGAATGGTTACAAATGTGTATACTCTATCAATTTGCATGATAACAGAAAGTGTCAAAGGTAGGGCTGCTTACAGTTCTCCATGAGCTTATGGTCTGTGTAGTACACACAATGAGTCTTGCTGCTGAGAACTTTGAAATGCTGATAGAACTCTGTCAGATATTTATGACAAAACAGAGCATTCTGGACAAAAAGCTGAGTTTCTTAAAAATGTATAAAACTCAAAAATTGTGTCTAAGGATAAGAAGGTTGTTTACATTAGTGTTTTAAATAGCTGATGAGTAAAAGTTATTATATGGCAATTACCTGTTTTGTGGTGAATAAAATATACTTATGCCAGATTCTCAAGTTTTTATATAATGTGTTTTATTCTGAAGATATTTTCAGGAAATATCCTTAACTGCTCCCAGGAGTCAGTGGAGAGAAGGAGTAATTTGACAGTTTCCAGATGTCCATTAAGAAAATAATAAATTTTCTTCAAGTTCCTGATAACTAACACTATGAATTTTGTTGTATCTCCTCTCCAGACAAATCTGATTGAGTAGGAATCGGCTGTAACCCAGATTTAACTTTATTAAAACAGATGGTCTGAAAGAAGAAGAAAAGTCTTTTACCATCCCCTATGGGCAAGACTCAAACTTATTTATCCTCATTCAAGGGCAGTTTTTCTCTGTTTTGGCCTGACTTCTGGGAGCCCAGAACTCTTAAAGGATGTTTTCTTAAAAATAGTGAGCTCTTTTCTTGTCTGTCCTAGTATTCTTGGCTGAGCTTCCTATATTCCGGCTGCTTTTACTCATTAATATTCAGCTTGATCCCTAGTGACTGGGAAGGCAGCAAAGGGCTGGAAGTTAGTGCAATGAAAGGCCTGAGGAGTGCTTTCTGAGGAAAGATGCAAATGTCCCCAGGAATAGTGTAACCAAGTTTCATTTTCTCAAGTAAGTTGAATGGCTTAAGGCTTTCAAATGATTTAAATAGAAAGTTTTTTTTTCCTCTTTTCCTTTTGATGCAGATTCAATTGGGACTTAACTTTTTTCAGCCTCCTTTACAGTAAGTATGCTTTTTGTGTTGAAAATAAAATAATGAACCATATTAAGGTAAGCATAACACATTTCTTAGCTCAAGCGTACTTATACAGATTGACAGATGTTAAATTGTTTAAAAATTGCTGTCAGCAGTGTGGCTGTGATGAAATTGATTGTAAAAATGGAAAGTGCGTAACCTCAGAATGTCTTGTTTCCCTTTCAGCATATTGAAAAAACACATTTAGCTATTCATCCAAAGGTATAATTATTTCTTTCAAAGACAGCTTTGAAAAGAATAATCAACATACATCATTTATAAAGTTTTACAGTATAGAATCTTTTAATAGAGATTTTGGTTTATTTGTTTTCAGGAGAATGTACGGTTCTGTTGAACGAAATTTGAAAAATACACAATTAAAGAGTATGGTCATTATTTCTCCAGAGTATACTAGTTTTTGTGAAGCCTGCTTTCATGAAAATCCAATTCTACCTGTTTGCTTATTAAATTTGATACTTTGTATCAGGTTAGAAGGGAATACTGTTACCACAAATGCTATTATAACAGTTCCCTCCACAACTAAATGTGTGCCCTTGAAAAAAATCCAGCAGTTGCTTCTCTTAAATTTAATGAAATAATGATGTAAAAATTTGGGGACAACAAATAAGTGTGGTACTTGTGAGTCAGAGTGGGATTGACCTTTTTTGAAATAACTAGGGATGAAGACCTGCTCCCTCATGTACAGTTCAGTTGTCCAGCAGGGCGGCAGCTTCCGGGCAGGGCGGATGAGGGGCGATGGGAACCGTCATCTCCCCCCACAGAGCCTGGCTTTCTTCAGTCAGTGTGAGGAGAGCATTCCTACAGGGGCAGGCCGTAGTGCTCCTGAGGATGATTTCAGGTTCGAGTACCTGTGTTTGAAGCTGCTGCCGTGGAAGTTGGCCGTGCTCATCCTTACAGTTCTGCCAGTGCCTCTCAGCGGCTGATGTGGGATGGGTGGACGTGGCTGAGCTCCATAATGATGTGTCTGATGTTTTCTTCTCAAACCTGTTAGTCTTTGAGAAAATGTTGAGTTTGTTTCAAGGATTAATTCGAGCCCTGGCCAAGTGGTTCAGTTGGTTGGAGTGTTATCCCGTACACCAAAAGGTTGTGGGTTCAATTTCTGGTCAGGGCACATACCTAGGTTGTGGGTTTGATCCCTATCAGGGTGCTTACGGGAGGCAACCAATCAATGTTCCTCTCATATTGATGTTTTTTCCCTTTCTCTCTCCCCCCTCCTCTCTCCCCTTCTCTCTCCCTAAAATCAATAAGCATGTCCTCTGGCAAGGATTAAGAAAAATAAAAGATTAATTGGATATGATTGCTGAGTGGTAATTTTTAATGTCATTCCCCACCCCTCCCCCCAGCTACATCATTACTGTGTAAGAATACAGTTGGTCTTTGTGGATTTTTTCTCTTTCTCAGGAAACATTATAGCTTACTTGTCATTATAGGGGCAAGCAAAGCACACATCTAGAGAGGAAATTTGGGAAAACGTACTAAAAGGGCTAGGAAAAGCCCAATAGTTCCACAGGGACAGAGAAGGAATATTTATGACATAGACTTCAATTGCCAAGACTGGAGAGTAGGAGATAGATCCAGGAATAGGGACACTCCAGTGATTTCTGGTTCTCTCTCTCTCTCTCTCTCTCTCTCTCTCTCTCTCTCTCTCTCTCTCTCTCACACACACACACACACACACACACACACACACAGGCTCTTGGATGGAGAGAAACGTTTGGAGATTGGAAGGACTGCACTCAATCTGGCTGCCTCTTGTCCTACCAGGTTGTCAAGTGCAGGAGGGAAAGAGGACTATTTTATTCAAGACGTCCCTTTCCTGCCGGGGTCCCCGAGAAGAGAAGCTGATGCTGAAACCCTAGAGGACAGCTTGTTACAGAAGAGGACCTAGTTTCCCATTTTAATGTGCCCTCAATTCCAAAGGGTCTGGAAAGGTGCTTTTATTTTTAACACTTGGTAAAGCCTTGCCTTCACAGATAAGTCTAGTATGTCAGAATCAACCCTTTTTTTTTTACCAAGTCAGTTGTGAGAAAATGACTATAGCTGTTTGTGGATTTTGCCTTAAGAGGGAAGAGATTCCTGCACTAACATCCTACCTAAACGAGTTGGTTCTCAATGTCGAGTCAATTGTTTACATTAAATTCAGTGGCCCCATAAGCAAGACTGGATGGTTGCTTCAGATGTCTTTCTCAGATCAACACTGATTTGTTGGCTAAGAAGTCAAATGGGGTAATTTGGACACCTCAGTGCCAGGGATCATTTGATCAATGAAAAGCAGACTGGAGACAGCCTCCCACCCACCAACCCTGATTCTAACAGTGGGTTGTGGCGGCACCAGTGCATCTGCCGGGACAGAAAGTGGCACGGGTGCCGAAGGTGAGGGAACCGCCCTCAACCTCAATTTTCCGTGAAGGTGAGATGAGGAAACAACACTCACTCATCAAATGTTTCTCAGCTCCCACGGTGCCCATGGCTGTGTCTTCTCCAAAAATACAGGGACAGAAAGAAAAACCCTTCTCTCGGGAGTGTCGTAAACAATCCCAACCTGAAGGGGTACAGAGCAGTTACGTGTAAGGCATGAGAAGTTCTAGACGGAAGTGTGGAAAAGACATGAGCTCTGGAAAAGAAATGTCAGGCTCTTCTTCTGGTCGTTCATTCATGCTCATCTGGCAGATCTTTAGGAAAACCCAGAATTCAAAGTAGGAGAGGCTGGTACAGAGATTTTGGAAATTTGGTCCTGATGAGAAATCTGTCCAAGGGCTTGCCAGAGTTTGTACAAACATCCCTTATCACCATGCTGCCAGGCGTGGTGATAAGCTAATTGTGCATTAATTCACTCTGTCCTCCAAACAACCCCATAAAGTAAGCAGTACAGTGAAGTTCTCTCTTTTCTCTGTTTACACAGTTTGAAGGCAGCAGTGACTATTAACTAGGAGTGGTGACACTTGGCATCCTCACCTTGCTGTGTGTGTGTGTTTAATGGTGTATAGTATTTCTCTGGTAGGCTTGAGGTTGACTCTGGGTTTTAAACGTGTGACATTAGCACCTTTAGACAGACACCTGCATCACCGCATCACTGTTTTCCTCCACTGGGTTTATATTCTGAATGGCTGATGTTTAGTCTCCTTGCCGTCTTAAGATAGATGCTGCATGATATAGAATCTCTCCTGTTAATATGAGAATTCCTGATTATTATTATTTCTAGATTTTATTTATTTTTAGAGAGAGGGGATGGGAGGGAGAAAGATAAGGAGAGAAATATCAATTTGTGGCTACTTCTTACATGCCCCCAAGTGGGGACCTGACCCGCAACCCAGATATGTGCCCTGACAGGGTATCGAACTGGTGACCCTTTGGTTCATAGACTAGCACTCAATCCACTGAGCCGTACCAACCAGGGCACAATTATTATTTGTAAAAGTCATGTTGAGTTTCTAATTCTAAGAAAAAATTGAATATGGATCATAATTTTTCTTCTAATATTTGGGATCAAAGTATTATTTTCTCTTAAAACATTTCAGCTTTATATTCTATAATAATTTATTTGAAAGGTGACATGATTATATTAATTAAGTGTAGAATGGGATTTGAAAAAGTGTACTGGTATAATACTAGAACTGACTATTTGAAATGAAATTACAAACATCATAGGGGTGATTTGTTTTTTAAAGATTGCCAGGTTTTTTGAGTTTAAATTTTCTTGGGGAATGGGATTTTCTTAAATTTTAACATTTCTTATGTTTTAATATAGATTTTCTTTCCATTTATCAAATTTAGTAATGTATTTTCAATTCACATATCTTTAGTTATAGTTTTCTTCTATCTTTTAAATTTTATTTTGTTTATTCTTGGTTTGAAAAAAATCTATTCATTGATTGTTAATTTTCTAAAGAATCATCTACTGTTTTGGGTCATCAATGGCATTGCATTTTCTTCCTTGCTGTTTTTTTCTTCACTGAGTTTGCCTTTTCTCATTTTATTTGAAAGATTTGTTACTTTGTTCCTTTTCTAAGTTCTTCATCAAGAGGCTTGCTTTATTATGCTTTTCTTTTTTCTTTTATTTTTGTTACCAGTATAATCACTTAGCCTCAGAGCAATAAACTACCTTTAGTACTGCTTAGCAGTTTTTCATGCATTTGGTTGTTATCTCATCTACTAAAAAGTATTTTATTATATTCTGACTTTTTTCTCAGGTTCAGTCTTTAAGATATTTTGTTTTTAGTTTGCATATATTTGAGCATTATTCAAAACTCATTTTAAAAAAGCTTTGTTATAATAATTGCCAATGTAGGCCACATTTTTCCGTAGTACATGGTCAGTTTTTGTAAGTGGTTTGGTTAGAATGAAATAAAGTGTGTTCTTTTGCTGTGTTCATTTATCCCTGTAAAGCAGTTTGATTACTCAGGGCTAATTCCATTGTCCCCAAGAACTATCCTGTGCTGTCTGGGGCCTTTCACGTCTTATTCTTGTAGTTCTCCGTGGTCACATCATCCCAGTCCTTCCCCTTTTGTTTACATCACTGCTAGCTTTTCATTGGTACATTTATTTTCTGATAGACCAGAACATGTAAAAATAGACGTGCTTTAAAACACTTTGAGGTTGTTGTTTGATTCTCTAATAGATAACTGTGTTTTGAGCACATACTTGCCACTGTGGTGTTACTTTTACACATCTTATCTCATTCAGTCTTCACAGATCTGCGGCTGTTGGGTGGTGTGATTATCAGTTTGCAAAGAAGCTGAGGCATTCAGAGGCTGGACACGTTTCCTGAGTCACGTGCCTCATGGGAGAAGGACCCAGCAGGCACAGGGCTGTCTCTGCTGGAGTGAGTCCAAAGCATGGCCTTGCTGTGAGAAGTGATGGTGTTCTGTGCTCTGGTTTTTGTACACGCGGGGTACGTCTCAGAATAAATATCTCCTCACTCTTAGTTGGCATGCATTTTGGGGGGGGGGGTAATCAATTACATTAAAAAATTTAATAGTACTTTTTAAAAACGAGGAGTTATTTCTCTCTATATTTTCTTTTACATTTGAGACGGTTCGTAAGATAAGGTTCCAGATGTGATGGAGACATCTGTGCTTCCTCCACCACTCTTGTGCTGCTGAATCCTTCTGGAATGGACTTGAAAATTTTGTTTTTCCATGGAACTAAGTTGGAAGATGAGGATACATGCTTATTAAATATATATATGCAGCTCTGAATTTTTCATATATTTGACTTGCATACCATTTGTAGTGTAATTAGCCCTTCTCAACAAGATTCAGTCCTCTTCAGATGTCTTGATTCTGATGTTAATCTATCAGCAGTGACTTTAGGGGAAAGCCGGGGTGGGTGAGCGTGGGGGTGGGCACTCCTGCTAGCGTTGCTGTGGCCTCATCTCTCCGTCACTCCCCTCCTTCTCACTGTTCCCTTCTCACCCCCAAACTAGCTCCTTGGCCCAGTCCAGAAGGGCTGCTCCTGTAGTGGCAGCCCCCGTCTCAGCCCGTCTGTCCCCCACAGCTGTGGCTTGTGTGTGGAGCCAGTTGGAGTTGTCTTTCGCTCTCCAGTCTCTGCTCCTGACTCCTGCCCTAGGTCCCCAGCACATCAGATGGTGTTCAAGAATTGGAGGCTGGCTCCCAGGGCCTTGAAGGGGAGGGCGCTTGGGAGGTCCCCACTTGTCTCTGCAGCTGTCTTTCACCCTGAGGCACTCGTCAACCTTGTCATGAACGCCCAGCTGAAGGAGGCTGTGATTGCTGGAATGGTGTTCAGAAAGACTAATACATGTTTTTTGGTTCTAGAATCCATTCCCCTCACAATTCAAATGTATATTTGTTCTAATCTTAGATGTTTGTGTTTCAGCATGCTTTTAGAATAACATTATAAACAGAACAAAACAAAGCAAAAACGGAAAAGAAATGCTTATATTTCCACTTGTCCCATTGGCATTCATAGTAAAATTGTTTAAATTAATTCTTATTTTATATTAGGGACCAGCATCTTGATCTCTTTTTTGGAACTGATGTAGAGCTTAGCTTTTTGAGTAAGTCATATTCTATTATTACAATAATGACTCCTTTGTGAAGTTTGGTTGTAGCCCTTCTGAAAAGTCTACTGATATTATTAGTAAATACAACATTTTTCTAACATGAAATGCTTTGAGGGATGCATGAGTGTCTTTCATGAACTCTCTCTACTCAATTGCTTTCGATGTGACCTCAGATGTTGGGCTTGCTGGTGAATTGTTTCAGATCATTTAGGGCATGAAACACTGTCCTCTATCTTCAAAGGAACCCAGGGTTTTGCCTCAGTTCTTGGCCTGTGGTGATAATTTCCTTTGTTCAGATTTTCTTTCAAGCTCTTCTTTCTTTTCACTTAAATCTGAAGGATTCTTTTCTTTTCATCTTAAATGTTATCTCATCTTCTTCATTGGCAGGTAGTAAGGCATATCTTGTGTTGTGTTTTTTGTCTTTTTAAATACAGTATAAAAACTTGACCATTAGGTTATGGTGGGTTTTGTTTGTTTAGGTGACTTTAACTTGAAGATTGAATCTTAATAATTTATCCACTAGTCCCCTTCAATTCTTAGAAATTAAAAAAATATTTCTGCAGTTTTGGTTCCCATTGTTCAGCATCTCAGAGCTTTCCAGTCTATGGTTTTCTTGGTCCTTGAATTTGTCTTGCATTGTTATCATTCATTTGTGCACATTGTACTAGTATACTTTCCAATCAGTTAATTCGTTGAAGAGAGCTATGGTTTTGACTTTGTCAGATCACTTATACCTTTAGTTTCTTTCTGGAGGAGTAGTTCTTAAACATTTTGGAATAGTGGACCCCTTTCTGGACTCAAATACAATTATTGACAAGTGTCTTACTGGAAAACTGTGGATTCTGTTCCCAGAAAAAGGGGAATATCTAAATTCAGAGCTTCATGGATCCCAAGTTTCTACATGACTCTCCCCTCCTTTTAAAAAACTTCATGGAGAACATAGTATGTATCCACTGCTTGAGCTTGCTTTTTCACTTGAACATGTATTGTGAATGTCTTTGGAAAGTCCTTCAATTAGGTGGGAGTGGTGAATATGAAAAGTAACAGCCAATCAGTCCCTTCCATGACTGCTGGAGTCAGTCATTTCTGTTGTACTTCTAATTCAGTTTAATAATCACATCTTTATGTTCTTTTCTCTGTAAATATGTACTTACCTTGGGAAAATTTTGGTGGACCATTTGGTATCTGCATAGCTTTCATTTCATTTTTTAAAAATAATCTGTATCCTCCTTTCTCACTCATAGACCTGGACAATGCAGAGGAAGTGGGAGGGGCTCCTGAGGCAGGTGCAGGGTGACCCAGGCCCAGGGTCTAAGGCAGGCGACTCCAGAAATTGAGAGGGTCAGAGCCCATGGACGTTGACTTCTTAGGTGATGATTTTTAAAAAATTATATTTTATTGATTATGCTATTACAGTTGTCCCATTTGTCTCCCATCATTCCCCTTCACCCTGCACACCCCCTCCCACCCACATTCCCCCCTTTAGTTCATGTCCATGTGTCATAAGTTCTTTAGCTTCTACTTTTCCCACACTATTCTTGCCCTCCCCCTGTCTATTTTCTACCTACCACCTATGCTACTTATTCTCTGTACCTTTTCCCCCTCTCTCCTCCTCCCACTCCCCTATTGCTAACCCTCCATGTGATCTCCATTTCTGTGTTTCTGCTCCCATTGTAGTTGTTTGCTTAGTTTGCTTTTGTTTTAGGTCTGGTTGTTAATATCTGTGAGTTTGCTGTCTTTTTACTGTTCATATTTTTTATCTTCTTTTTCTTAGATAAGTCCCTTTAACATTTCATATAATAGGGCTTGGTGATGATGAACTCCTTGAATTTGATCTTATCTGAGAAGCGCTTTATCTTCCCTTCCATTCTAAATGACAGCTTTGCTGGATAGAGCAATCTTGGTTGTAGGTCCTTGCCTTTCATGACTTGGAATACTTCTTTCCAGCCCCTTCTTGCCTGTAAGGTCTCTTTTGAGAAATCAGCTGACAGTCTGATGGGAACTCCTTTGTGGGTGACTGTCTCCTTATCCCTTGCCGCTTCTAGAATTCTTTCCTTCATTTTAATCTTGGCTAATGTAATTACGATGTGCCTTGGTGTGTTCCTCCTTGGGTCCACCTTCTTTGGGACTGTCTGAGCTTCCTGGACTTCCTGGAAGTCTATTTCCTTTGCCAGATTGGGGAAGTTCCCCTTTATTATTTGTTCAAATAAGTTTTCCACTTGTTGCTCTTCCTCTTCCCCTTCTGGTACCCCTATAATTTGGATGTTGGGACATTTAAAGATGTCCTGGAAGTTCCTAAGCCTTTCCTTGTTTTTTTGAATTCTTGTTTCTTCTTTCTTTTCTGTTTGGTTGTTTCTTTCTTCCTTCTGGTCCACTCTGTTGATTTCAGTCCCAATTTTTCTCCCATCACTATTGGTAGCCTATGTGTTTTTCTTCATTTCACTTATTGTAACCTTCATTTGTTCATCTAATTAGCAACCAAAATCAACCAATTCTGTGAGCTTCCTAATCACCAGTGCTTCCTAATCACTGTGCATCTGATAGGTTGGCTACCAGTGCTTTGAGCTGTGCATCTGATTGGTTGGCTACCTCTTGGTCGCTTAGATGAATTAGCTCTGGGTCTTTGATCTGTTCTCTCGTTTGAGCCATTTTTGGTTTTTGGGTTTTTTTTTGTTTGTTTGTTTTTGTTTTGGTGTGGTCGTGACTGTTATGTAGCGAGGGGTGGAGCCTTAGGTGTTCACCAGGGTGGGGCAACCCAGTCACTGGGTTGTGATGCTGGATGTGGGGCAGGGTCCGAGAAGGAACAATGGTGCTTGCTCCACTCTCTCTCAGATTCCAGTCCCTTCCTCTGCTTTCCCCAAGCAAATTGGGCCCTTCTGGTGCTGATTTCCGTGTGGGTGGGCTTGTGTACATTTTAGGACCCTGTGGGTCTCTCTAACGAACTCTCCTGTGAGGCTGGGATTCTCTCCCGGCACCTCAACCCCTACAAGTGTTTTCAATCGGTGCTTTTAGGCTTTATTTCCCAGTGCTGGGGCCCTGCGTTGTGAAGTCTGTCTTGCTGCTCGTTTTCACTTGGTTTATCTGTGCAGGAGTGTGACTGTGGTCAGCCGCCTTGTGCGCCTCGCTTGGTCTCCTCCTTGCCTCCCCACGCTCGGTAACCCCTGCCTGTGCGCCTGGGGTGTGCCAACCGCTGCCTGTACGCCCGGGACCACTAGCCACTGCTTTTTCCTGCCGTGACCCCTCCCCACCTGCCACCAACTCCGCCCCTCTTACCGGTCTGGGCGAATCCTTGTCAGACTTCCGTACAATTCAATTTTCTATCTGTTCTGTTTGTGTGTTTTTTGGTTCTATATTTTTGTTGTCCTTAATCTTGGTTGTCAGAGGAGGCACAGTGTGTCCACCTATGCCTCCATCTTGGCCGGAAGTCTCTTAGTTGATGATTTATATGTATTTTTGTAATTTATTTAAAGAATGTCCTCCAGCTTTGAGATATAATTGGCATGTGAGATTGTATAAATGTATTGTTAATATCAAGCATTAAAAGTTAGACTTATCACACATCCAGGTGTCAGATAGGCTTCCTGGTTCATTTACATGTGATTGGAGTGGTACCTCCTTATTGGCAGATCACCCTGGGCAGGTCATTATTTCTTTCCTAAGAAAGTGTCTTAGAAGAGCATAAACTGTGTAGAAGCAGAATAAAGAAGGAAAATATCCCTATCATAATAGTGTTTCTTCAGTTCTCTTTATATCTTCTTCTTCTGAATATTATAGTTAAATGTGTTATTTTTTTATTTCATATTTATTGTACTTTTTCCATTACCATTTAGTGTCCTTATACCTCTCCCCCACCAGCAATCACCACACCGTTGCCCATGTGTCCTTCTTCCTTTTTGCTCAATATAGCTATATAGTTAAGTATGCTATTAAAGATTTCATATCTTGTTGTTAAATATCCTGTACCTTTTAAGGCAATTAAGCAAGTGAGTGGTTTTTCTGCAATGATCTAAATGGCTACTCAGAAAAGAGGTTCAAGCAATGCTTTACTCTTAGCTTGGTATGTTTATTATTTGAAAAGTGTTCCTTCTTTTATTTATTTTTAAAATTTTATTTATTTACTCTTTAGAGAGTGGGGAAGGGAGGGAGAGAACTAACAATGTGTGGTTGCCTCTCTCATAGCTCCAACCAGGGAACCTGGGCCTCAACCCAGGAATGTGCCCTGACTGGGAATCGAACCTGTGACCTTTTGGTTCCCAGGCTGACACTTAATCCACTAAGCTACACCAGCCATGGCGTGTTTCCTCTTTTAAATTGGACAGGTCTTGAAGACAACTACTGATGAAGGTCATTACCCAAAGTGTTATAAGTCATTCAAGAGTATAGTTTGAGATACAGGTTTTGCTTATGTGTTGGAACCAGTTGAAGGAGCTTTTTCAAAATGTACATGTCTGAACATCACTCTCATCCCAGTGAATCAGAACCTGGGGGTGGGGCCCAGACATGTCACTCTTAGCAAAATCCCTCTGGGTAGCTACTGTATGCCCTTGGCTAGGAAATACTGATGTAACAGGTGTTCCTCCTCTGGCATTACCAAGAATGCTTGCGTAGCTTTTCCCTATAGGAAGAAGTTCCTGTTTTAAGTTTCTATAAATTAATGCTTATTCAATAATGGCATACAAGACCACATCCATCTGAAAGTATCCATATGCCCCTAATTAATGAACTTGCTAATGGGTGTTTTCTGTTGTTGGAACTTCTCCTTTGCTTTGCCTCTGGGTACTGATAGAGTTGTAGTCAAAACCTGAGAGTGGGCACAAAGCTTCACTAGGAGTGTTTGGTGGTCAGGGTCCAAACTTGTGCAGCAATGACAGCGCAGATGCGAGCATGAAGCTGTCATCGCCTGCAGTTCACTGCGCTCCACCAGGCACCGGGCGGTTTGAACAGCGTCGGACTGGGCTGAGATCTGGTAGGGAGCTGGGTGTGTACCTCTCCGTAGTACTTGGCCTGTCTGTCCTCCAGGAGGAACGTGCAGGTGATACCTGCAGTTCTGTAGAGTTTCTGAAATACTTGGAAGCTCTGTCAGGCTTAGCTAATATCTGCCTTGTATCTTAAAAAAATTTTTTCATTCTGTTTTTTATCTTTGTTTCACGAGCATAACTTTCTCTTCTTAACTGTTCTCAACAGGCAAATCCCTGTGCTAGAAAACAGTGTTTTCTCTGTTAACAAATAGTGAAGGGAGGGAGGAATGAATAGATTAATGGATGGATGGGCGAGTGAAAGGTGAACTTGAGGTCTTTCAGTGGAGAAGGGTGGCTTGTTGGGGCCGGGGGAAGGGGGAGAAAGAGAAAGATGGGGGAGGCAGTTGACTGATTAACCTTTCCAGTGAGTCTGGGAAGTAAATGGATTTCATCAGGGAGGGGTTTGCACTTTGCCTTGTTTCCTGTGGAGTTCTTGTAGGAAGCGAGGACATGAACTTTATTACTTCATGTCCGAGTTGCCTGTGCTCCGGTCCACTGCCTGCAAAGATCTCCTTTCCTGCTCTGATTAGGCAACATTTTCCATTGTAGTTGTCTCACCATCACCAGGTGACTGTCCCTTCCTTTAGAGCCCCTAGCCTTCCTCCTCTCCCCTGAGTTACTGTAGTATTTGACTTGTCCTTCCCACTTTTGCATTTAATTATAGTCTCCCCTGATTTGCTTCTTGTTTTATGGGAGCGAGGTAATTTACCTTCCCAAACAGATGGTAACCTCATGAAGAGCAGCGCTGCATTTAGGTCACTTCTGCCTCCCTGTTGCTCCTCGGAGAGCAGGGCTCCTGCTTCTAGGTCCTGCACAGACCCTCCCTGCAAGCTTGAAGGATCACTTCCTTTCCACTTGTGGTGTGATGGATGATGGAGGGATGTATCTTTGCCCCCCAGACTGGGTTAGCCCTAAGAACAGTGACTTATGTGACTTAAATTCATTGTGTTTCTTTGACCTGCTTCTTGCTGACTAGACTGTTTTCCTAGAGAGTTTACTCCCCTATTACTAATAGTATTGGTGGGAGGAGGGGGAAATAGAGACTGGTTCCAGAGTTCTAGCAAGACCTGTTCTAGGCCCCTCCCCGTGGGTGCAGGTTCTTGTCAAGTGGGCCCAATGGTCTGGTTTGTCCAGACTTGCAGTGGTGCCTGTGAACTTGCTCAACATTGACCCAAATACTTGGGGTGGGACGGGACACTGAGTGAACTTTCCCCTCTCTTCTGCTTTCTCTTTCTCTAGGTCTCTCCTTCCCTCTGTCCCTCCCTTTTACCCCAACCTCTCTCACTAGAGAAGTTATAATATCAAAAATTGGCCTGGAATGCCCCTATCATAAGTTCTGCTACTCTATAGAGTATCCTTATTGACTAATATGTTGGTGTTCAAGAAAGGTGGCATTGGAACTAAGTATCCACTATTTATGAAGTTACACTTGCAGTTTTTTAACCTGAGGTAGCAACTGTACAGTAGTAATAACAGCTGTGCTGTGATGGGTGGAGTCTGCCCATATTTCTTCAGAATGTATTTCAGAAACAACAGTGATAAATAAAACTTGTGTATGAATTTGATTATTTGTTCTGCTTCAAAAAATAGCAAATCAGACTTTAGATTTATTATTGCTGAGACTTTGCCACATGTGACTAGAGCAGATATTTTGAAAGGAAGTGCTAAGTCTGCCTCCGCGTCGGTGGAGACGTAGCCGGCTGGGAGTTGTAGGTGTCAGCAGAAGCACGGGCATTGCACCTCAGGTCGGTGGTCTTCAGTTTGAATTTACACATGCTGTCTCCTCCTCCTCTCATTATTTAAAAATTTTTAATTTTTTTTATTAAGAACCTGGCTTGGTTGCTTCAATTATTGCTATATCAAAGCATTTTCTTAAACTGGCCACCTCCATTCCTATATAACTTGAATGCCTTTTCGTAGCTAGAGGTGATTGGGAATATGTTTATGAACAGAAACATCATTTTCACCAACAAAATAGCTCCACTGGCAAGAAGGGACTAGAGGGCGACATTCAACCTACGGTGAGAGGACCTCGAACCATGCAGCAACACGGTTTTCGTCAGGTTGCTTCCAGGAGAGCACGGGCTGAGGGCTGTCCTCCTGAGTGGCCAGAGGGTGTGGGCAGATGTCCCTGGCCTGGCCACACCCTGCAGTAGCTGGTGGGGCTCTGCAACTCAGCAGGCTGACATCTGGGGAGGGCTGTGCTTTCTCTGTTTTCCCAGAGCTATTCCTTCCGAACTCCATCCCAGCTTGGCCATTTTCTACCTTTGTGATTAGGGGATACTATTTAAATTCACTGCGTCTCAGTTTCCTCAGCTAGAAACGGGGACATGGATAGATAGTAGCCACTTCGTCTGGTAATTGAGAGGATTCAGTGAGTAACTCAGGTCAGAACCAGGCCTGCTAAATATTAGCAAGTACTTGTTTTGTTTAGTCATCATGCAGCTGCAAGTAACAGATCCCAAACAGTGGTGATTAACACATGTGAATGTTTATTTTTCTCCTGCGATGAGAGGCTCAGGGCCGGTGTGGTGGTTTTATGAGGCCATCATCAGACTCCAGGATTTCCACTCTGCTGTCAGTAGTGTGTGTCATTGTCACCCCACACCCATAAAGGCTGCCTCATGGCCAGCACCTTTCTTAGGTTCCAAGCAGGAAGAGGAGGAAGGGCAAAGGGCAAAAGGTGAGCACCAGCTCAGTTGCCTCATCTTGTTAAAAGATTTCCCAGAAGCCTCACCCACAGGTTCCACATCTGTCCTCTTGGCCAAAATTATATCATGTGGCCTTATCCAGATGGGAGGAAAGGAGATGAAGCTTTTTAAATTGGGCACATTATTATCCCCAACAATGTCCAGGTTACTACTGGTAGGAAGGAAGAAGTAGGACACGGATATTGGGCAGGCAAACTGGCAGTGTCTGCCACAGCACTCAAGAAAATGTCCTTGAGTGTGGCTGTCCCCAGAGAAAGGAACTTTGGAGGAAGAGGGTGTCAGGATCCTGCCTGGGAATTGGGGAGACACGCAGACCTTGTGGAGTGAGGCAGCAGCACTCGTTTCCTGCCTGTCTTGTGTGGGAGCCTCGCCCTGCCCCACCCCACGTTTCTCTGCTGCGCCCCCCCCCCCCCGCCCGCCTCCCCGACCCCCGCAACCCCGCCTTGCCCACCTCCCTTCCCCATTACTTCTCCAGGGACTTCATGTCCTTATCAGACCTTTCTCTTTCTTCTCTTGCCCACAAGTTCCAGGCTGCTTCGGGGGATCACCTGGAGACAGTGGCGGTCTGGTGGCCCCACCAGCACTGAGGCCAGGATGCAGAGCAGCTGGTCGTTCCCAAGGGGTGGGGAGAGGGCAGCAGCGTGCACTTGGGGAGTTTTTCAGTGTCCACCTCTCTGCTTGCTCTGCTCCTTCCTCCTCCCATCGAATCCATAGGCCTACGTACTTCCTAGGTTTTACTGGCATTCCATTCCCATGCTAAGTGTTAGCGAAGTGGAAAAAGAGACTTTGCCTCAATTTGTCAGCAGGCAAAACCTGGCTCACGCTTGGTGGACCCGGCGTGGTGTTGCCCACCTGTGGCGGCCACCTCCGGGAGGGGGCGCTGTGCTTACTGCACACTGCAGTCAGTGGTCTGATAACCAGGTGTCACCCTGTAAAACACTACCCCAGTCAGAAATAACAAAAGATGTCTCAGCCCTGGGAACAGCGACGCCAAACTTAGGCTTGGGCTTTATTAATAAAACAGGCTGTTTTTATTAATATATTTCGGCCTGCATTTTGTTAAAAGCACAATACCAGCCAACATTTCAACAGCTTTCCTTACCTGTTTGCAGGACTCTCACGTCCCCTCCAGAACCAGTGAACTTTTTATTAAAAAAACAAGGTGGCGGTGTGGGGGGCAGTTCTGGTGTGGTGTTTTCTAAGGATTTGCCATGCACCTACTTCTAATTCCATTAGCTTTCAATAGAGAGCCAACGCAAACACAATTAAGGACGGCTCATTATGAAGGCTTTGTAGTCTGGCCAGGACTAAAAGTGGTGTCTCCAGTGCCCTCTGCTTTAAATGAGAGATTTTATTTTCTCAGTCAAGTGGCTTGTACATGCAGTGGATCAGCAAGGGAAGTCAATTTTTTAAAAAATGTGTGTTTATTTTGTTTAGTGCTATTTCAATTCTGCAAACCAACTTATGTAGTACAGGGAAGATACAGTTAAAGTCCATAAATGGAAGGTAAATGCTTCTGTGTCAGAGTAGTTAAAAAGGAAGATGATCAAGACTAGTGTGTCAATTCAGTTAAAAATACGTATTTTTTGGTATATGGGAACACATAATAAATCATTCAAACAATGCATTACAATTCTCCTTGACTACCCTACCCCATCATAGCTCCCTACTTAGAGGTAAACAGTGTCTTCACTCTTTTTTACTATGCATTTATATTTACCCATGGAAGTTATCCTTAAAACCGCTCATAGTAGTACAGTATACATTATACAAGTTTCTGCTTTTATCAGAACAACACATCTTTTTAAGTTGAAATATATTTGACATATAACATGCAAATTTGAGGTATATAACATGTTAATTTGATACATTTATGTATATTGTAATATCATAGACACTGTAGTAATAATTAGCACCTCTGTCACATCACATAATTATCCCTTCTCTTTTTTAAAGATTTTATGTATTTATTTTTAGACAGAGGGGAAGGAAGGGAGAAAGAAGGAAAGAAACTTCAATGTATGGTTGCCTCTCACACGCCCCCTACTGGGGACCTGGCCTGCAACTCGGGCATGTGCCCTGACTGCGAATGGAACCGGTGACCTTTAGTTCACAGGCTGTCACTGAATCCACTGAGCCACTCCAGCCAGGGCTAATTATCACTTCTTTTTAGTGGTTTAAATAATAATTTCTAATCTCATAAATTTGATTAGAACAATATATCTTGAAGATCATTACAAAGCAGCACCTTTATACTTGTATCTCTTTTTTATTGCTACATAATATTCTGTATTTTATATGTAGCATGGTTTCACTCATTCCCTTGCGGCTGGGCATTTAGATGGGAGCCAGTATTTTTGTTTTCGGCTTTGTTTTGGGGGTATGACAGACTGTGATGCAATTGTTTGAGATGTCTTCCTACACATGGGTGAGTGTTTCAGCATGGTAGATGGTGAGAAGTTATATTTGAGACATAGAGAGCGCACATTTAAAAATTTTTTTAAAAAGATTTTATTTATTTATCTTTAAAGGGGAAGGGAAGGAGAGAGGGAGAGAAATGTATGGTTGCCTCTCGTGCGTCCCGTGCTGGGAACTGTCCTGCAACCCAGGAATGTGCCCTGACTGGGAATTGAACCGCGATCTTTTGGTTTGCAGGCCCGCGCTCAAGCCACTGAGCTACACCAGCCATGTAAAATTTTAATAGCTCCTTCCAAATCACCTTCTAAAGTGGCTATACTAATGTCCCTCCCAGCAGTATGTGGCAGTTTCAACATATTTTATTACATGATATTTTTTTCTATGTTTCTAGGCAGCCTTTAAAGTTTAGCTTTTATGTACATTTTTATTTTATGACATATGTTCTCAGCTACATTTAGAACATATATGTATTTAATAATGGTTTGAATTTGAAATGATGGTAAATATGAAATCGCTCTTACTCCATTGAAGCCGCAGAAGTCCCCTGAGAAATTGTGTCGCTCTTAACTCTATTTTAGTGATCTCTTTTACGTAGTAAGATGCTACCTGTTGATTTTTATGTACAGTTGGCGTTGTTTGTGGCCACCAAGCATCTGTCCTCCCTCTACTTTTCTTATTAGCAGAACATCTTTTTTCTTTTTATTCTTCAGAAAAGTGACCCTGATTCAGGAGTAACTCGTTGAAATTCTCTTCCTTGCCACCTGAGCTCAGTGCAAGCATATGATGTAGTTCTAGCCTACAGGGTAAGGCAAGACCCTTGTTAAAGGACTTCTGAGAAGGATTTCCTCTTTTAAAGAAGACACAGGGAGAGAAGAACTCTCCCTTCTCGTGCATTGTCTCTCACTGTGACACCAGGGCGGTGGGTGTCATCCTCTGGTGAGAGCCCTGTGTGCTGGCAGAACAACATGAGGAGGCACCGTGGGGAGGTGTTTTGGCCTTGGTCTGCCAGACCGGTTAGGCACGCTCTCAGCTGCACGGAGCAGCGCTTCAGCTGAAGCGTCTTCGGCTGGAGTTTTCTTTTTCTCATTGATCTTGGCTCAGCTTTTCAGTGATGTCATTGAGGCTGAGGCTACATCCATGCGCTGACTCCTCCTTACGCCTTTACTTCTGATCTCAGCCCGAGAGAGGAGCCCCATGTGGAAGGAAGCAGAGGAGCCTCTCGGAGGCCGAGGCCGGCCTGTCTCCTCTTATTGCCCCCACTGGGTCAGCGGCGTCTCTACCCTCAGGCTAACTGGGAAGTCAGACACCAAGTACAGGGGGAAATGGTTTCCAGGACTGGCTCATTACACCAGTCATGATTTGTCTCCTCGTGCAGTCTTGGCACTAGTCATGCAACAAATTATTTTTCAGTTTGAGCCATTTTGAGTTGGGATTTTTTTTTTTTTCCATTTGTAGCCAATAGAGTTCTAACAGATATATTTAAACAAATGGGAATAGAATGACAAAATTACTGGGTTTCTTTAAGGCATGAACCTAGTTATGTGTTCCTTTGGTGCCTATGTGCTTTTGCACCTTTCCCAACATTTTTTGTTAATGTATTTTCTTTTGGGAGACTTCCTATCCTACCTCAGTGTATGTTGCTTTGCAGCAGTGGTATAAGTGCGGGCAGGGCTAGGGCAGAATTAGCATGTGAGGTTCATTGAACCAACCAGAACCCCCTGGGGGGCTTGGGCTGGAACTGCGAGGAGAGGACGAAAAAGAGGAAAGTGGTAAGAGAAAAGACTTTCGTGATCTCATCTTTTGAGCTGTTTCTCTCTGGACACTTCCCTTTTTGCTTATGTCTTTAAGTTGTGTTTCTAGTATTTGCTACTGAATGCCTAACTCATACGGTGTCCAGGCTGAACTCTTCATTATTCTCAAGTCTTGGTTGGCTCCAAGCCTTGTTTTGGGCTCTTTGGGAGGAGATAGTAGTAGTAGAATCCTGTGGGGACAGACAGCCCACTTGTCTCTTTTGACCAAGCTGTGAGTGTCCGTGTGAATCCACAGGTCAGATGTAAGGGAGGATGATGGCAGGGAGCCTAAGGTGCATCGTGCAGCTGTGCACGTCTCTCCCTTTCAGCGGACACTCCTGCAGGTGGTGTGGTGCTGGATAGTAATCAGGATGTTGGCGAGAACGGTGATTATTACTGAGCATCACTGTGTACCAGGTGCTGTGCGTAGCACTTTGTACTCATCACCTTCGTAACAACGTGTGAGGCGGGTGATACCGGTATTACCTTTTTATAGAGGAAAATGAAATTAAGAAACTTGGTCAAGGTTATGTGGTCAATGGCAGTAGTGGGACTTGAGCTCAGGTGGTCTGACTCTTGGATTGTATGTAACCCTCATGTATTTCCAGCAGGCCTGAGTGGCCTCCACTGTGTCCTAGGTCCTTCCCGGCATTGATGCGCTGCCAGTTTTGGCCCCCAGCTCACCCACCCACCATCCAGAAGTACACCTTTTCAATTAGCGTTGGCCTGTGAAACTCTGCCCCCTTTGAGGCTGATAGAAAATCTACTTCCTTGTCTGCCTTTTTTTTGTCATTTTATTTGGAAGTAACATATACATTGGGAACTCACCAGCATGTATTGTCTGTATCAGCAATTTTGCATCTTCTTGGGATTGTGCATTCTCTGGATAAGCTTTATTTTCCCTACAGAAAAATGCATATAGGCATGTAAATTTGCTGGGCTCATAAGTGTTCTGAAAACACTGTATTTACATGCCTGGCATTTAATGGTCATGGATTAAGCAGATGTACAATATTGTGGGGATGAGCGAAATGTTTCTGTCATGTAAATGTCTTTAATGTGTTTACGGTTTTTTCCTAATCCCCTGGAAGGCACTGATAGCCTCAATCTTCCACTCAATGTATTTGTGTATTATGATGTAACTAACACAGTTATTCGTCTTACAAGTTATAGAGTTTTGTTGATAATGGCAGTTGAAGGAGACCCCTCTGCTTTATTTTGTGCCAAATCATTCTATTTTAAGTAGTAACTGCAGTCTCTAGTTCATAGTAATGGACCAGGAATTTTCTTAAAAAAAAAAAAAAGATTTTATTTATTTTTAGAGAGAGGGGAAGGAAGGGAAAAAGAGAAGGAGAGAAATATCAATGTGTGGTTGTTTCTCATGTGGCCCCAATTCTGGACCTGGCCCGAAACCCAGGTGTGTGCCCTGACTAGGAATTGAACTGGCGACCCATTGGTTCTCAGCCTGCACTCAATCCATTGAACTATACTAGCCAGGGCCTGGACCAGGAATTTTCTTTAAGGAAAGTTAACTGAAATTAGAAAAGTTATTAGAAATAAAGCTTTCAGTATAGGTAACAAGTTTTATCAAATCTAATAGACTCAAGAAATGAGTTTGTCCTATAGACCTATCTACATTATTAACAATACCTCTTTTATAGAGAAAGTAGGAGTCTTGGATACATGTTGCCTTGAAACTTATATAAAACTTTCAATTCTACTCTTTTATCAGTTCAAGTTGATTTACACATACGAAATCTGAAAATGAGCTTTTTTTTTTTTGAAAGACCAACTGCTGAAATTCTGCTGCATATGTGAGTATAATTTTTGTGTTTGGATTATTAGTACTAAGACTTAAAAATCTTGAGACTGTTTGCTGTTGAAAACTGGCTTCTTTTATCTCAGAAATTACTTGGTATGAAAAACATGCTATTCAAAGTAGTTTCCATGATTTTCTAAGACATGTTAGCGCTTTTCAAACAAACTTAAAGCCTTCATTTAATATGATTTTCACTCTTGTGAACTAAAATACGTGCTTGGACAAAAAGTACCTTGGTCCAGAATTCTTTTGTTGGGGCTCACTGTTGCAGAACAGACTTCCCTGCTGAGCGGCTGCTTTGCCCTGCGGCTGGATAGTGCATGAGGCTGGCAGGGTTGCAGGTCAGTGTCGGGAACTGGGGAGGAGGCAGCTCTTCTGTTATGCTCAGGTAGCACCACAGCATTGCTGGGAGGACCTCAAAGGGAATTGCACCTCTGAGGCCCAAAGACGCATACAGTAGTCCCCCATCATCCACAGTCTCCCTTTCCCTGGTTGTAGGTACCTGGGGTCAACCACAGTCGGAACATACTAAATGGGAACTTCCAGAACACAATCCATGAGTGTGCAGTTGTGCGCTTCTCTGAAACTCTGCGATGAACTTGCTGTCCTGCTCTATCCTCCCTGGGAGGTGACTCATCCTGTCGTCCAGGGCACGTTGTGGGCGCTTCCACCCATTAGTCACTTAGTAGCCCTCTTAGTTTTTAGATTGACTGTATCACCATGCTTGTGGTCAAGGCTCCCTTATTTTATCCCATAACGGCCCCAAGCACAAGAGTACTGATGCTGGTGATTTGGATACGCCAAAGAGAAGCTGTAAAGTGCTTCCTTTAAGTGAATTGTGTGTGTATATATGGGAAGATGCATAGTGTATGGAGGGTTTGGTACCGTCCACTGTGGGCCTCGGAACTTACCCCCCATGGATAAGGAGGATTACTGTGCTGCCTTCTCTCGCAGTCACTTACTGCTAGAGTCTAGATTGTGGAACTTTGTATTTATTTTATAGCATGTATGAGTTTAAAGACATCACAAAGCATCCATTTCGGTCTCCCGCGTGTGTTCCTTGAAGTAGCTGTCCTTCAGAAACAGACCTCAGCATTCAACTTGAGAGCCATGTGGGGTGGAGGAGGCACAAGGGAACTCCGCTCTGTAGTTGGGACTGCTGACCATCCTCACGTTTGTGAGCATCGCCACTGCTTTTGTTGTGTGCAAAGCAACTTGTTTTTCTTGAGTTCCCCAAGCTTTCGTTCACTGAGGGAAAACTCAGAGCATCAACATTTTAACCCTGACTGGATTCCATCTCACTTCCAACTCAATGTCAAAGGAACTTGAACAATTTTAAGGTATAATAATATGTAGATTGAAAATCATTGCTATAAGATTTTTTTCTTGCTTTTTTTGCTTATGGACTAGATGAGGTGTTTTTGCCTTCTGATCTGTTTCAGGGCTGATCTGTGTGAACACTTTCTTTTCCTTTTGGTTGGTTGTATCAGGTGATGGTGTATTTAGAAGTGATGTTCACTGCTATAATGTCAAAAACTTAAAAGAGAGACTATGGTAGATTCATCTCTGTTCATAACTTTAATTAACACTGTGGCTTGCATTCAGTGAGCAGATGAATGTATTGCTTGAGTGCTTACCAAGTGTCAGGTGTGGTGCTGGTTTCTGGAGCTACAAAGTTAAATAAAGTAGTGTTGTTCTTTAGGAGATGGAAGAGAGAGTTAAAGAAGAGGAACGAATTCCTGAACAGTGTGGAGCGTTACAGGCCGATGTGCAGGGTGCAGGGAGGCACTGCAGAGTATTTTATCCGACCCTGGGGTACCAGGTCTGTGAGGAGGCCCTGTCTCAGATGTTACGGAAGTAGCACAGGCCAGCCAGATGAAGGTGCAGTCACGGAGCACAGAGGGGCAATAAACAGCATGACTCCTGACAGGAAATACAGGCACTGGGGACAGGATGCTAGGCAGCTGGTGGCAAGAGACTGTGGAGAAGATGAGGCACTGATCATGGAGGATTTGGTCCCGGCCTATAGAGTTGACCTGAAGTGATGAGGTCAATATGCGGAATAAGTAGGTGACTCTGTAGGCATTTGAGTAGACATTTAAAACACCCTTTGTGATGGATAGACATTTAAATGAGTAGACATTTAAAAACATCCATGGTGATGGGCATTGTGGTGGCAAGTGTCATTTTGCTGTTTTGAAATTCTGTGAAATGATTGATAACATCAATTAATCACAGTCTTAGAAAATGGGAATTAGGCAGTGGTAACAGCTTCTTCTCTGTGGGGAATGAAGTGTTTCAGTTGCGGGAGTGGAAAGAGGGGGAGGGAAAGGAGGAGAGAGAAGGTACAGACTGCTTTCTCCTCCAGGCGGGAGGGAGGAGGATACGGAGGAATGTGCATGGGGTAGGTTGTGATTTGTAGGCGGGATTGGGGGGGTGGGGTGGGAACCGAAGGCTGTGAGAAAGTCATAGGGACTTGCATTCCTGCAGCTCTTTGCTGCTTTGTGGAGCCCCTTCAGCTGTATCACTGTTTTGAGCTTGCCAGATCGGTGTTTAAGAAGCACAACAATAATACTTCTCTTTGCGTTCAGAGAAGTTAAGTGAATTGCTTAAAGAAAGCAATTAGGAATTGAAAGGTATGGCATAAACCCCAGCTTCTGGCTGCAGAACTCATGTACTTTCTACATTAATGCACTTCTGTCCTGCTGGGTGGCAGTCCAGAGTCCTGGCCCTTTTCCTCCCAGCTTCGCAAGCAGCTTGCTTCAGTGGGGAGAGTACTGTGCGGACAGACCCCTCACCGTGCGCAAACCTGCCTCCATCAGAGGAGGTGGTGTGGGGCTCACTCTCTGTGAGTAGTCATTCTGGTTACATGATGGAAATTTGCTTTGTGGTTGTGCCTAATATGTCTTAGAAATACCCTTCCAATCAAGTAGTAAAGTCAAGGTAGCAACGCGGGGTGAGTGTTGTTGGAATGGTGCCGAGAGAACTGAACACCTTTGTCTTTTTTTCCCTGCTTAGTATTTCCTTGCCACACACTTAGGGCTGATAAAAATCTGTTCTGTTTTTGGTGGCTGCAGTATTTTAATTCTGGAAAACTTTTGAGGTGAGAATATGAGTGTTCATATTTTTGTTTATACACAGGTTATTAGATGAGCACGTGCAAAAAATGGTAACATCTAAGTTAGGTCTGTGGTCTCGTTAATTGTGCTGTGCCCATCAGCTTCCTGTTTCTGATGATGTGCTGTAGTTTTGCAAGACCTTACCGTGGGGAAGCTGGGTGATGGGTACTCTGATCTCTGTACTCTTTTTGCAATTTCTTGTGGGTCTATAATTATTTCAAAATAAAAAGTGAAAAAAAAGTAGAGCGGATGTGTCAGTGAAGTTAATATTAAGAAAATCAGATATTTTTACTACTTTGAAGCAGTTTGCCACGACTAAATCATAGCGCAAACAACATACTCATAGTTCATTCATTCCTCAGTTCTTTACTGAGTTCTCAGCATCAGGCATTGTCCTTCGTGTGGAATAACGGAGATGGGCCTTTCTGCAAGGGCTTAGCCAGGAAGAGCACCCCACCCCCACTCCCATCCCATTTGCTTCTGTGCTGTGGAGCTGGGGTTCTTCACCTGAGGTCCATGGGTTTCGTGGGTAACATTTTGTGTGTACGTGCTTTCTGTGAAATGTGTCCTTAGTGTTCATCAGATTTTCAAAGGTTAAGGGCTGCTGCCTTGGATTATTGCTTCTCTTGTGTGGATTTTGAAAAGGAATTTCAATGTATAGGGACATTCTGGAGGCAGTTAGCATCCTGCTCAGTCATTTTTGGGGAACTGTGTAAGATTTCTAGCAAACCTTTCTGTATTTCTCTTTAGTTGACAGAACAGAGAAGGCATCAGAGTCTTAGACAAAGTTTGACTTGCTAAACTAAACTATTTAGTGCTGTTGAGTCGATCAGCATAACTGCGATTTTTGGGGTGGTCAACTTGTTTAGCAAAGCATACACTGATAAAGAAACTTAGACAATCCTTCTGAGGGAGCTTGTGTTTGATGCCTGATCCTGAACACTGTTGGCCCAGAATAGCTTTTCATTGCCCTCTGTTCCAAGTCACTAACTTGCCTCTACATATCTCTGCTCTTCAGAATCTGTGTGGTTTTCCATATTAGTCCTGGTACAGCTTAAAATTCACGACATGTTTTACATGTTCTCTCTTCTGCGTGTGGTTGGTGCAGTCGTGCAGTTTTCTCTCAAAGAAAAATTAAAATCAATCTGGAAATCGTAGTGAACTTCTTTGCCCTTCAGCCAGCTTTTGCCATGTTCCTTGGTAGCATTTAGTATTTATGCCATGTTTCCATTTTAAAGGGGTGAGATGTTCATAGACTCAGATTCAAAGTGAGAAAATGGGATTTTGGGCTAAAATAGATGTGATTATACCTGTCAGAGTTTATAATAACGACTGTTAAGTCGACCTCCCATCTTTGGACTGTGGGCCACCCGAGGGCAGGGACGCCACGCCCGTTCACGCTTCTTCCTCAGCTCCTCGCGTGGGGTCTGGCACACAGGTGTCCAGTGACTCTGGGAAGAGACCTGCTGACATGAGCACTGTGTCTGCTCTGCAGGTCCCCCCCCTCCCCGCTCCCCCGCCAAGCTTCATCTGAACTCTGGTCAGTGCATGCTGGGGGGTCAGAGCACTGAGTGGTGTTTTGTTTTTAAAATGCTCCAAGTCTTCAAATGGTTTCCCCTATAAATTGTTGTTCTTCTTTCAGCAAAGCATTTCATTTCAAAAGCTTGAAACTAATCATTACATTTTGGCCACTTGCTTAAGCAGCTAACCTTGAGAGTGGAAGGCATCTTTCCTCTTTTCATAAAAGGAAACAAAGGCCAGCAGATAACACTGTGAGCTGAGTTAATTTTTGTTCAATTTCTTTGTTTTTTTGGAGGATTTCTCTGTACTTCACATGTTTACCATGATGACGTTTACTGTCTAGGAAGGAATTCTGCTTTAATTTCTCACAGCACAAGTGTCTTGAATGCATGGATTCTTAACGCATCTGATGATGAAGGTGAATTCTGAACATTTATGCATACTGATGATGAAAGGAACAAAGAGCATGCCCTACTCAGTTCAAGTGGATTCTCTTTGCTACATTATTCATGGGAAATGATCAGTGCCCCAAATGTTGGAAAAAATCTAAGAGTAGATTGAATAAATATTTTAAAATAATTCAATCAACATGCAGGAATCATTTGCATTTCTATGGAAGCTGAAATTTTAAATGCAATGCCCTTATTTGCTCTGAAGAAAATGAAATTACAAACATGTATAGGATCTGTGTGATGAAAATTACAAAACGCTGATGAAAGAAATCAAAGAAGATCCAAATACCTACCATGAAACATACTATGACTCAAGAGACATACCATGTCTATGGATTGGAAGATTAACTGTAGTAAAAATGTCAATTCTCCAAATTGATCTTAGATTTAACATAATTTCAGTCTCAGCAAATTTTTTATAGAAAAGACACATTCTAAAATTCATATGAAAAGGAAAAGGCCATAGAATAGCCAAAACAACTTTGAAAAATAAAAACAAAATGTGGGAATAATCACTCTTCCTGACATTGGGGCCAATATAACTCCAGTATTCAAGACATTGTGATACTGGAAATGGGTAGACAGTCGATCAGTGGAACAGGATAGAGAAGTCGGGGCAGACCCACCAAATATGCTTAATTTCTGACAAAGGAGAAGAGCAGTTAAAATCAGAAGAGAGTCTTTTCAGCAAATGATGCCAGAGTAACTGGACATCTATGGGGAAAAAAAGAACCAGGATATAAACCTTACACCTTATACAAAAATTAGCTCAAAATGCATCATGGACTAAATGTAAAACATCAAACTATAAAACTCCTAGAATAAAGACACAGGAGAAAATCTTCAGGCCCTAGTACTAGGTAATGATACACACAGACACTTCACTAAAAGAGGATATACAGAAGCCAAATGGGCCTATGAAAAGATGTCCAACGTTGTTAGCCATTGGAGAAATGCAAATTAAAACCATAATGAGATCCTACTACATACCCCTCTGGGTAGCTAAAATGAAAAATCACACCAAATGTTAGTGTGGGTGTGGAGAAACTGGACCACTCCTATATTGCCAGTATCGCCCCTCTGGAAAATAGTTGGGCACTTCCGTTTAAAACTAAAAATGGAGTTGCCATATGACCCAAAAGTTGCACTCTTACACATATATTCCAGAGAGATGAAAACTTGTATACAATTGTTAATAGCAGCTTTATTTGTACTAGCCAAAAACTGTAAAGTATCCATATACCCTTCAGTGGTTGAACAGATGATGGCATATCCATACCATGGAATAATACTCAGTAATAAAGTGAAATGAATTATTGATACATAAAACAGAAATGAACCTCAAATGAACCTTTGGATGAACCTCAAAGAAATGCTGAGTGAAAAAATAGTATTCATGAAATAACATAATTACGGAGTTGGGGAAGAGGTTAGTGGTTGTTGGGTTAGGGATGGGGTGGTTGTGGCTACGAAGGTCTCACGGTGACGAAATATTGATTGTGGTGGTGGCTGTACAGAGTGACACATGGTGAAATTGCACAGAACTGCACACAGCAGCTCTGCATGTAACTGGCAGAATCTGAATAAGATGTGTGGATTGTTCCGTTGTCAGTTTCCCGGTTTTGATACCGTGCTGTAGTGATGTATGGTGTTGATATTGGGAGAAGCTGGTGAAGGGTGCATGGGACTTCCCCATACATCTCTTCTCACCTACTTGTCAATTGATAATGACTTTTAAATAACAAGTTTTTTAAAAGTAAAGCTGATGCTTTATCTTTACATTTTGAAAAAATCCAGTTCAATTCTCAGTTATGTTTCAGTATATGCACATTGCTATCTCATAGTCGAGGGACTAATGACACATTTATGTGCTTTAGGGGTTTGTGATCTAATAGATCTTACGAAAAAGTTAAAGAATACACATTTCCTGGTTTTTAATCTCAGTTTTGTTTCTGTTCTTAAATGAATTCCAGAGTTTTTATTGTGCTAAAAAGCTCTGTGGTCGGTATTAGTCATCAGTTTCTATGTATGAAAGGGTAATTTCTTAAAGAACAGTGTTCCTCATGTGGGTTTTCCCGCATGGCAGGTGTACTTGAGCAATAGCAACATATGTCCAGGGAGGGAGCTGAATGCCTGACCAAAGGTTACAGTGTTTTCCACCAGAATACAAAGAATGTTTTGCATTTCCTTAACGACCCAGTGTTGGTTTAGCTGGAGATTGGGCATACATAAAGCCAGAGGATGTAACATAGTTTTAAAATAACAGTGGATATGCTTGCTATGTTAGAAGGTAGGAGTTAAAATCAGGTGAAAGAATATAGTGAAAACAATCCTGGTAAGGTTCACTTTAGACCCAAGTTCCAGGACAAATGGTTTAGATGTAGAAAGCAACCAGATTTTACAGTCACCCCTTTCCAGGTCATCGAAATTCTGTCCTGTACATGTAATGTCTTGAAAGGTAAATAAAGACATGATGTTGGAATAGAATTCTTTGTCTTCTATTGAATTTAATGTTTTCCTAATTATCATGCCAAAATACTTTCAGGTGGTTAACAAATGATTTAAAAATGGAGGCAGCTTTTTTCAAAGATAATTGTATTGTGATATACAGTGGTACATGCAGCCGTACCATGTTACAGAATTAAATTGCCATTTTTTTTTTCAGGATGAATTTTCTAAAAATATTTTAAAATATTGGAATTTAGGATTATCATAAAACATAATTTTCCCTCTCACAAATTAAAGTTTTTGGTCCTCATAATTGCCAAATATATAAATTGTAATGAGGATATTAAGATCTAAGTGTCTGAATTCTGGGTTTACTGAAACCATTAAGATAAGAAAATTTTAATTAAAATTCTGGATTTTTAAAGGCACCAAAAATTGTTTTTCCATGTAAGTTTACTGTAATTGATAAGAAACAAATGGTCTGAACACAAGAAAGCATGAATTGCAGTTGATTTTGCTTAGCAATATTTCCTTTTGATTAAAAAGTAAAAGTTTAAAATCATTTGGGAAAACAGTTCTCAGGATTTTATCACTGAGCCACCTAGAGCTTAACGACCCTTTACAGTGCTGGTAAGCACTGTTACATTTTTGCCCTAGGCTTTGCTAATTCAAGTTGGGAGAAGGCGGCAAGAGAACATCAAAACACCTGTGTATTACTTCATTTAAAATTGACTATAGTTTCATCGGAGTATCCAGAATATTTTATCCTGAATTCTTTCAGGACCAATCAATAGGAATGACATGTAGGTGACATTGGAAAGTTACTTTCTGGTTTCTTCTACAGGTACTACTAACCTGACCCAACTTGAGACCTGCCTTGAGATCAGATTGGACCAAACCGAACCTCTGTCATTTGATAATTTCAAGGTATCTCAAGCACTCGACAAGAAACTGGAGGTTTCCAGGGTATCTGGGTTACACACTTGGTTAGATAAGCCAATTTTAATTTCATTAGCACCATTATTTCTGCATTTATTATAAAAGAAGAAAAACAACTTTAAAGAGTTCCAAAATCTCTTTCATATAGTACAGGTTACCATAAAACACCATACTGTGTAGAATTTGTTTTGAAAATGGTATGACAGAATTCAGAACAATTAGGTAGCTCAGAATGTTTTATTAGGTTATAGCGTGTCCCTGTGTTGAGAGGTAAACAAATCTGATCCTAGTTTTACAGCTGGATAAACTTGAACACACAGAGAGTGGGCGAGCTGCTGCTGATCCAACAGGATCTGACGGGAAAGCTGGACTGTGAGCTCTGAACTTTGACTCCTGCACCTTTCGCAATCGGGTGATTGAAAACACAAGTATGACCTGAATTAAAAAGAAATGTGCAGAAGGTCATTTATGGTAATTTCATCTTCACTATAGCGCCTAGGGTGTAAGGATGCTGTCACCCTAGAAGGAAGAGAGGCAGGTGTTAGCACTGGTGGAATCCTGTATTCCCGCCCGCCCCCCACCACAAGGAAAAGCTGCCATCTGTCAGTCTGTTCAGACGAATCTGGATCTGGGAGCATTGCGGAGAAAGGGTCCATGTGCAGGGATTTTTTTAAGTAGAACTTAGAAAGACAGGTGATCTTTAGGTGGTTTCTCCCTGTGCTGGCCATTAGGAGTCACCAGCAAGGTTCGGAAGAGTAGGGAAGGCAGGCAGCCATGCTGAAGGGTGAGGAAAATGAAGAGATAGTCCTCATTAGAGGATTTTAGGTATGTAATCAATGATTCACTAGCTCAATAAAATAAATGCTATTTTGTTTCTGTATCTGGAGTTGGAAAACAAAGAAATAGGGACTCTTAAGTTTATATTAGATTTTCACATTATTAGAAATGTTGTCTATTATCCCTTGGCTTTTGGTTACAAATCTGCATTTCTCTTCATTGTCTTATTTGTGACCCAAGATGACCTATTGGGAAACCTAGTAGATACCTTTATATTTAAGTGTAACTTTGTCAGTTCGATACAATGATGTATTGTGTGTTGCATAAGAGAACAATTTTATATATCCTTGATTTCTTTGAAACTTTAGTTGAAAGATAACATGCATACAGGGAAGTACACATACATAATTGCTTTTTAACTTATGGATGCCTTTGGTCTTTTGAACAGTTTCACAGAAGACTTGGTTTGTCCAGCTTCTTGCACTGACTTTAATGGATCATCCTGTTCATTTCTGGGTTTCCCAAATGTTCATTTGCTAATGGAAGCAAGGAGGGTAATGTTGGCATCAAAATACCAACACAGGAAGGAACTGTCATTGACATAGGGCCTTCTAGAAGTGCCTATTAATTATGGGCGGGGGGGACCCTGTGCACTGGAAACTTTCGTTGAGGGGTTTTTATTTTTTATTTTTGACCTTAACTCATGCAAGGTAGGGGTGATTTGTTGCTGCTTCCGCTAGAAGATGTGTTAAAGGGTCATCTCATTGAAGCTTTGAGAACCTCCTCTTCCCCCTGCCACCTTGAATCTGGGACCCTTAGGAGCAGCTCTGTCAACATACATTAATTGCAGCAAACTCTTCGGGATGTCCTTTTGTGGTGCAGATTCTTTCAAGAACATTAGATATTTTGCCAATTGTATATCACTCCTTTATAATCAGGAGCATTTTAACACATAAGATACTGTTCAGTTTCTTCACTTGCTTTTAAATATGTCATGATAATTCAGCAATCCACTTAGTCCATCAAAATCCTGTTTTTACTTGTCCACATAATCCTTTTAGTCTATTTTTAGATTTATTACTGCTTTTCATTAGTTGATGAAACAGCTTTCATTTAAAAAATGACTTCCACATGACCCTGGAGGCTTCCCATTATAGTTGAACAAAAGTGGAGATGTTGCATTATTTGCTGAAAGCAAAGTGGAGTCAGTGCTGGCCTGTCAGGGGAGCCTTGACTTGGAGCTGGGGGAGCCTCAGGGGTGGCGATTTAACCTCTTCATTTGACAGGCAGTGCCCAGAGCTTCGGCAGCTTATCCCCACTTTCTCCACTGGTCAGACTGTGTCAGTTCTGATTCCTCAGTCCTGTTCTTTGGCCTTCATCAGATTGACCCTTGAACACCTGAGGACTTCCAGGCTTTTGCCAGAGAAGTGGCTTTCTACTTGCTTTCATTAGAACTGCAAAGGAAGAGGTACTTTTGTCTGAATATTTTTGGTTTAAGCTTTCAAAGAGAAGTATATGACCTCCCCTGCTTCCCTTTTTTGGGAAGAAGGCACTATTAAAAAGGAAAGAGACCCAGAAACGCCACCATGGTGTCAGTAAGGAGCAGAAGGGGTGGGCCATGTGGGGGCTCTGTGTGTCGGTCACACAGATCTGGAGCAGGAGCGTGTGCAGAGGTTGGGCGGCAGGCGGTCCGGGACCTTGGCTGCCTCTGCGCGGCTTTTCTCTTGCCTGCCCATGTCTCAGCTCTCTGTTCATGCTGCACGCTTCTTACCGCTTAATGTGCATGGGCACCTCTTCTGCTGATTAAAGATATTCAGAAAAGAAAGAGGGAGAGATTCTTTTTATAATCTATTCCAGGGTTTCCTATTATAGTGCAGTTGGCTCTTGAAAACATTAACAAAATATATGTCTTCAATTTTAACTCTCTTCTTCCTTCTCCCCTATTCTGACATGCTCTGCTTAAGGCTTGTATGTATAATATAGGTTGAATAAGTACAATTTAGGAAGAGAACTGGTTTTCAAAAATCACTTTTTATCTCACATATGTGGTGGACCTACTTATGGGAGGTCCCCGTCGCCCACTGCAGAGGCCTCTGCCCTGTACTGGGTGTTATACAGCAGTCTGGGCTTCAGCACAGTGGGCGTTTCTGGTTTTGACTTTCTCAGGTGACCTCCACAGGGTCAAGACATGTAATGAAATGTTGAGTCCTAAATGAGGGTCTCATGCTGGGTGGGCTATGTGGGGGCCACTGAGACTTAGCTCCTGTATGAACCAGCGGCACCCGGTCCCACATCTGACCTTGAATGAGTTTTGTAGAATATTCTTTGTCCTAAGCACTGTATTTCTCTCAAAATAATGCATTTTTATTTCTTTGTATAAATGGCCTATGAGAAGAAAAAAAGGCCACCTGCAAATGCTACCGATCTGCCTGTAAACTTGGGGACTCATGGAAATCTTGCCCTGTAGTCCTTATCTTATTAACGTCAGCGCGTCCAATTTACAGGACATGTACAATCAATTACTTGTCTATTGACCTCATCTTCCTCGGAAGCAGAGCAGTGGTTTTAGGCTCTGGCGGCCGCTCCTTGGGAATTGTGTTGGATTCTGTCGGTCTGGCACGGGGCCCAACATCTGTAAAGTTAAGTGCTCCCTAGGTGATTCTGATGTACAGCTATGGTTAAAAGCCATTGAAACAGACTAGAGCATGTAGATCAAAGAGTTCAGGGGAAAAACAGAGCTACTCTGAGTCATTCTGGAGGAACAGGTACAGGGACTGTTTTTGCTTAGAGCCAGGCAGCGGTCTCAGAAGCCCAGGGGGATTGGCAGTGCTGCTGGCTACAAGAAATTAAATTTTCAGGGCTTTAGCTCTGTTTAGGACTTCTCCCAATTCCCATTTGACTTAATAGAGACTTCCTCCTTATCCTGAAACTATTGTGAATGGGAGACTGACTGTTCACTGCTGCTGAAGAGCAAAAATGCAGGATGCTTTCAGAAAAGCGTCAGTCCTCCACTCTGCTGCTTGGAGGCTACTAGACCAGCGGAGTGTGTTGCTCATATTTATTCCCAACCCCCTTCCAGAAAATAAATGTGATCAAATACACTGAAATTTCCATCCTTGGAAATTTACAGCCTCATTAGCATATCAAAGGCTGGGAAAGTCCTGTGGTTAACAAAACAAAAAACCTTTTAAAAACTTTGTTTGAGTTAAACAAGCTTATTTGCATAGGAAGAGGCTTTTTACTCCCATACCTACAACTAAGTCGGTCCCCCCTCCCGCCCCCCCCCCTTTAAGACCATTTTGGGAAAGACTGGCCAAGTCAGTTTTTGATTCAGTAATTTTCTTAGGGTTAATTTCTGACAGCTGAACCTCCTTTTAAAATGCTCTTTGAAGTTGGACTGAATTAACAAATGGAAGGCTTGGCAAAGCGGTTTACTAATTCATAACTACATCCCTCTGCTTTCTTTGTGTTGCTAAGTACTATAATCTTTGACCTGAGAGGAAGAATACTGCTAACAAGTAAATATTTAAAAGGCCCCATGGAGTATAATGTGCATGAGTTTGTGCCTGGGGAGCCTGTCCGCTGGATGAAAGAAATGACTCACTTTTCATCTCCTAAAGAGGCCGTTGTTTTACAGGAGGTTGAAAGGAAGTATTTTTAAGTGCTGTGGGTGAGATTTCTTTTTATTTTTAGATTTAGTTAGCCATTGGCTTCGCTGATTTGAAGGCGGTGTGTTAAGTTGTAGTTTCTAAGTGTGTCAGTACTGTGTGTGAGTGAGTTAGCCGTGCTGTGAATGAATGAACTCTGTGCTACCAAAGATGACTTGGAACAGTGCGAGGAAACGGAAACATGACTCACTGATGAACTTGAAGAGTATCAGGGGGGCCTTGCTAACTTCAGAGCCAGCCCTGAAGTGTGGTGGAGGAGGCAGAGTCCGGATGGGGGCCTGGTGCCCAGGGTTCTAGTCCCCAGGGTGCCACTGACCACCTCAGGGATGGTGGTCTCATCACCAAATGTCTGTGCATAATGGGAAGTGTGAGTTATCTGTTGCTAGGATAACTTCCAGCTTGAAGATTAAATGAGTCTTTGAATTCTAATTTTCTGGTTTGTGTGGGTGTGTATGGTTTAATGGCCTTCAGATGGGATTTATCAAGGATCCATGAAAGGAACCTTTATTTTTAAAATTTGAAGTGAACTGCTCTGACAGTTTGGCTGGGGGAATCCATAACAGAAAATGAGGAAACAAGCAAACTTTGGTATTTCAAGATGAGGGGAACTGATTTTGTGTGGCTGAGCCATTTGGTGTATAGAATGATGCGTACATAATCACTGTAGGGGAAAGGTTCGTTATTGTCTGTAGGCAAAAGTTTTGCTCTGTATCTGGATTTCTTTTCAAAAGCTATAAAATAACTCCTAGGTACCCTGTTTGATACGCTCTGCTATTTTTAAAGAAAATATTGAGATCACCCTACTGAAATACCTCCACAGACATTTTTTTCTTGAGAACAGCAACCTTCATACCTGATAATCTTTCAATTTTTAGTTTTTGCACAAAACAATTTTAGTTTTGGCACTAAAATAATTTTTAGCTTTTTATTGTATAAGAATAATCTTTTGTCCTAGTATTTTCATTCGGTGACCTTCTTTCACATAGGCTGGATTGACAGGTACCTTGAAGTATCAGTGATCTGCCTATCAGAAACTTCCTATGTATTTTTTAAAAGTGATAATCTGGCTTATTTAGTTTAATGTTTTGGGGAGCAGGGCGGTTGCACAATTTTCTTGTGAGTCATGATTAATTTGCTTTAGTTTTATTATGGCTATAGAAACACATTAATTGTCATGAAATAATTGTAGAAAGAAACCAAAATATTTTCAAATGGTAACTTTCAAAGTTAAATCATATATGAAAGTATAATTGTATCCATCTTTTCTGCATCTTAGCTAGTGTAAGATTTACTACCAGTGTTTTTTGTTCTCTTTGAAAAACTGGCAGCAATAGCCTCTTATCTAGTCCTTTTTCTAAGTATGAGGTGTTACAAATTCTCAAGTAAAAAAAAAGTTTGACAAGAATGATTTCCATGCATTGGGAGCCTCCTACAGTGCTACATGCTTGACTCATAAGCCCACTAGGTGGCAGTATTGCTATTCTTGTTTTGTGTGTGTATGTGTTCTCTCGGTGGTTCAGAGAGGCTTGTGCGATGTCAGATTGTCAGTAAATGTGTTGAAATCGAGATTGGAACTCAGCTCTGCCTGATTCAAATATTTATGCTTTTCTCTCTCTCTCTTTCTTTTATCAGCATGTTATTTTTTGGTGGTGGTGGTACGGAATGATAAAACCTTACTTCTTACAATATCTATTAAGTAAATATTTAGTGAACACCCAGAGTCAAAATTTTTCTTCTCAATTAATTCCTCATCATAGGTGTGCAGGAGAAGGGGTAATCTGGGTGGCTAGACTTCCTAAGTTACCCAAGGCAAACTAAGGAATTCTGTATGACCAGCTTCATGGCACCATGCAAGTTTTCAGGGCAGAGGGAGTAAATATATAAACAAATATATTTGGTTGGCCTCCACTGTGGTGGCTGGAACTGAAGTCTAGGAGGCCTGGGTTTGATTTGCACTGGTGGCTGGTGAGCAGGGTGACTGGGTCAGGCTGTGGTGGGCAATGCTGAGGCAGGGCGTGTAGCCAGAATGAGGCATAGAGAGGGATCATGTGGAGGCCGGCTGCTGCTGGAGCTTTCCTGGGGGAAGGGAGACGTCTTGACTGTTCTCAGGTTTGTTCCAAGGGAGGTTATTGTTGAGTTTGAGTGTAAAGGTGGGGAGTAAGGCTTAAAGGAAAATCTAAAGGTGCGGAACAGCCAGGACGATGTGAAAGGTGAGAACAGAAATATGTGGGGAAAACGAAGACCCAGGAGGGGTGCACATTCACGCTGTGTGGCAAGCCATTTTCTCCATTTAGCAGGTGGTTAGGGTGGAGCAGAAGGATTAGAGTGAGTGCCAAGCTGCAAGGGCCAAGGAAGTCAGTGCTGAGCCAGGACTGTCCAAACTGCAGACAGAATTTGTGCTGAAGAGCAGAGCGACTGGCGGGACGCATTTTGTTTGAAGTCGAGGGGATCAGAGGAAAAGGAACACCATGTCTAGAAAAAGATTGAAAATGCAAAGGGAGCCAGTTCTTTCATGCTGCAGACAGCAATCAGGAGGCAGGAATGAACCAGGAAGGGGAAGATGGGAGAAATGGGGTTTTGAGGAGAAAAGGAGGTTCTGGTGTTGGGGCATCTGGAGAGCCCCTCAGGTGATCAGAAGTCTTTCTAGACAGTGCGGGGGGGCCTACTGTATTCTGATCAGCAAGAAGTTAATTAGTAACATTCAGCTCCTGGTTGCTTACCTAATCAAGGCTTGGGAAGTGGTTCCTCACCTGTGGGCAGGTAACACCAGTGCCCGCCTTGCACCACACATTGGGTGGTAGAACCCATGCCCTCTGGGTAGTTAATGTACAGCCACTGGCCCCTAATGTTGTCTGACAAGTCCCACAGGTGACTGATCCCCCCGTTCCTTTTTCTGAGACATTCTGTGTATCTGGGGTGAGGCACTGGTCTCTGTATCTTAATAGGCACCCCCAGATCACGTCACTGATCAGGCAAGTTTGGGAACAGGCTGGACAGTGCCCTCTGCAGTACTTCTCTTTTAGCTCATCACCCTTGCTGGCACTTCTGGATTTTACCCTGTAGGCTATTTTAGGGGGTGAATACTTGACTGTTTTTATTTTATAAGGTACCTTCCAGGATCCTTTGCTGATCCCTCACCCAGTCTTGGCCAGTGTTTGAATAGAAGTACTCCTTCTGGTGACTCCCCCAGAGGATGGATTGTTCTGTTCTGCCACCTGCTGGTCAACTACAGGCAAAACTGCATGTTTGAGGATGGCCCCCGCGTCTGAGGCAGGATTTCCCACACAAGTTTCAATGGAGCATAGGTGAGGCAAAGCTCTTACTTCTGATAGAGCCATCTGTTCTGAGTTAAACCTTTTACACTTAGTGGTACAAATCTGACAAAGTTAGTTTCCTCCTGTCTGGGGCTTTTTTCCAGCCCAAGTGTGAAAATGTTGATAATGACATGTTTTGAGAGATCTGTTTGCTGTGTTAATCCCTCAAAGGCTGTTTTTTATGTGCCTCATGTCCATCCTGTGGACAATCGATGCTGGCAGTTCCAGGCAGCAGTGAGGACGGGTGGGACTCAGGCTCCAGAGAAGATGTGTGATCTTGGGAAATGGCTTTATCTCTCTCAGGGTCCGTTAATTTTCAGTGCGGTTGCTGCACATCATCACCATTATTTCATACTGTCCGTGGCTCTGGGTCCTAACTTTGCCAATAACCTAGACCTGACATTTCTAGAACTGTAAGAGTGCCTGTCAGGCCACACAGGGGCGATGTGCCGACGTGTGGCTCCTGCAGCCACGGAGCCAGCAGCAGGAGCAGTACAGGGCCAGCCTCTCAGGCTCTGTTTCCCCGTCTGCGGGATGAAAGCCCAGGACAGGTGATCTCCAAGATATCCTTTGGGCCCACGTTTCTGGAACTTAAACAAGCAATCAGCATGAAGTAGGACCTGGTTTTCCCAGTGACCGGAAGGCAGTGTCTGTTTCTGGTCCTTGGGCAAAGTTCCGGGCTTTCAGACCCTGCCCGGTCCCCATTGATGCCCGTGTATGGAAAGGTCTTGAGGAGGCTAATTTCATGCTTTGTATCTGATGATGCTCTTTGAAGCATTTTTAAAAAATCAGATTGGAAAAATGACAGGCTTCTTTGTTTTCCTTTTTTTTCTTAAATACGATTGATTGAAACATGGAACTAGCACTTAGCTTTAGCTATAAACAAAATGTAAACACTCTCAAAGATTCATGGTTCTTAATTGGGGGGATGGGGCATACCTTACATAGACCACTGCCTAACAAAAAGTCGAAATGCGGTCTTCGCATGACTTGCCGACCAAGAATCTTTTGTGGAAGATTAGTCGGCGGTCCACCCATGGGTGAGAATCAAAGTACGGGTGCATTTTCCAGTGGGCCACCCCATCGTCCTCTTGGGCAGTGCTAGGCCATCAGACCTTTGGGAACTTACGTGAACACACGGTGCAGCGCCTGCCTTGTTGGTGAGCATGCTGGTCTGTGGGGGAAGTGCGACGGGCACGTCTGGGAACGATGCGCAGCAAATTCCCAAATAAGGGTTACCACTGGGAGACTGGGACAGAGGGAAGTTTATCTGTAACATTGTATTTTAAAAAAACTGAAGCAAATGTAGCCAAAAGCTGTCAGATGTGATGATTTCTCTTCTGTATGTTTAATTCTGAATGAAAATTAGACATTAAATGACTAAAAACTTTGGTGTAGGCTTAGGACACATATTATGGAAAAACAAAGGTCAAAATAAAAAATAAAATAATTGTTGTACCCTGCTTGCAGTATCCACTGATAGTATTTTCAGTATATTATCCCAGTCTGTCATTCATTTGGTGTTACATAGACACTTGGGGTAAAATGTTTGCATTTTTAGTGAAATTATGAGTAGAGATGTGAACTCTGCATATTTACTTGAAATTATAGTATAATGGTGTTGAAACTAGCAATTTTCAAACCTTAATGTACTTAAGACTCCTCTGAAAACTTGTTTAAATGTGGATTTCCAGGTTTCCCGCCAGAGGTGTGCACTAAATAGGATTCCGGAATGAGCATTGTTCACAAGCCCTCCCCCACCCCATTCCAAGGTGTTCTGTACACGTGACCTGCAGGACACCTTTTGGGAAGGCCTGGTCTGAACTGCTTGTGCTGTGCAGTCCACCACCTCTGCACGCCGTGTTTACTCTTCCTAATCCAGGCTCAGTGAGCTGTGGTCTACGGACCACATACAGTCAGCTTGTGACAGTCAGTCACACCTGGTTTTGTAAGTAAAGTTTTATTGAAACCCAGCCACCCTGATTGTTTGCATATTGTCTGGCTGCTTCAATGTCACAGCAGAAGACTGAGTATTGGATTAGAGACCATAGAGCTGGCAAAGCCTCAAGGATTTACTGTCTGGCTCTTTCCAAAATGGTTGCTGACCCCTGCGTGGAATCCAGCATTTTGCGTGGGAGAAGATCAAAGAAAGCTCAGTGAAGAAACTGGAGTACGTTTAACAGGGGAATTGATTCTGGTGGTGCAGGGCATGTTGTTGACTGGTTCAGTTTGCCAAGCATTGCTTTAGTCCTTACTGTGTGCCGGGTACAGTGCGCACTGTGACAGAAGCCTCGGTGTCTCCCCTTGGGCAGTTTACCGTCTTCAGTGGCACATGCATGGCTTCAAATGCGATAAGGTCAGGGCAGCATCTCCCTGTTCAGGGCGCTGTGGGAACACGTGGCAGGGGCAGCCACCACAGTCTAATTCCTGAGGTCTGACGGAATCCTGGAGGTCTTTAGTGAAGATATTGCCCTGCCCCATTTGTGTTGGGTGTGACCACATGACTTGCTTTGGCCAATGGAACATTAGTAGCTGTAATGCAGAAGAAGCTGCCCAAGTGAGCTTTGCTCCTTTATGCCATTGCCACGAGAAAGATGAGCTTGAATTGGCCTGCTGGTGCTGGGGGGCGTGGGGAAGGAGAAGCACCTAGAAATCGCCCTGGTGTGCCCCAGGACTGTCCCCAGTGTAAGGAAGTTCCATGTCCTTCCTTAGGGGAGGGGACGTTCCTCAGCCTGGGGCAGGGTGAGATGGCTGCCTTGGAACAGAGCAACCCTGAGCCAGGTCCAGCCCTGATTGGCTGACCTCCGTACCACCCACATACTTGTTTTAAGCCACTGAATTTTGGGCTGGCTTGTTATACAGCAATAGTTAAATGATAGAGTTTCCAGTAAACATTTGCTTATTTAAACTAGACAGCTCCTGGTAGTTTTGAAGGGCGATGAAAAGTTAAGATGAGAAGTGTTTGGGCAGGTGGAGTCTAGGGCCGAGGGACTTGGAGTGGCATGTGGAGGGCAGCTCTGATGGGGGCACAGCTGAAAGCAAGGTGGCCCATTTCCCAGGGGATTGCAGTTGCCCAGGCGACAAACCCAAAGTCTGTGACTGTCACCACAGCCAAGTTTGGGGAGTGGGACAGACCTTCATTCAAATCTCAGCTGTGATACTTTAGAACTTGGGGACCTTAGAAAAGTGCTTTGATCACCTTATCCTCAGCGTTTGCATCAGCAAAGTATGTAGGATAATATATATGTCACAAGATTTTTGGTGGGGGTAAGAAACTAGCAGGGAAGTTTGTGCTTTCTTCCTGATGACTTGACACTTGCCAACCAGCTGAGGTGGTGGTGATGGGCTTGACAGTGTGTCTAGAAGTTCGTTGAACATTATGACCGTTTGCTCACTGGTTTCCGAAATTCTCAGTTTTCTTCCCCTCGCTTTTTTTTAAAACTTAAATTTCTCATTAATTTTCACTCAGTGGTGCCCCATGGGAAAAGGGATATTTTGAGCTTGAGGAGATAGAATATTTTGAAATAACTGAAGATTACTCATTGCATTTATCTACATATGCTCCTTAATAATTAAAAAATTTCTTTTCAAATTAATGCCACTTTGGCAAAAAGAAAAAATGATGTACGTAGCACTTTTCATTATGTCATGACCCACCTCCCACAAAACTAAAAATATTTTTGTGTGTGGGGACAGAGGTGTATGGAAAGTCTGTAACTTCCTGTCGATTTTGTTTAAATCTAAAACTGTTAATAAAGAAATTCCATGAAAGGGGGGTGGGGAGAGAGAGAGAGAGCGCGCGCGAGCGCTGAAAGTAATTTCCAAATTAAAAAAAATTTTTTTTCACCTAACAACCAAAGCAGACATGGGCTTGGAATTGGATTTTTATAAAGTGGTATCGTGAACCTTCTAATCTTTTTTTTTTTTTTTTGCTTAAAAAAAAATTATTTTACTGTTGTTTAATTGCAGTTGTCTGCATTTCCCCCTACCATTCCCCCCAACCCCATGAACCTCCTAATCTTTTGAAGCTTTTTTCTTATTATGAAAGCAAGGCATGCTAATGACAGAGACTAAATGGTTCAAAAAGTAAGAGCATAAGGTCACACTTAATTGAGCCACCAATTCAGTGTCAACAGCTCACACTCGGTATATGTACTTCCAGATCCTCATTAGGTTTTTCTTTTCTTTTTTTTTTTTTTTGCCAAATACTTCAGTGTCATCAATTGTAGGTAATTTAGGCAGTTCCAACTAATCATTGATTAGGCCAAGTTTTTCCAACTTTTGCTTTCATGAACAACACAGAATAATGCCCGAAAAGAAGTTAGAAATTTGGAAAAATGTTAAGATTACAAAAAAAAAATCTCAGAAGAATGCTTACAAAATGAACAGAAATGCTTAAAGGTATAACAGATTGCAAACTCCCCTGGGTGTCCCCCTGAATTAATTTCCTATGATATTGTAAAGAACAACCACAAACTCGGGGGCCTAAAACACTGACAGTTTATCCTCTCACAGATCTGGGGAGGCCAGAGCTCTGAAATCAAGGTGCTGGCAGGACTGCATCCCCCCCAGACTCCAGGGGAGGTCCTGTTCTTTGCTTCTGTCAGTCAGCCTCTGATGGCTGCCGGCATTCCTTGGCTTGCGGCCGCATCGCTCTGGTCTCTGTCTCTGACCACACTGACTTTTCGTCTTCTGTCTGCAACCTCCCTCTTCCTCGCTCTTAACAAAGGACGTTTATAACATGCATTTAGGGTCCACCCAGAATAATCGTCCATCTAGAGGCTCTTAGTCACATCTCCATACTCCTTACCTGTAACATTTACAGGTGCCTCCCCACCCCCATTACTAGTACTAAACAAAGTTAGTGATTACGGAGCTATTAATTTCTACCAGGTCGTTGTTTTTACCAAATTGTCATGTTGGTGTACTGGAACCAGTGTGTATAGGCTCTGAGAGCCAATTCTTAAAATTTTAGGATTTTAGCTGGCTGCTTGTGAAATTGTTGCTAGCTTGCAGTTTGGCCTCAGTGGGGAGTCTTTATACCATGGAAATACTACAGAATCATGGCCTCCCTCACCCTGACCCCCACCCCAGGGAGCTGGTTTACCAAGACACCGCTGATTGGCCAGGTCCCCCGCAACTCTAGGAAACTCACCTTAAGAGTTTTCTCTCCCTGAAGAACCCTCCAGAACCTCAGAGGCTTGGCTGAAGGTCCCTACTTAATGCTTTTCTTTCCCTTTTTGTACTTCCTTAAAAATAGCTCTGTGTATATCTGTGTCCTACAATAAAATTTAAACTCCTCATGGACAGGGTCCTACCTTTTGTGCTTTAGTATTAGCCTGCCTGGCCGTTGGCAGGATCAATAAATATATACTGATTCCTTTGGGCACTATCCCACCTCTGAGGGTGCTTGGGGTGAATCACAATGGTTCTTTCTATCTATCTATCTATCTATCTATCTATCTATCTATCTATCTATCATCTGTCTTTCCTTGTTTGAGGACATACTTGAATTTGGCTACTGGGTACCACCAGTAAATGCATTTTAAGTACTTTATGACCAATTCTGTTTACTCATTTCTTTAAAAAAATATTTTTTCTTGATTCTAGAAAGAAATGAAGGGAGGGGAAGAAACAGGGAGAGAAACATCAGTCAGTTGCCTCTTGCCTGCACCCCCAACTGGGGACTGAACCCACAACCTGGGCATGTGCCCTGACCAGGAATCGAACCTACAGCCTTTCGGTTTGTGGGACGTCCAACCAACTGAGCCACACTGGCCAGAACTATTTATTCATATCTTTACTTATATGATTTGTCCGGTTCAATGGAATCACTGCAGGTATCAGCAATTTTTAAAAATTATGTATTGGTTTCAGGTGTACAGCTTAGTGGTTAGACAATCATATACTTTACACGGTGTTCCCCTAGGTATTTCCAGCACCCCAACTGGCACCATACATAGTTATCACAGTATTATTGATTATATTTTTCTATGTTTTACTTCCTGGTGATTATTTGATAACTACCAATTTGTGCTTCTTCAAGGTATCAGTAATATTTAACACGTGTTTAGCATGGAATGGTGGTGCAATAAAGGCTGGCTAAATTGATACAATGTCTGTTGGAAAACATATATTCAGTGTGCTCTACAGAGCCATAGTGAGTATAGTTTTAAAGAGAGCTATATAGAATAAACTCTTACAAAGTTTACTTAAGGTTGACTAAAAGAATTTTTGTCTTAAACATGTACCAGGAACAACTGATGTAAGAAATATTTTCCATTGCCACAGAACAACTAAATTCACACGGTGGAACCCAGGAAGTCCCAGCCTGTCTGTGTGGCTGACCCAGTAGAACGTGGGCCACTTCTGAGTTTGGCTCACTGTTAATTGCCCTAGGATCTGAGCTGGATCATTGGATTCCAGAGTTTTGGGGATGGAAGCAGTGTAGGATGGCCTAACAAATTAAAGAAAAAAAAATATGCAGCTTAGCAGTTAACAGCCCTCTTTCTAAAGTAAAGCAGTACAACTCTATGAATAATGGAATTTTATAATTAGGTTTTTAATTCAGACTTCATATACATTTTTTTTTTAGTTTACAAATTTTACTTTTCCCTTTTGGAATTTAGCAATAAAGAAATGATTGCTATAAAAGTCTAAGTGTCTCCTTTTCCACAAAAATGTTAAGATCAAAAGAAAAAGGTAACTCTTTCAACCAACATTTGCTCACTGCTGATTGCATGGTAGGTACTGTAGGGGACTTGAAGGTGACAAGATGAGATCCCTGTCCTTGGGGAGCATTAGAGTCCAGTACTGCCCTAACTCAAAGGGGACCAGTGGACTGATGTCGCCCGGGGCTTGGAGGACTTCAGAATTCCAGGACCTACCACAGACCTGACTTGGACTCTGCATTTTAATAAGATCTCCTACGATTTATGTGCATAACAAAGTTTGCAAAGGACTGGTTGAGTAAGTAGAAAAAAAATAATTTTAAGGATCACTGGAGAGGCTATAGGATAGGCACTGTTAGATTTATTTTATTTTATTTTATTTTAAATATATTTTATGGCTTTTGCTATGACATTTGTCCCAATTTTTCCTCTTTGTCCCCCTCTACCCAGCATCCCCATTCCCTCCAGCATTCCCCCCTTAGTTCATGTCCATGGGTCATGCATGTAAGTTCTTTGGCTTCTCCATTTCCTATACTGTTCTTAACATACCCCTGTCTATTCTGTGCCCACCAGTTTGTGCTTCTTAGTTCCTGCACCTTTCCCCCCATTTTCCTCCTTCCGCTCCCAACTGATAACCCTCCATGTGATCTCCATATCTGTGATTCTGTTCTTGTTCAGCTCGTTTGCTTAGTTTGTTATTTGGATTCAATTATTTGTAGTTGTGAATTTATTGCCACTTTAATGTTCATAGTTTTGATCTTTCTCTTATATAATTCTTAGCATTTGATATAATGAGGGCTTGGTGATGATGAACTCCTTTAGTTTTACCTTGTCTGGGAAATACTTTATCTGCCCTTCAATTCTAAATGATAGCTTTTATTTTTTTTAATTTGGAATTTTAATATGAGAGTAAGTTCATTTTGGTCTCCTTATATCAGAAGAATCTCAAAGTCATTGCTCAGTTTTAGGGGACCTTTTCAACTAAACCCCTTGGATGGGGACATCTTCATTAAAGGTTGGGATAGAGTTGGGATGCTTGATTGTTAACTACTCACTGAGTCTCTGACAGACCAAGGTCTTGTTCTGTGACGGCCTCTGTACCAGGGCAGCGTTTCTCCCCGCCAATGTGCCCATCCCCGGGGACCGAGAGCAGCAGTGCGCTGCCATATTGCCTCCGTATCAGGTGATCCCACGGGGACCGTGTGGCCGGGGCTTCGAGTGTCAGGTCTGTTCCAGAGTCCTTTTCTGATGCGAAGACACTGCAAGGTGGGCGTGACACTGGGATCCCCCATAAATACAAATGTTTGTGCTTCATCTTTCCATTTAGGGAAACACCACTATCAATGCCATTGAAAGGGACCTCCTCTGGCTCTTAGCACGAAGCTTAGTGAAAAGGCATGTTTCCTTTCTTTTGAATATTGAAGCGGTGGTAGGTGAGGGGGGAACCCTGCAAATAGGCCCTGCTCTGAATAGGTGGTAGGCTGTGTCTATCTCAGTCAGTCAGTTGTTTAACCCCCTCAGGGGCAGGCGGTGGATGAGGAAGTAGGATTTAGTGTACTGTGGGGGTTGGCTTGCTTTGGCCCTGAGGGTAAAGATACCTTTTTCTTTTTCTTTTTCCCTTTTTTAGTTTTAAATGCCTGGCTCAAGCTATTTACTTCTGGATGTTGAGATAAGCTTTCATTATTAGTGTGTACAAATTATCTCAGAGGAGGATTTCCATTTAAATCCACTCTTTAATTATTTATAGGAGATGACAGTTGGAAAACCTACTACTCCCTGTCCTAGAAGCTGAAGGTCCCTGTGGGTCGTCTGGGTGATTCATAGGGTAACCTGATAGGGTGCACACTTCACTGCCCCGGCCCAGGCAGGGCCGCCTTAGAACAGGACACAATTTAGAGGGACTCTCCCCTAACCATGTACAGTAGTTATATGTTTTTTTTTCTTTTTCCACTTTCAGCTCTGTTCATAAGCATTCTGTCTGTGGGCCCCACTCCCAGGCATGCCAGCCAACCCCACCAACTCTGAGTGCGTGGATAGCACTGTTCTTCGTTGGTTTCTAGCTTCAAGGTTTTGCTTCTTCTATTCTCCCTTGCAGATCTGAAGGGGAGGGTCCAGGCGGAAAAGGCACACATGGAAATTAAAAGCTGCAGTGTTCGTTTGTGGCCTTTGAGGCCAAAAAACTGATGGCACTTGAAATTGGTTCCCACTCTTGGCTGGCATTTTACACAGATGGTAGGTGGGCCAATTACATGCCTGAGTGGGCTGACGGGTTTGTCTGATCCTCTGTCCTGTCATGTTTAACAGTTTTTATTAAATCGAAAACTTCCATTTCAGCTAAACTTCTTTTTTAAGGATGGGTATATATCAAAACATGAAATATTGTGTCTTTTGGCAAAGACACTCCAAACGAATTCAATCTATCCCTTTGACTCTTGGTAGAAACATAAATAAATCTTTTCATTAATGGCTGTTTGACTCAGTAATTCCCAAAGAAGGTGATTCTAGAACTTCTCTTAGTAGTATGTTCTGATGCCTCCCAGTTCTTATAGTTAACTTTTCTTTAATGTATTACTTAAATCATTCCTGAAATAATATGGGTCCATTTTTTATCCTATAGAGAAGCATGAGTTTCTCACCACCCTCAAGTGCTAAGAACTTAATCATAAACCTGGCTATAGATCCTGCAGTCGTTTCAACCCTTGGGCTTCATCCTGCAAGGGAAAGGGCAAGGGTGCCGGCCAGGAGGCAGCTGCAACAAGCCAGGCTGCTAAAGCTGTGCCTTTCATTCTGTCAGCCCTCCCGGGTCCCACTGAACATGTTGTGTACGCGAGGTTATTTGCCTGGTTTCCCAATGCCTGAAGCTCCCACGTGGCAGAGGGTAGGAAGGGAGTGGTTTCTGGCCTGTAAGATGACAGTAGAAGTTCCGGTTTGACAGCCTGACAGTAGGAGGGGAGGGGAGGGGAAGGCGCTGCACAGGAGGGACAAGGGTCAAATCTGCTCTGCGGGCCTGTTCAGAAGGTCTGGGGAAAGTGTACTGTGGTGTAGATTTCCACTGGAAACATGGTTAAATTCAGATGTTTCATTACACTGAAGATTATAGCTGAAGCTATTTGAAAAAAAAAATAGATTATATTCTAAAAATCAGGCTTTTGCCCTGCAAGGCTGTTGTGAACATAAGCTGTAACGATATACATGAAATGCACAGCACAGGTTAGCTGTGACCTGGCTGCCAGGAGGGCCTCTTGAGTTGGTAGTCCAGATAATTAAAATGTGTGGTTCATTTTAGTTGCCAAATAAATATAGTTTGAATTAATGTAATAGCTTTTCAAGGAGCCCATTTAATGGTTTTCTAAACTAATTGGAATATGCTCTAACATGGGTGGTTAAAAATCTCCGTTTCCTCCAGAGCTGATTTAAACCACTGTAGTCTGTCTGGTCACGTAGGAACTCAGATCTGGTTGGAACAGTGGTTAATTTATCTGACCTTCTTTTACATAAGTGAAGGCATTAATAATCATGGCCTGTTACAACAGAAACGTGGAAGAGTTAGTAGATGGAGGAGTGTTATTGTGCAGATGCATCCATGGGTCTTGTGAATGAATGATGGGAAATCCAGGAAGGTTTTCAGAAGCCCAGCATCAGTGTGTACCTACTTGGAGGGGGAGTCAGGAGCCTACTCCCTGAATTGACAGCATCCTTCCCGGATGCTTGGCGGTGACTCTTCCTCCAGCCCATCCCTCAGCTCTTTCCCCGATGTGTGTAGAACAGGAGGTACCAGAGGAAAGCACATCGGTCACTAATGACACCAATTCATCTGTGCCATTGTATGTGATCGTGCGTGCACTTCGATGTGCCTGAGCTGGGAAGAGCATCCACAGCACTTACTGTGTACAAAGAACGGCACAAGGTTTATTTCAGAGCTTAGATAGTTCTAAATTAAAAGTGGAGCTGCAGCATGGAGACTCAAGGAGGAGACGATGGTGTTTCTGGTTTGGGGTCCGTGGATCCTTACGGAATGTAAACATGGATGCCAGGGTGAAACCTCTGAAACCTCTGAAATGGTGAATAGCATTGGACAGGAGTATTTTCTGGCATGACGGTCCATTTTTGCTTTTTGGGTTTTGATTCCCAAATATGTCTTTGACTCAGAAAGAACATTGGATGCTTGAACTTTGATGTTAGCCACTGGTGCTGTATATAATTTATACTGTTTTTGCCCTTATAATAGTGATCAAAGTAGAGAGATCATTCCAGTTTAATTGCTGAAGCAGGTCCAGAGTGTTTGGTGATACAGGCAGCATTGTTGGTAAGTGGTGACACTTTTAACCCAGTGGTGTCTGACATGACCTGGTTCCATTACTGACTCCTCTCTGTGACACTGGGTTTGTCACGTACCTTCTCTGGGCCCAAATTTCCTCATCTGTAAATTGAGGGGTTTAAACAACATCATTTCTTAGGGGCCCATTTAGCTTTTAAACGGAGTCCCTATCTGCGCTACCTGGACTGTTTTGTGGCCTCTCACTTTGGTCCTGGCACCTGTCCTCTGTCATGGTTCCTGTGTAGTGTGAGCTGTCTGTCCCAGGAACACTTTGCAGCAGCTCTGTGTTTTTCTACCAGTGTTCCAAACCTGGTCAGCTTGTAGAGCCCTTTTCTTATAAAATCTCAATGAATTCTAGATGTGTGATTCAAAATCCTGCTTTCATAATTTTATATCAAAGTTTATTTTTTATTGCAATTTGTTTTAATATGTTTGCTCAATTCCGAGTTAAGGAAAGTGAGATGGACCCAGTTCTTACTCTGAATAACGTTTAAAAAAATGTAGTTATTGATTTGGGGGAGAGAGAGACATGGATTTGTTGTTCCCCTTATTTATGCTTTCATCGGTTGATTTTTTATGCACTCTGACCGGGGATTGAACCTGCAACTTGGCATTGTGGACAATGCTCTAACCAATTGAGCTACCCTGCCAGGGCCTGAAGAACATTTTGCGGGGAGGATGCTAATTCAAGTATCTATGATGGAAAGTTGAAGGGACTTTTAACACTCCTCAGACCATGAAATTATGTTGGCCATGGATGAAATGCTGCACCCAGATGTGGCCCAGCCTGTGGCTGTAGGTATTTCGAATGTCATGATTGAGGGTTTATGCAGGAGTCTGGGGACAGAGCCTGCAGCTAATTACTACCAGCATGGCTCTCCCTGATAAGATGGTCTTCAGAGGTGGAGAGGAGTGACCTGGGGGTGAGGCTGCCAGGGGCAAGCCTAAGGGACCATCAGCCCCACACTGGCTGCTGGTGGAAGACAGGAGAGGCCGTAACAGGTGCAAGAATGGCTGTATTCCACCTGTGCTGAAAGCTGGGAGTGAAGTAAGACTGTGTCAGATTTGAAGCATGTTTCCTTAGATGGTGACTTTCCTAAATCCACCTACGAAGGCTGGATGCACCTATCACTATATATCCTTTGAAAACCCCTTCTCAAAATCCCACTTTCAGAAGTGTGGTCTCTTAACAGCCAAGTTGCTTTTATCCTGAAGTTTGTAGTCTGTGCAGACTTGCATTTCCGTAGGTTTGCTGGAGTTCAGAAGTTTGAGCTGCCACTGAAGTACTGGCTGTGCAGAGGCGGGGTTTTCCGTCTCCAATGAGGCGCCTTCAGTCCCCGGAAAGCCTATCATCTTTCACAGGGAGTGCTGGCTCTGTAATCCAAGCAATAGCCACGCAGCCCGTTTTATTGTTTGTGGAGTCCTGTGGATCCCAGCGGCTCCCAGCTGGGAAAGAGGGAAAGAGGGCAAGTGGGTGGTTTAGGATTCTGCGTTGGGCTGCGGCGGCAAGTGAGCTGAACTCTGATTTCTCCTAAGTCACCTGTGCGGTGAACTTGAAACTGGGCACCTGCGTTGACGCTGCATCTCTTTATCCAGGCTGAGGAGTTCCTCTGTCTGCCACAAACGGCTGGCTCTCTGCCCTTGCGGGGAAAGATGCCTGGGAGAGGAGTAGGATTACAGGTTGGGATGCTAGGTGCACACCAGAGAGTCGGAGTGCCTTGGTTCTGTTCTTCGCAAAGTCCTGACAAGTATTCCTGAAAGGATCACCCTGCTTGATTTTTAAAATTGCACTTTTATGTATTTTTATTTTATTTGTGGGAGGGCCGTGGCTACCCCTGATCTAGAAGCCAAGTATCACAATGTTGCTGGAGTAAAAAAAATTTTTTTTTGTTTTTTTAACCCCTCATTTTCCTTTTCTTTGTAATTGGGTGCATAAAGCTGTGCCTGACTCTCAACATTGTCTGAATAACTGGGAAGGAGCAGGCTCGTTAGAAGGACCTGGACCAATTTAAAAACACAAGCTTTTTGTTTGCTGGGCTGTCCTTTGTCTGTAGTGGATTTTGATGTGAAAGAAGATGAAAAAGGAAGGCTCTTCAGGTTCCTTCAGACTCAAGTCAAATTCGGGTTCTCTCTCACGTGCCGTAAGTTGGATAAATTTCTCCTCCTTGTCCAGGCAGACAAAGAGGCTGTTTCGCAGTGACGGAGAGCTCTCGGTTTGCGGGCGGCAGGTGGAAGTGGATGATGAAAACTGGACTTACAGAACCCAGCCCAGAAAAGGTGACTTGACTCTTTTTTAATTTAAACATTCTTAGAAGTTTGCCGTGTAGAATTCTTTGTTTCTAGCACTGATTTCCCTTCACGATCTTTGGCCTCATTAGGAGTTTTTGGTTGTTTTTGTATTGGGATTCACTGTCATCCATATGTTTACATATCTAAAATAAAAGGGCTCTTCCAGCTAGATTCAGCTTGAGGTTGTATGCTTTGGAGAAGGATAAAGCAGCTCTTATTCGTCCTCAGCACACCCTGTCCCCCCACCAGATCTTCACGCTCCTGTGACTGGTGAAAAGTTCAGTGGTAAGACACCATTGTAGGAGGCATCTTCTGCTCTTACAGCAGTTTGGGGTTAGGACATGGGGCTCTTTTTTGAAACAGTGCACTGAGAAAACTTTGGCAGTCATGGACAGTCCCCTTGCATCTTTCCATAGAAGACTGATGAACTAGATGAGTGCTTAAATTAAACAGGTGTTGGGCTGGCAGCAAAGGAAATTAACACACGAAGGAAGGGTTTGGCCGAAAGGACTTTTTGGATTTCTTTCAAGTTCCTTTTCAGACCAATGTTGGTCTCTGTTTTCAGGTTTAGCATGTTTTGCCTTCCTCCAAGTGAAGAAAAATATCAGTCCTGGTGGGAGAGAGGGAAATGTTTCAGTATTTCTTAACACAGCCTTATTTTATATTTGGAATTGGAGTCCTTCCTCTTAGAATGTTTGCCATAGACTGGATTGTTAAGCTCTAAAATGGTTTCAGCGTTCAGTGCTGTGGCAAAGCCCAGCAGGGGGGCGCTATTTAAGTATTACAAAGGAGCCTAGTCCAGACATTCCGCATGATTGTGTTTTCCCTGTTCTTCACGTCTTTCCCTTGCCTAAAGGTCCCTGGAGTCTTCCAGGGACCTGCTCTTTCCCTTCTTTGGGGAAACAAAACTGCTGAAATATGAGAGAATAAGCTAAGTTAAGTATGTACAGTAATTACACGCCATGGACTGAGACTCAAACCCATCCCTTCTTTCTGGACCATGTGTGCTAAGTCATTTGTTCTTGTCTGTTCAGCTGTGGCACAAGGGCAACTAGTTAATGTCCTTTGAAGATGACAGTTGTGTATTGTGTTGAGGAGGCGGCCAACAGTGGGCCGCTGATCCTGAGCCTAAAAGTGCAGGTTCTCAGCTCAGATGCTGTGTAATTGCCAGGCGTAGACAAGACATTTGTGCCTTCCATCTGGAGTTGTGTAGTTTAGTAAGTCCATGAACTTTACTTTTCTAAATCAGGCATAAGCTGTGGTTTTGGTAAATGGGTGGGTTACACTGTTTGAAGCAAACATGTTCGAAGGGCGGATACAGTAGTGCTGTGGTTGGAAGAGGGTGTAGTTTTGATTCCTTTGGACATTGCCAAGGGTGGTTTTTTTTTCATTACTTGTTTTGTTTTAAATCAGCCTCTGTCAAGGTTTTGTTAAGGATTGGATACATGAGTATGTGGCTTTGGGATTTCTATCATAGATGCTTTATCTCAGTTAACATTAATGGGGGCAGAGACTGTGAATTTGCATGTGTTCATTTTAGTTGGGAAATGAAACAAATATTATACAGTTGACTTGTGAAAAATAAAGAAGTCATTGTAAAGAACAGGGGTGACTTGTAAAGGGAAGGGAGGACGTGTTTATGCAATAATACAAAAGATTGTTCCTTTTCTCCCTCAGTGTAACAGGGGACACAGCAGCCTCATGAAGAGAAATGGGAGCATAATGCAGTGTGGAAATTTATGAGGTTCTTAGGAATTACTGGGCAGATAATGTTATCATCTTTGACATACGGAGTTGGGGGAAATTGTTAAAAAAACTGCCTGTAGATCAGTGTTCATGATACTGTATTCTATTTTTCTGTTTGTCTTACAAAAGAAAATTGACTCCCAACTTTGACATATTGCCTCAGAGGAATGTTATAACAGTTGATCTTTATTCCACATATTTCTTTCCTTTGGAGAAATACAGAAATGACATTTGTTTATACTTGCAGATCAAAAGAGGGAAAATCTTTCAGAAAAATTATGCAGGATTGGAGTTTTGTCTTAGCATCAAATGAGCTAAAACTCTAGCAAGGATTAGCAGCCAGGGCTCAGAATGCCCAATGGCCGTATTAGCGTTTGATTGCAAATAAATATGCACTGAAGACACATCGATCTGATGGGAATTGTGTAGTATCCTTTCTTCTGTATCTGCACAGACAACGTGCATCTGAATCCACTTTCCTTTCAGCCTACTCGCCACCCCTGTACCTCATAGAAACATTGTTCGAGTCATATAGGTTTCTGAAAACCTGCTTTCCCTCCTCCCCTCCCTCCCCCACATACACTACCACCAAGTGGTGGTAGACAGCTAGAGGAAGGACAGTGTAGCTTAACAAGTCAACCTCACTGCAGCAGTTGGTCTCTCCATGTGTTGTGTCCCCCACCTCCCCTCTCCCACCCCCACAGCAATGGGACCTTTCTCCCTCCTCCCTCCTTCCCACCCTCCCGTCCAGCAGCTGCTGCAAAGGCCAGAGTGTTTGCCTGCTGTCTCCCACTGGGTCCAGGTCACATTGCTTTGCATGGTCAGCCCACGGAATCTCTGCTGTCAGTGTGAGTGGTATGTTGTGTAAGATTTACAATCATTTTATGAAACAGCTCTGTCAAGTTTTGTTAAAACCAAAGAATTTCTTTTTATAGTGACTCTCCATGCTGGATTGCTCATCAAAAACCTCTACATAAAGTGTTTGGGGGATTACCCTTATGGATAGTTATCAGTACACACACCTATAGCTTTACAGTTTAACGTTGTCACTTGTACTCGAGAAGCTAAAGATAAAATTATAGTTCTCGAGATTTCTTTGGAGAAACTTTTTATGAGAATAACATGCTGCTCATATGTATCTTTCCAATTATACTACTTTTCCTGAGCCTCAAAAGTACCATATTTTGCCATGAATAATGCATACTTTTTGTCCAAATTTTTGAGGGAAAAGTAAAGATGCCTATTGTACATGGGTAGTACTAAGGGTGTGCGTTATACATGGGAAGCACTGAAAATGTGGGTGTGCATTATACACAGCAAAATACTAGAAGATACACACTGATAAGTCCAAGCAATTACAAATAAACACCTGTCTGTTTTCTTTCATTCCAGCACATGGCAAGTTTCACAACTCTCTTCCATTGACATTTGTGCTAAAGAACGTAAAAATGAATTGGGTAAACAGCAATGATCAGTTCTTACATTGTTAGTGTGTCATGACCCACTATAATAGCAGATGATGTTTTGACTTAATTGGCTATAAAAATCAAGGGTGTGAATATATATCCTCTCAGGTATTAAATTTAGTAAATCATGAGCTATTTTGTTAGGTGCCTGTGTAGTAAAAAAGCAGAGGTCAGTTGTAGATGAGACAACAGTAGCTTTTCCGTGTGGAGTTGTGAGAGCAGAGTCCTGGGAATTATGTGTGGGACACAAAGAAATGGAGCATAGAGACTCAAATAAATGATTCCATACTCTAATGGAGAAGACATTTGAGGGGGAATTAAAGAAAAAAATGCAGGATAATTGTGGAGAACGTCAAAAATGAATGGCTTCAGATGAGAAGGTTGAGCTAAAGATATACCAGCTGGAGCATTTTCATGTTTTGCGTGGTCTTTTGGCTGTTAGCATTGGTTTAAACAATTATTTAAGGAGCTCCTGCTTTGTTTTAACATTGAGGGAGGTTTTCAAGGGAAACTGGTGACTAATAGTATTTATTCTGTGCTCTCCCTATCTTTCTCACTTCCCCTCTCTTGTTAACTAAAACCAGAGGTGGAATAATAATGGAGCATCCTGCCATTGGGCAGAGCGTGTTTTGCTGTGTTCTCAGCCCTGTGTTCAGCTGGGCAGAGGCGTGATTGATGGTGGCGGTATTGACAGGTCAGCAGATAGAGAGGGTAATTAACATGCAAAGCCTCGGTTTAAACAATGCTTTCACTCTCTTCTTCTGGACTTTATCATATATATTTATCACATTACCAAATTTGAGTCATTTGAATTTCAGTTTCTTCCCTTCCCACGGACTACAGAAATGGCCAGAATGGCCTTAGTATGGATCAAGGGTAATGGATAATCCATACATGAGATAATCAATTATTGAAGGTGGGATTTGGTTACGTTTAACGTAACTTCATTCCAATGTCTTCCTTAATAAAATTGTTGCAGAAAACAGGATCCATGTGCATAATTAGATTGGCAATGACTTCAGATATTACAATGGAGAAAAATGGCGTGGAAGACCCCATGCAGCAAGGTCGGCATCCTGCTCCTTTGTAAATAGCTGGGATTTATTTTTACCACAAAAATCTTGAAAATTATGGGAATTAAGAATGCTTTCTTCAAGGCAGCACACCAAATCTGAGAGTAAAAGTAGATAAATAGGTAATATATATTTTGAGGGTTACTACATACGTTGGAAAAATAGCTACATGGAGTTTGTCTCAGTGTCTTCATAGAAGAGGTGAGGAAGAGTATTGTCGTGCAGTGAAGGTAACATTCTCCTGCATTCTTCCTACTGAGGCCGACCCGCAGGGAGTGCGTGCTGCTTCGTAGTTCACCTGGCTCGTCCAGACGGCTCTTTTGACCCTCGAGTATTTTCTCTGTTGAAGTTGGGAATCTCTTATCTCACTGCCTGGCTTTGTTGCTAAAAATGATTTCATTTGTTATTAAATTGGTAAAGTTCTGTTGAAATGATGTTTCATGTAATACTTGTTTACTTATTTTAAAAAGTTTGTGGATTTGTTTTGAGAATTAGACATAGATTACTAAAATGTCATAGAGTGATAAAAGAAGTAACTTACTGTCAGAGCTTAGTTTTAGAAGTGAGTCACCTGTGCTCATTTCTATGGCAATGTCTGCGTTGGGTTTTGGAAACATTTTTGAAATTGTTCTTTTTAAAAATAAGTTAAAAATCTCTGTATATTAATTAGGATTGATTTTCATAAGTCTCTTGCAAGCTGTTTACACTTCCATGTAATTTCAAGGGTTTTGGGTTTAACTATAATATTTTCTATCAAATTAAAGTTTTTTTAAAGTGCAATATTTTCTTTTTTAAAAAATATTTTATTTATTTTTAGAGAGAGCGGAAGGTTGGGAGAGAGGGAGAGAAACATCCATTGGTCGCCTCTTGCACACCCCCAACCGCAGCCTGGCCTGCAACCCAGGCATGTTCCCTGACCGGGAATCAAACCAGCCACCTTTCGGTTTGTTGGGTGATACCCAACCCACTGAGCCACAGCAGCAGGGCATAAACTACAATATTTTCTATGAAATACTTCACTTTACTTTAGTCTTGTCAGTTCTACCTGCTCAAGGTCTGTTGTGTCTGCACAGGCTTGTCCACGGAACTGTAGTTCAGGCCCTCCTCAGATTTACCTTTCGAATACTCTGCTCTCTTTCTTGTTATCTTCCCTCTTGTCCTCCTTGGAGCCGTCTTTGAGTCCGCATGGCAGTCAGAGACATCTTCCTAAAATACAAATCCTATAATTGTGACACTCTTCTGTGGGGCCCCATTGCCTACAGAATGAAGCCCTTATCACTTAACAGAGCGTGAAACCCTGCCCCAGCAGACTCCTGTCCCCTCTCCTTTTTAACTCTAGAAATAACAAACAGCCCCATTGCTCTTTCACAACTCCAGAACTTTCCATTTCCCATCCCCTGCCTTTCGCATTCCCTGTGACAGGATGCTCCAGTCCCCTCCTCCACCTGTTGACTTCCTGTTTAACCTTCTAGACTCCCTGCAAAGCTCTGAATTCTTCCCTAACCCCTAAGGGCAGAGCTGGTACCTCCCTGCTCTGTGTTATTTCTCTACTTTCTACATACCTCAGTAATTGCTTTTATCATACACTGGATTATACTTACTTGTTTACTTGTCTGTGTCTTTAGCTAGACTGTGACCTCTTCTAGGATAGAGACGAAGTCTTATTTATCTTTTTTATCCCTCAGGCTAAGTGCTCAATAAATGGTTGCTGACTGGGTGAACATAACTCATCCGGGACACTGTTAATAGTGCTGTTTGCCTAGGCCAATGGGCCAAACAAATACTCTCTGAATTTGCTTAAAGCCTGTGGGTTCTAGGTAGCACCTTGTGCTTACTTTGTCGATTACACTGATGAATGTAATCTTACAGGTGCTCCCCACTATGAACTTTTTTGAGTGTAGCAAAAGAGAGTTCGTGGGCACATGATTTTTTCCTCATCCAAGGACATTTTTTTTCATTGCTTTTAGAGAGAGAGGAAGGGAGGGGGAGAGAGAGAAACATCAATTGGTTGCCTTCTCATACTCGCCCGATGGGGGACAAACTCTCCGCCTAGGTTTGTGCCCTGGCTGGGAATTGATGCTCCAATCAGCTGAGCCACACCAGCCGGGGCAGGCACGTAATTTTGGTGGCAGGCTCTTGTTTCCTACTGCTCCACTTAACCTGTGCATGTAGCAAGGACTTTGTGGAGGTATTTGACTGTGACTGTTTTGACCATTAGTAAAGCTGACTGAGTGAACAGAGATAAGGGTGGGGTGGGTGACACTGTGCCTGATGCGGAGATGCAGCTCAGTGCTACTGCAGCCTTGTCTTAACCAGTTTCCCTGCTTTATCCTTTCCCCTCCCCCACCCTTCCCCACTCCCCACCCCAGTCCTACTGCAAATCATGCTAAACTTGACACAGGAGCCTCAGTAATCCTATAAAATAGTAAACATAAAGCATCAGTAAAACATCAAACATAAGTCATGTTGTGTAACTTCATCGACTAAAACCCTTCACTGGCTTTCCTGTTCAGACAGTTTAAACATAAAGTCTTTATTGTGATGTGTAAGGCCCTACCTGAGCTGCCTCTGTCACCCCATTGCTTCCCTCACCTTACCACTTTTGCTTTCTTCTCAATGTCCTCTCAGTCTCTTTGCTGCTTTTAGAATGTGCCTGGCAACTTGACCTTCCCTCCTAGAATCCCAACTGTGCCCATGTTCCTTCCCTGTCTCACTTCTTTCAGATCTTTGCTCAAAAGCCATCACAGTGACCCTTTTTAAAATGGTCACATCTCACCCTCATCCTGACTTCCTATCCCTGTCTCCATTTTTCTCCAAAGCACTATGCTATCTAAATATGTATATTGTGGTATATACTTCATATACTGTATACATTGTGTATTTATTTATGGTACTGCCTATCTCCTCAAACTAGAATTTCACGTCTAAGACAGGAGAGACTCTTTGTATGCTTTGATAACTGATATTATCCCAAGTAGATGTTCCCCAAATTTTAGTTGAAAGAGAAGATGAATGCTGCACAGAGCCCTGGGCCAGGAAATCTGGAAGTTGTGCTTCGGTCACTTGCTAATTGTGTGACCTGGAACAGGTCACATATCTGCTGAAGCTCTAGTTTAAATTTTTGTAAAGTGGGATAACACCTATTCATCATGCATATGGGTAGCAGGTACAGGTTATTTATTGAATAAATGCGTGTGTGTGTTATAGATACTCTGTCAGCCTACACATTGTTTCTGGTTGTATTTGATGGAACTGTCTGTGGGGATGGCAGTCTCTTCATGAGCAGTAATCAATGGAGTGAGCAATGTCTTTATTGTAATATAGAATATACTATTCTGCAGAATTTTCAGTATAGAAGTAAGTGCTTTTAGGCAACCCAAGGGGAAGCTATCACTTCCTTTACATAGTTTCCACTTCACTTTTCTATGTGAAATCTTGAAATGATTAGAATAAACTGAAAGTCATGTCTAAGCCAGTCAATCCACCCATGAGCATTAACAGTAGCTAACACTTAACAAGCACTTGCCAGGGCTAGACACTCTTAATGACACATGACATGAATTAACTCGTTTAACAATTACTGTCTGGGTACCACAATTATTCAGTAAAAAGAGTAGTTGGTTTGATGAATAAAGAAGGGTTAGATCATCAGGGAGAACTACAAACTGGGCAGGGAAGCCAGTGTCGTGTTCCAGGAAGAGAGATGGTGACATTGAAAGCACTTTGGGCATTTTAGGGTCTTGGACTCAGCAACTTCTGGCTCTAGGGTGCATTTTCGGCTGTGAGACTGCATGGGGATGTGCTTCATATCACACCTCACTCCGGTGTTTTTGTTTGTTTGTTTGCTTTTCGACATGTAGCTTGTGTCTAACCCAGTGTCTCACACTTTGCAGAGAGGAGGTAAATACCTGTTGTGTGAACGCACGCTGAGGCAATGTTGAAGGAAAGCTGCTCTGGTCACGGCTCACAGGATGGGCTGGAGCACAGGGACCAGGACCTTGCTGGGCCGTGGTTGTGGAGAGGAGACCAAGGGCTGCATGAAGCGCTCACATCGGCACCTGGAAAAGCAGTTATGACATTTTCATGACAGATTTTCACATTAGGCTGCCTTTATTAAAGGAAGTCACGGTTTAATAATTACTTATTCCTGTAGCAGCAGCATCTGTAACTTTCAAAAGATACACTTATATTTTTTCTAGCTTTATGAAACATGAGTAGCCTTCATCTGGCATTTCTAATCTTCCTAATTAAAGATGATATTTATGGTGATCACTGTCTTAATAAATGCAATTGGAGAACTTATGTACGATGAACATGCATGTTGTTTATTCACGAGATGTGTGGTGAGAGGCTGGGGGAGCCACAAGCTGGCCACATTGATGTCTCTGCCACCTGCCCCTCCTCAGCCCTTTCAGGACCTCTTCTCTGTGCCTTTAAACTCAGCATCACAGAGTGTTCTCTGTCATTTATGGCTGACTAGTCATCAGAGACGTTAAACCAACAGCCATTTACTTAGTTCTTGCTAGAACCCATCACTGTGGCAGAAGCATCATAATTGTGACTATTTAAACATGTAGGATAATAGCAAGTGCTTCTCTAGCTGAGCAGTGGTCTGCAGCTGTCTCCCGGGGACAGGGCTTGTTAGCTGGGGCTCCCAGCTGTTGCTTGCTCCCCTCACTGGTACCACCATTTACTACATTCATTCCCAGGATCTGGGTGCATGTTGTGCGTTCTTGTGTTCTGTGAGCCCCTAATGTTCAGTAGACTTTACATAAAGCCACACCTCGAGAAAGCCACCAGGAGGAGTGAGCCTCTCTCTGATGTGAGCTGCAAGTGGCTTGAACTGGGAGTGACCCAGAGCAGGGAGCCTTCCCTAGAGCAGGCACTCATTAAGGATGGTGGGTTGGAGGTGACCACCCTGCCGTTTTCATGGCCTCCTGTTTTAGAAAAAAGCTGTGTTACAGGCAGCAATGAATAGAAGATAATGGATGAAGGGGGCCGTCAACTGGAGGACGAGGAGGGGGTAAGTCCTAAGGGGAGAAGAGATTGTGAATCTCCATGCTTCTCCAGTTTGTCCTTCCCTTTGCTAACAGTTTTCCGATCCTGTCTCCTAACTCAGTAAAGTTATGGTAGTCTCCAGGGAGGCAAGTTTCTGAATGTGCTCCTTGTACAACTGATTGTGGACTTGTAATGATTTAGGTCTGTTTGTTTATAAGACATAGCTAAATAAAGTTTCTGTACATGGTTGGAAAAGGCATGGGGTAAGGATAAAAACTAGTTTATTAACTGGCTAAAATAATTTTAGTGGTACAAGTAAATTGTCAGATTTGTGTTCCGTATATATTTATCTTTCTCTAAGAAAAGCCCATTTATAAGTGAAAGCCACAAGCAGTTGAGATTTTAATGAACTGTGTATCACTTGATTTTTGTCTTTTGAGTAAAATTTAAAAGAGAGAGTGAGAATAAATATATTTATTGTTGGTACAGTTCCCTTGCCTCTATTCCCAAAGGTTCTGTTTCATTTTGTAATTCTAAACGCTTCAGCTAAAGTAGAAACTGGGTATCTGGTGTTTCAGGATTACATTTGGAGATAAACCAGAATTCTTACCTGAACAGGTGTGTATTGCTTAAGTCTGGATTGGTTTGGGATTCTTTTACAAAGCACACAAAAGACAATTTGTGAATTTCTCTTCGTGGGTGGTTGTGGCTGGCACTTGGCATGGTTGCTGTGGTTATCTTGACTGGTAGTTATTTATTTACATAATTTTTTGCCCATAGAAAGTACATAGAGTGCTTTGACTTCCTGGAAAAAGAACTTTGATTGTTACTTTAAGTTAATTTTACTGCAGAGTTCATCAACAAACTCTCTCCCTACTATAAAAGATCTTTTAACTACTTTTTTCCTTTTGCTAATTTTCCAAGCCTGATTTTTTGTCCTTAAGTGTGAATGCCTGAGTGTCGCTCTGTTGAGACACCTGGCTGCATTTGTGCTGTTCTGTGTGCTACGGACGCTTTGTGAAGCTGGAAAGGTTGGGGTTTCTCTTCTACAACATCCCTTTGGATGCTCAGACCTTGAGTACAACCTCCACATTGGGATATGTGTGAGCTGAGGGCACTCATCTGGGTTCTTATGTCACCGCAGCCAGGGAAGATTGTGTTTCAACTCTAATAAAGATTTGAACAAAAATCCAATTAGTGAATTTTCCTTTAGTTTATGAGAAAGTTGAGATAGGTTTCTCTACAACAAATGCTTGTTTGGAATGGGAGAAAGAATCTCTTGGAGCGAATTGATGGGTGAATGTTTTGGGTTTTATAGTGCCCAAGAAGTTTAAGTGTATTTGGTTTGTTTAAGTCAGTGACTTTTGAAAGTTTGCTTGGGTCCAGATTAATAAATGTACTACATTTGTTCCTACACACAATAGACACACATTTATACATACACACACACACAGTAAGTCTTCATTTAACATCATTGATAGATTCTTGGAAACTGCAACTTTAAGTAAAACGACATATAAGAGAACCAATTTTACCAAAGGTTAATTGATGGAAACAGGAGTTCAGTACTGATGGCATATTTCTGTTCACAAAAATACATCACCAAACTTTTAATAAAGACCCCAAACTCTTCTAATACTAAACATTGACAGGTGAGCACCACACACATTTAAGAAGTATGGGTGAAAACAAGGAAGAGAATGATTTCCTGACCTGCTGATCCTGGACAGGATCCTGGTGATGGGAGCCAGTCCCAGCAGCTCGGGAGCAAGGAAGGCAGGACGCCCCCTTGCGTCCTCAGATTTGGGTTCCATTTATATTTGGGAATTGTCAGATTTGGGTTCCATATATATTTATCTTTCTCTAAGAAAAGCCCATTTATAAGCCCATTTATGAGTTGTTTTTTGTGTCTCTCTCCCTCTCACACATACACACATACACACACTCCCTCACTCAGACTGGTATAGGGCTAACACTCCCTCCAGTTCACTGCAGGAGCTGCACAGCGGTGGGATGTGGGAGGAAACCGGTGTACGAGAGAAAAGCCACATGGACATGGGGAGGACCAGGGAGAATATGCAAACTTCGCACAGACAGTGGTCCTGGCTAGGAATTGATTTTTTTTTTTCCTCATCAAAGTTGTAATGGAATGACACTGGCCCTGGCTGGTGTAGCTCAGTGGATTGAGCGCAACCCTGCAAACCAAGGGTCACCAATTCGATTCCTAGTCAGGGCACATGCCTGGGTTGTGGGCTGGGCCCCCAATGGGGGGTGTGCAAGAGGCAACTACACATTGATGTTTCTCTCTCCCTCTCTTTCTCCCTCCTTCCCTTCTGTCTAAAAATAAATAAAATCTTTAAAAAAAGACATTGAATGAAATGAGGTTATTTGAGGACTTGCTGTGTGTAACACAAAACAAAAGCTTTGTGAAAATACTTCCCTTTACTGATTGTGTACATGTGATACTCTTATTTTTTTCTCCTTTTCAATTTTATTAGACAGAAAAGGTCAGTTCTGACCCAAAGTGGTTTTATAGGTAAACCTGGTAGATCACAGCCTCCATTGGCAAAATGGTGCTTTCCATAGACTTCACTTCTTTTGGTAGTGTTTTACCGTGCTTGGCACTGGATGGCTCCTTCACAGTGTTCGGAAGTTACAAAACTGAGGGCCTCTCTGTGGACAGTCCACTGTCACAGTAATGCTATAGAAAGGTCTCACACACCAGGAATGTCTTGAGAGGCAGTGCAGATTAGTGGTGCATCTCAGAAAATCATCTGGTCTGAGAACTAAGGACACTGAGTGCCTAAGCACTCATTCACCATGTCAGTGCCCATCCGGGCTTCTCCCTGCGCTCCTAGCCCAGGACCATGTCCATGGATAAAGGGGATGCCAGGAAATCAGCAGCAGGACTGAGCGATTTCCAGCAGGCGCCTTGCTCCCTGCTGGAGCACAGTGATGCGGAGCCGCGTTAATGCACTCAGAGGACGGCTTGCACCTGCTAACCAACCCAAGGGAAGGCTTGTGAATAGCACTGTCTGTCGAAGTTCTGCCTAATTCTGGAGTTTTCTCTGTCATTTTGCTTACTAATCTACTGTTTATTCCCCAAAGGAGAAGAATTAGTTGAGAAGTTCAGTCCATTTAACTTTGCTTTCACGTTGTTGGACTCCAGCCTGTGTGTATCAGAGATCCTGTCTGAACTGGAAGAAAAGCTGTGTTTTTTTTTTTTTTTTTTTTTTAACAAAAAGTTATTTGAAAACATGATGATTGGTTAGGGATACTTTTCTGAATTGTGATCATATTAGTTTATAGAAAATGTTAGAGGAATATGCGCCTGAGCACTCATTCACCATGTCATTTTATTTATTTGCATTTCCATACAATAGAAGCTCACCTTGTTCATCTTTCAAAATTTTTTAAAATTTCAAAATTTTTTCTATTTACAAACAACCTTTTTAAAGTATACTCTGCAGAAAGAGTCTTGCTTGCAGATCTTGCCTCACCCTCTTGCTTTAGCCAGTAGTCACACATGCATGGTCTCATGTCATTGTTGTGACAGTCCTGTGAGATGGGCAGGACAGGTGGCCTTACCTTATTTTATGGTGTGAAAGCAGTCTCAGAAAGATTAAGTGACTTGCCTAAATCTATATAGATAGTAATGATACAGATTGGATTTGAATGCACTTTTTGGAACTTAGTCCCACACTCTCTGTAAGACACTGTGTAGCATCTCTGCTCTGTCCTCAGAGCACAGTTAAATCATGTCTTGATACCGTGGTGTCACCACAAATACTCAGTGAACCTTGTGTTACCCTAGCGATGGCCTGGTGGCTGCTGAGGTTCATAAGGATCTCCGCTTTGGTGTGGAGTGGGTCTCCACGGCCTGCCTGTTATTCTGCTTGTGCTGTAGGTCGGCAGCTTTTTCTTTTCACCTGCGTAACTGCCTGCCTCCTGTAGTGCCCACCACTCTCTGGTTTGGTGTTTCTAATTTGTTAGCTTGTGTGGAAGCCCTGGGCAATCCAATTTATGACCACAGTATTGATGGGAAGATTAGAAGGGGTTCCTGAGCCCTAACCCTGGGAGCGATGCTGTCTGGTCAGAGACCGCTGTGGCTTATTGGCCCTATTTTCAATGGCTGGTTTGTCAGAAAAGTGGTCTTTCGATAAGTGGGATGATACTGTACTGTGCAAGTATGTTTTTTTTTTTTAAATGTTATCCACTCTTGGCTTCTCTTTGTAGTACAGTTAAACAAAGGACATGTCAGCATTAATGTTATAGAATTGCGACCATATTTGGGCATCCAGTTCTTGTTGTAAATGTTAACTGTTAACACTTGTAGCACCTGGGGTTTTCAAGCAGGATGACTGCATGGGTTTACTTATCAAGGATGTATAGCTTTCAAGGTTTGGTCCACTGAGCACTTTCTCTAATAACTTGTTAAGTTTGCACTCTCTTCTCCCTCCCTTCTCTCCATCTGATATATTTGGATTCCAAATATATTTTGTTTTTCATATGGGTGAAATTGCCTCCTCATATCTTCATATTTTTCTTCACATTATCTGCTTATAGAAAAGTCAAAAAATTGTGAACACAAGGTATATTTCTCTGAATAATTTATATTATCTGAAACCAATTCTACTCACTACATATTTTTGGCCAAACACTTTAAATGACTTTTCATCCTCATTGACACAAATTGGAATGATATAAAATATGACTGAAAAAGCCAATTGGACTCTTTTTTTGTGTGTGATTTTTTAATAGACCACTGTATCTCAAAATTCAGAATTAGCATGATCTTTTAATAGTCTGTTGAAATGCTGCAGTCCCCATTTGTATCCTAGGCTTATAGTAGTTGCTCAGTGAATACTTTGATTCACATATAGGAGAGCTGCAAAAATGTTTGCATGCAATTTAAATAAATCGAAAGTAGACATTAAAAATATTTAAACATTTTTCTTATTGTATTTTTTTATGTGACTCAAGAAATGAGGCTCAGAGAAAAGCACGGTTACCCTTTCTCTCCTCCAAACATTAGAGAATCGATAAACAACGCTCAGTCCTGATATCAAACGCTTTTGATACCAAATGTTTACTCTGTTTTGGATGTAAAATCGCAGGGATGATGACAGTTGTAAAGATGCCTTTCTCTTCAGATGAAGCACATTTCAAAGAATTCTGTTTTGCGTATTCCTAATCAGAGATACCAACTTTAGCAGTTATGTAGAGAGAGAGCTTGTTGAAGCAATGACTGCATATTTTTCTCTCTTGGTGGCATTTGAGAGCACTTGAGTAAATACTTGGATATTTTCCCTAAATTGGAGCTATAAAGGGACCCAAGTCGAGTTTCCTTAACAAAACAAGGCTAACTTGTTAGGGCTGGAAGGAAACTCAGAGAGAGCCCTGTCTGCTTGTGTGACAGGTGAGAAGCCGAGGTCCGAGGTCCGGGGAGGTGAGTTCGCCTGCCTGAGGCCTCCCGGCCGACAGTGGCCCAGTTAGACTGTGCCCGTGCATTCCTTTCTCCCCTCTTATCTAGTGTTGAGATTGTGTTCATTTTTATTCGTTTCTTTAATTTGACATTCCTGACTGCCCTCTGATGGTCAAGTGACAGATTCCTTTGCTGACCTTTCAGAGCAGGTTTGGGAAGCTTTTCATTCACTTTGTGTCACATGGACGTTTTCTCAATAGATGCGCCCAAGACAAGCAACTTACTAACGAGAGCAAAGGCAAAGAGGGACATCAGCCCTGAAAACGGGCTCTCTGGCGTCACTTTGATTCCACTTACAAAGCAAAATTCATTCTGCTTTCAAAGAATTGATGGGAAAAAAATGAAACCCCCCAAAACAAACAGAAAACCCTGAGGGCCCCAAGCTGCAGCCTTTCTTTTGTAGGAGCTGAAGTCCTTAGAGATGGTGGAATAACTTAACAGAGCTCTCAAAAGCACACCTGCCTCCGAAGCAGTACATGCATTTTCAAACTTTAAACTTAGTGTTCTGTTTTTGACATGCAGCATTTTTTTTTTCTTTTGAGGAGCTGTAGATTTATGATCATTAATAGCTGAATTTGCAGAGATGCATTAAATAAAAATTGAACAAAAATGAATGCCAGCCATTATTACCATTGACAGAATTGTAGACTTTTATTAGAACTTAACTGATGTTAAACAAGGATGTGTGTGTGTGTGTGTGTGTGTGTGAGAGAGAGAGAGAGAGAGAGCGAGAGGGAGAGGAGAGGGAGAGGAGAGGGTGAGGGGGAAGGGAAGGAAGGTGGAAGACAGGAAGAGGTAACACAAAAAGGAAAAAGGAAAGGGCTCAGATCTGTTTGGCATCAAAGTGGAGGATCAGAAAAGAGCTGTTGGGGTGGAGAGCTCTGTTCCCTGTGGCCCATGCAACTCTGTGATTAGCATGCACCGTGGCAAGACGCCTCCCTGAAATTGGTCTGCCAAATTGAAGAATCATTTTCTTGCTTATTTTTAAACTGCTAAGAACAGGGGAAAAGACCGAATGAGCCTAAGTACTGTGGTTTCCTCAAACCATTATTGTTGTAAATCCTACGGGTCTGAAATAACTCGCGGTGCCTGGGAAGCTTCAAACTGCCTGGCTGCTCAGAAAGAAGACTTGGCAGTTGAAAGGGAAGCGATCAGCTCCTTCCTTTAAGCATTGTCACCAAGGTGGAAGTGGGTCAAAAGTTGGAAATGTGGTGATGTCAGAAATAAACTACCTTTTTATGGAAATTCTCTAGTTCTTTACAGAGCTTTGTGTTTTTCAAATATAGAGTTGGCTTAAGCATAACATATTTTAAATGTATAAATGTAATGTAAGTTAAATATTAGAATAATAAACAATCATCAGCTTAGGCACTTCTTGTATGTCTTCCTTTTAACCTATCTTTTTGCTTGATGATTGAAAGTAATTATAGTTCAATTACTCTCTCTGGTTATGAGCTTATGTTTTATTACCAAGTAAATTGTGAGACAATTTGTGTTGTTCCTCGTTGGCTGGTTCACAATCTTGAATAATTCTGACCTGTGGACTGACTGCTCTTTAGAATGGTTTAGGATGGGGATTTGGTGGGTGGAAGAGTTGTACCTGTTTCTATAATTGAAGGTTGGTTATTGTTGAAGTTCCTTATATTATTCAGATGTTTAGGAGAAAATGATACAAATGACCTCTTTATTTTAGGTTAGTTGCTTTTTTTGTTGGAGAGGATTGCCATTGATCTGGTATATTAGGAGTTTGTTCCTCAAGGAACACATTGATGAAAGATGCAGCATGAAAGGATAGGAGGGTTTTTTTTTTTATTAAGATGTAAAACTTTCTTTTCATAGAGAATGTGATGGTATATATTGAAGATAATTCCCCCTAAAAAGTAGGGGTGCAGGATATGATATCAGCATATAAAAATCAATTGTATTTCTCTACATTAACAACAAATAATTAGAAAATGAAATTTGGATAACTCCATTCACACAAAAAATATACTTAGCAATGAACATTGTTCATTTTCTTCAGTAATGAACAATCTGACAACTACAAGATATTACAAAAGGAAATTATACAAGACCCAAATAAATGTGTGTGTGTGTATCTCATTCCAAGAGTAGGAAAACTCAATGTTGTTAAAATAGTAATGGAAATGAGGTTATTTTGATGTGTTTTAACCTGGACTTTACAAAAGATATTACACACACACACACACATATATATATACACACACACACACACACACACATATATATACACACACACAGTGTCTGGGAAAATTAACACCTGCTCAAGTGTGGTTGGTAGGGTAATAATTTGGTTGTAATAATTTATAGTTTCAATTCGAACATTTCACCTAAATGTCGTATGGTGTGCTTGAGTGTGATATTGTTATGTTACAGAATTATATGCTTATGATTTTGTAATAAAAAATTTGCAATAAAAAAGGGGGTGTTATTTGTGCCAGACCCTGTATATTAGGCCTACAGACAATGGCAGAGCTTTAGGAGAATTAAATAGACTCGAGGAGTTTTATAAGGGAAAAACAAAACCACCGGAGGGGATTTAGGGTCATTATTATGACATCTTTGGTATCCTCCCTCCAGCTGGACACACTGATGTCAACACTGTTATATGGATACTTCCACAAAAATTCTTTCTTCTTCCTTAGGAAAACTACTTTCTGTGTTTGCTCTAGCTAACTTGCCTTGAGAGAGAATGGTACCAGTGTTTGTGGGTTTGAAAATGACGCCTCTTTAGACTATTAATTGTTTTTTTTTAAAGATTTTATTTATTTATTTTTAGAGAGTGGGGAAGGGGGAGAGAAAGAGAGGGAGAGAAACATCAATGTGTGGTTGCCTCTTGAACACCCATCACCAGGGACCTGGGCCACAATCCAGGCAAGTGCCCTGACTGGGAATCGAACCAGTGACCCTTTGGTTCACAGGCCGGCACTCAATCCACTGAGCCACACCAGCCAGGGCTAGACTATTAATTGTTTTAATAATGCATTTATTGAGAAATAATTGACATGTAACATTCTATTAGTTTCAGAAGAACAGCATAATAATTCAATATTTGTGTATATTGTGATAGACTATTAATCTTTACAGAAATTATGATTTATAAACATTCCATCATAAGTTTAACTATTAATTGTCAGTAACTATAATCTCATAATGAGTTTCAGTACAATTTTATGTAGGAAAAAATAGTATCTATTTAATTGTAAGTAATATGTTAAATATTATTATGACTTTTCATAGTCATTATGCTATTGAATAGATATCTCATCCACATTTTATACATATTCTTTTAACTATTTGCCTTTGGATGAAATATTAAAGTGATAATAATTCTGGTCTGTGCTGAGAGTGTTGTCATCTGTTATGTTCTAGGCACCCCGCAGGGCATTGAATGAGCAAGTTCCTGCTTTGCAGAGCTCCCCCTTTAGGCAGGCAGACAGAATTGTGACCCAGTAATGGCTGCATCTGTACAGAACTGTGGGGACCCAGTGCAGGGAAAGATGGATTCTGCTGGGGGAGAGGAGCCAGGTCAAAGGAGGCTTACGAGAAGCAAGAAAAACAAAAACAACGAAAAAGCAGCCTATGGGGTGGAGGCTGCATTCCTGACAAGGAAATAATAGCCTGATCAAGGACAGTGGAGGTAGGAGACCATATGGAAGGGATATGGCCCAAAGCCTCCTGATGGGGCCACTTAACAGGGGATGTGGCCAGAAAACGTTGGGAAAAGAACTGAGTCCAAGCCCAGAAGGGCCTTTATTGCTCGATGGGGACTTTGGGATTTACTCTGACTTTGTGTTTTTTACTTAAGTTGGAAACATGATTTTTTTTTTCTTAAGGGAGAGAATGGAGCAATTGGAGTTTTTTTTTTGTTTGTTTTTTGAAAAGAATGTATGAAGATAGATTAAGATGTCAGTCAGCCTTGGAAAGAAAAAAAATAACAACTACAAATGTGTGAAGGAGAGTTGTAGCAGAAAGGAGCATCTCAGCCACAGGCACCACCATTTGCAGCGACATCAGGGCGGGGTGATGGGGCAGGACTGCAGAGCAGACTCCTGCCTGCCGCTGTTGCTGATGCGAGACTGGGCTTCTAAGCCAGTGGGAGCAGCCCCAGAGCCCAGAGGACAGCAGTGGAGTCAGGGCCCATCTGTGAGAGCCCGAAGAGTCTGAGGGATGATCTAAGCTGAGGTAGCCTTGGAAAGTCATCGTTATATTCCCTGAGAAATGGAGCCAGGGTGGCTCAAAGGCTCTTTAAAAAAATCAACTCACTTAGGCATTGGGAGAACGAGAGTGCTGTGAATGAGATGAGGGGCAATTTCGTGATAAGGGGCTACACGAGGGTTGCTTTCTTGGATGTGATGTCAAGAAGTCCAGACTTGGCCGTGAAGAGAAAAAATAAAATGGAAGTACCCTTAAGAATGGGCTCAGGCAAGCATATACCGAAGTGGCCAGTTTGAGCAGAACTCCCCTGACTCTGGGAGGAAATATAGTGACGTGAATGAAGTTACCTGGAGCCAGGGGCCCGTGAAGAATCGCAGTGAAATATTTACCAGTTGCCTGGGAGTGCCGCAGTTGGCTTGTGTCCAGCACAAAATAAACTGTCCCTTTAACAAGCCGGGACTCAGACATCTCCTGCAACTGAAGGGACTGTGAAGAGTATGACAGCTGACCTTGGGTTCAGAGTGCAGAAAAATCGATCGGGATACAGGGGCAGATGATGATGGGAGGGGGAGGGGTGGAGCAAAGGCCTGGATTCCAGGTTTTCCTGTGGTGAGCTAATGCTGCTTACAGCGGTGGCCAGAGGGGGCACCAGAACCAGGATGGGTTTGGAAGTAGCCAGGGAGAATGTGTAATTAGCCAATGTGAAGTTATAGTGCTGAACTTTATTTCTTCTTTCTCCATGGTAATAAAAATATATATAGGAAAATCTAGACAATCACTCTCTTTCCTGAGAAATTCAGAATATTGGTGAAAACTGAGTTTTTCTAGAACAGTTTAGAAAACTAAAGTATTCCAAAACTTGGGTAAGGTGTTCAGGTGGTGTCAGGCATGAAAGTCACAGGTGCGATTCAGCCTTGGCCACCACCAAGGTGGCTTCTTTTCCGGGGAACTGGCTTAACTTGGTCCTTCCAGTCTTAAAAGTATTGGGGGTTGTGGCACCTTCAGTCTCCTGCAGTACAGAGAAAATGGAAAGTGGTGATTGGGAAGATGCCTTCGGTCTCCTCTGACTTTGAAAGCAGGCCTTGCCTGGTGGAATACTTTCCTAGTTAATGGGAAACATATTCTTGCCTGATATGGAGAAGGGTCTTTCCGTCTTTGCCTGACTTTGTTGGTAAGAATCAGGATGCATAGGGAGAAACTATAGTTTGCCTGTTTTCCTTGTGTAATTTTCTTTTGTGGTTTGCTAGGAAAAAAGCAGACTTTTGAGCAATCTAGACTCACTAATTCTATGAATTATTCAAATTAATTCCTAATTTACCCACAGTCCCACAATTTTATTGAAACCCCCCCCAAAAAAATTCTTAGCATGTAAATTTCACAGCACTGGAGTGGTTTGGAGGACTTAGTATATAAAAACTTCTGGCTAGTTCCGTGGCTACCACTCCCTCTGGCTGAGATAATAAAGTTCAGTTTTCCCGTGGTGCTGGGTGTTGTAATCCTGCAAGGGAGAACGTGGTTGCTGCTCTAAGGTCATGGTTGGCAAAGACAAGACCTTGGGCCTGTCTGTAGGGGTGTAAGTTCTGGGAGCGTTCATCATCGTGGGCTCGTTCCCAGGCTTCCTAGGTTTTATTTATTTATTTTTTTTCAAACTCAGTAGCAATGATCAATGGTGGCGGATAATAATAATTTTAATGATAATTCTTTTTTTCTGGTTTGAAAAAATTTATTATAGTGTGCCTTTTCCATGGTTTATTTCTTCACACTTACTTGATAGTGCAAATGAGGGATTTTAAAAAAAAGATAATCTTATATTTTATATTGGTACAAGCCTATTCTATTTCTAATTGTCTGAGTTTCATGCTGTGAACCTTTCAGATGGTGATACCTATAGTTTCACTAATTTACTAGAAGATGGTATTATGGTGTTTTTTTTTTTTTAATGAGTGTTCTAGGAAGATTTTTTTCCCCCATTGAAAATTTAGCCACAGTAAGTATAGTGGTAGGGGAAAAACGGGTTTTACGCCCGATTTGAAATTGGTTTAAAAAGAAAAAAAAATCATGCCCCCTTTCCTAATAATTGTTACCTTGTTAAATGTATTAGTTTCCTTGGGCTGCTGTAACAAATTCCCACAAGTGGGGCAGCTTAAACAAAACCTTACTCTCTCACAGTTCAGGAGGCCAGAAGTCTGAATCAAGGAGTCGGCAGGGCCACGCTTGCCCCCAAGGCCCTGGGGAAGAACCCTTCCTGGCCTCTTACTGCTTCCCAGGGCTCCAGGGTTTCCTTGCGTTGTGGCCACAGAACTTTGCTTCCATCTTCACGTGGGCTTCTCGCTTTGTGTCCTATTCTGTCTTGTGTAGGGACATCTCATTTTCCTGACCACTCCCCTAATCCAGGACCACCTCACCGTGGTCCTGCCTTAAGTGCATCTGCAAAGACCCTGTTGCCAAATAAGGTCACATCCTGAGGTTCTGGATAGACAGGGATTTGGGGGGAACTATACAACCTATTATATTAAATTGTAGATGTTTCCCCTGGTTAGGAAGAGCAGCTTAATTAGGTGGTAACAGGCAAGAAGCTATTGTTGATCATTATTAATTTTGTGCTTTCTATTATATGTTATCATATTGCTTGTTCACCCACCTACCTCTTGCACTAAACCGTGAGAAGGCAAGGGTTGTCTTTTTTCTTGATATAATAATGCACCTAACAAGATGGCTATATATATTATATTAATATGCACATCTATATATGTCAAAGCAAAAAGTTAATGGGGTCAGCTGGAAGGAAAGAGTCTGAGAGTTCATTTAGCCACCACACTCGGTCCCCATGTTTGTAGGTCGCGAGGCCAGCTAAGTAATGCTACGGATGCAGCTACAATCACCTTCTCTTCACTTCCCAGCTCAGTGTTCTCTCCAGTGTCCAAAGTTGTCTCTCCATGAAAAGGTTCAACTGTGAGTAAACACAGAGAAACACACAACCACCCAAACCTTGTATACTAACCTGTGTTCAGAAATCTTAACTCTCCAAGTTGTAGTTTCTCTCTGTGTGTTCAATTTCAAAAGTTATACCTAATGCATAAGAACACTTTCAGTAATAGCTTTGCAGTTCGTAACATTGCATGGAAGGCCACCCAAGACAGGAAGGCACAAGGTATGACTCCAGCCATGCGTGGAAGGGTCACGTGGTGAGATGGAAAAGGCTGAGTGCATCTTTGATCTTGATGCAGCCACTTGCTAGTTGGGCAAGTTGTCTCATCTCTGAACCAGTCTACCAAATGAGATGAGCTATAAGCTTCCTTCCAGTTCTTTTCTAAGTGTTAATATCACTCCATAATATTCATTCCATACATAAGGTGTTTTTTTTTGTCATCTCAGTGACCTGCTGGCTAGGGGTCTCTGGTATTTCTTTGTGATCACAGCAAGTAGGACAATGACTTTCTCCTGGTAAGAGATGTACTGAGCCAGCGCTGCTGGGGAAACTGGGAGATGAGGAGCAGACACCCAGCGAGGGTCTGCTATACTGTATGTTGAAATCCAAACACAGAGAGAGAGCATTCATACTATGTAGCAAGGGATGCAGCCAGCCCCCCCAGGACACAGACAGACAGATAGATGGGTTCTGTGAGTCAGTTTCCTGCATCCTGTGGAGTCAAAAGGAAGATCTGCTCACAGCAACGGGCCCTGTGAACAATGGCCACTTCCTGTGACCAGGAGACTCCAGAGGCTGAGAGGCTGCGGGGCCACTCACTGTCTGACTGCACTTCCGAGCAGGGTGCTCCCATGGCCACATTTGTAGACTGTTTCTCTTCAGATCTGCAAAAAATTTTCTTCTTTTGCTTTTTGACCTTGTTAAATAGGTTATAAGTAAAGTAGCCCTTAACTTGCCAGAGTGAATTTAGCTTTCCAGGGGAGGGAGAGAAATGTCATGATCTGCTTATGGCTGCAGTAGAGTGAGAAATTCACGTGCTCTAGTGCCAACTGAAGGATGTGTATTTTTGTTCCCTCATCTGAAAGCTGGCAGGGCCATAGAAGTAAGTGTAACATGCTTCGCATTTTTATCCTAACGCTCAAGTTCAGTAACAGTAGTAATAATAGTAACGATTGTCAACGCTTGCACGGTGCTTACTATGTGTCCGCATTGCTATGAGCACTTTGCGCACATTCACCCACTTATGGAGACCCAGACAGCTGTGCGCAGAGTTTAGTCTCATAATGTTTAGTGCTAATTATGTACCAGTATGAGGGTTGTCCCATAACCAGGAATAAAAGTTACAATGTGAGCAGCAAAGGAATAATGAAGTCAAAGAATAGTCATAATTAATAGCAAACAGTTAAACTGAATCCAGTGATTTTGTGTGCATGGGTGTGGGTGTTGTTGACCACATGAGCTGTTCCATCTGCTGCAGTGGAAAATGCTGATAGCTAGACAGACAAGTGGACTTGCCCTTGCACGGTTCTCCATGGGACGCTGTGCAGTGACTGCTCACCCCTGCGCCCCTCACTTTCCAAGCTGATCCTGGCTGATCCTGTGGTGTGAAACAACCCGTGAGAGATAGGGAGGTGTCAGCAGCTCAGCCCAGAAAGCTGGGGATTGGGCAGTGGCTTCCTGTAATCGCAGGCGCTGGCTGGCTGCCCCGCTCTCTGGCAGTGCGCGCTGGGGAGGTGGGCTGGGAGACAGCTGTGCCTGGCACTACAGGCTGCGGCGGCGGCAGAGCACCAGCCCCTCCATGGGCCTGCTTCAGCATGTTCTGTCTGAAAGGTGAGGGGGCTTTGGGTCCGCTTGGGTGGTGCAGTTCTAGTGACGAAAATGGCCATTCTGCATCAGAGTCTAAATCACATGGCTAGTTCTATTAAAATCAAAGTTTGAGGGAGTTTTGTCAAGTATGAAAGTGAAAAAGTCATTGTTCTTTTTTTGTTGCAAACAGGAAGAAAGACCTCCTGCTGGGGAGATGGAATTTTCTTTTTGATGGAAAGGAAAAGTTCTCCCTTTGGATGTGCTCCCTCCGGGTTTTGTCATAGGCAAAAGTAGTTAAAAGTTTAGAATTAAAGGGAATTTAATAAAAGTAGGAATGGTTTGCAGCAGTAGTGTGAGTCCTATTAGAGAAGTTTCTGTGTGGTGAGTTGCTCATGGGAGGGACAGAAGGAACTGTTCTCTTGCTATAAGCTTTAATGTGTGAGCTGAGGAATGAACTCAGTTTTACTATCGACACAGTTCCTGTTCCAGGTGTGTGTGGATTATAGTACTTCTCAAGTACTGGAAGGTGGTGACTATATGAGTACACGTAGTGATTTCCTGATGAACTGTGGAGTCTTCTCTTTTTAGGCAATTATTTTTTCTTCAACTCTGTTTTGCTTCCAACTCTTGTCATAATGTAATTAATTTAGGCATTTGAGAGTGTGTTTGTCTATGAGGTTGCTGGAATGGGGGAGTTAAAATGAATTTCCTTGGAACTGAAATAGATTATTTTGTTCATTTCTTTCAGTGTATGTCATTCTGCTGATGTGAAATTCTTGACAGCTTTTCAATTTTGGGGAAAAAAATGGTCCTGGCTTGCTTTGTTGATTGCTTCTTTGTCCTCAGTCTGTTAATGAGGAATAGGCATAGAGTCTTTGGTCTTAACCTTTGTAGTGTTAGCCCTAAATTTGACACCTTAGACACTGCCCAAGACTTCAATAGTATGCTGAGTTACAGATATTTGTTTATACAGTTGGCACAACTTTGATAAAATGAGAGGGTAAGAGTAAAAAAAGAACATCCCATCTTCTTCTCACTAAGAATTCAATTAATTTATACCACAGAGATCATCTAGATGCAGTGGATTCTAAGGAGCGCATAAGGCTGAAATGACTTGAATATTTCCAAAAATTAATTTTAGATGAAATGAGTTACGAGCTCTCATGCTGCTGTTTCTTAAAAAAGTTGTTGTCTCACAAAAGAATGTGAGTGTGAAGAGCCAGCGTCCAGTGTCGTTGGATGGGGTGAGTGCCGACCTAGTGCAGTCTCCACAGTGTGGTGGGAATCACTGTGATCAAGGGATAGCTCAAGGTTTAGGGTTTTTAATTGAATGCAGGTGTGGAGTTGTTGCAGGGTCTGACTTTTGCAGCTTTGACATATTTGTCTCCACCCATTCCCATAACAGCAATTTCACTTTATTAAAGAATCTATCAATTTCATGGACTCTTCGTTTCCGTGGTAACTTAGGACATTTCAGAAAGTCAAGTGAATGGCATGTGATGACATCTGAGTGCTTTTATGCTGAAGTGTGTGTTTTAATCAGGAATCCACAATCTCTTTTAAAGTCCACTTCTGATCTCCAGCAGCCAGGACAAACAGTTGACATTTTGCTCTTTTCCTGTGATTTATAGCCTCTTGATTTACAGTAATGATTTTTAGGTTGCCCTTTGTGCTGCCTGTGAGGCAACCCCGTGATAAGTAACGGTGAATGAGGTTCAACACAGGACTGTTAGGGGCTCCCTGCGACGCTTTGTGTCCTTGCTGTGTTTGTGCTCCCCTCTGTGGGAGGCGTTTTCAGAGGCTTTATGGAATGGCCTGTTTCTATGGCTGCTGGGGTTCTAGGAGCTCTGGGGTCTGTGCTTGTGATTTGCATGGACTTTAAAGGAAACACGGTTGCCCTACCTTTGGCTTAAATCGTGTTCCTGTTATTTGTTTTAACTGTTAAAAGAAAACACTCACACCAGGAAGCCTCCCACATGGATGCAGGGTTTTCTTTTCTCTATGTAGGCAATTTTTTTCTGAAGTAATGTCTCCTCAGCTTTTGGTTGGTTTGGAGCTAGAAAAAGAAATGCCTTCTTGTAAGAGAGTTGTCATCTTTGTCATTCATTCCTGTCAGTAATGGCTCATAGTTACAATCACTCTCTACTATGGCCATTGAAGTAGCTCAGATACGCCCACTCCACCCAAGTTCGTTTCATATGAGCAACGTCTGCGCTCCGGTCTCTGGGAAGATGTTCTCTCAAGTCTTGCCAAGGTCCCTGTGGTTAACAAAGCCATGGTGTGTTGTTCCTTCACTGTGTACTCAGTATTCCAACTGGTCTGGGAAGTAAGTTTCTGCCTCATCAAATAATATGTTTAACGGCAAACTACCATGCCTACATTGCATACCATTCATGGATTACATTGTTTAAAATATTTTTGCCACTAAAGTTGCATGGAACCTATTTAAGTTTCTTTGAGACAATTCAGAATGTGAATTTCTTAATTGCAGTATACCAGTTCATCTCTATTAATACTAATTATCTTTATAGTGCATGTCCAGCTGAAGACTTTTCTTCTTTTAATTTCTAATCCATCACAGACAGATACATTGTAAGACATAAAATTATGTGCTGTGGGATATCACCACAGTGTCAAACAGCTATAAAAATTCTGAAACATTTAACCTCATTTGCTTTAGTAATCTTCTTGTAGACTGGTAAGCACAGCATCGGCCAGCTGGCACTGGTTAGTAGATAAACCTGTATTAGTGTCCCAGAGCTGCTGTAACAAATTACCACAGAGTGAGTAGCTTAACACAGAAATTTCTTCTCTCATAGTTCTAGAGGCTGAAGTCCAAAATCAAGGTGTTGGCCAGGCCGTGCTCCCTCTGAGGTCTTTAGGGGAAAAGCTGTTTTTGTGGCCTCAGGTGTTTCTTGGCTTGTGGCAACATCTCTGGCTCTGTCTTCACATGGTTCTCTTCCCTGTGTGTCTCCCTGCATCTGCATCATTGGTTTGCTTATAAGGACAGCATTGCATTTAGGGTCCACCCTAATCCAGTGTATGATCTCATTTTAAGTGATTACATCTGCAAAGACTCTATTTCCAAATAAAGTCACATTCTGGGGTTCCTGGTGGACATGGATTTGGGGGGAACACTTTGCCTCATTGGAATGGGTCATATGTAAAATCACTGACTGAAGTAGCAGGATAGCAGGTGTATTTAATGGACAGCTGTAAGAATAACTGTTCACATAGCTGCTTTGATGATGCATTTGAAACTTATGGCAATGCAAGTGTAAGACAAGTTTATATGTGTAGGTATGAGGGTTGAAAATACACTCACTATGATCAGTCATGCAAGAGTAGAAAATGTTGGTGTTCCCCTGACCCCCTGCCAATTTTTTATATTGATGAGAGAGAGAGTCATCAATTTGTTGTTCCACCCATTTGTGTGTTCATTGGCTGATTGTTGCATGGGCCCTGACTGGGGACAAACCTGCAGCTGTAGCATATCAGAAGGATGCTCTAACCAACTGAGCTATCCAGGCAGGGGGAAATTGTTGCCTTTTTATTTCCTATAAACAATCCAGTTTCCTTCATGAACTCTTACCCTGCTGAGAAGGGGAAAGCAAAAAACAAAATTGAATTCAGTTCACTGCAGTCAACTCAGTGTGAGCCAAAAATTTAAACAGTTGCATTAGTTGATAGCTCAGCCTACTGGATGACTCAGTCCTTCAGAATTCTCCTATGATCCTTCTCTTCAAAGTAGATTCTATTGCTCAGTTTCCCCCTTATTAATAAAACAGAAGTAATGCATGCTGAATAACATCCTTTTGAATCATTGTTTGATCATTACATAGTTTAAAAAAATTGTAAAACTTGTCCTGGCTGGTGTAGCTCAGTGGAGTGCGCGTGGGCTATGAACCAAAGGATCGCCAGTTCAATTCCCAGTCAGGGCACATGCCTGGGTTGCGGGCCAGGTCCCCAGTACGGGGTGCATGAGAGGCAACCACACATTGATATTTTTCTCCTTCTCTTACCCTCTCTAAAAATGAATAAATAAAATCTTTTAAAAGTTAAATAAAATAAATAAAAAATTGTAAAACAGGATACCTCTGTGTAGTTGAGTTTAAAATCATTGCTCTTATGAAAGGATTAATGAATTTGTGCTTTAAGAATAATTTTAGTATGTTTTATGATTATCACGGACCTTAAGTTTCTGAATTTAATATTGGATTTTACCTGGCCAGCATTCTCCCTGGAGATTTAAACCTGGCCTTGGTGTTGAACTAGAGTCTTTCCCTTTCCCGCTTTATGTGTCATCCAAGATCTAGAAATGTAGTTTCATGGATTGGAAAAGCGATGAATTGTGTGTAACGGGTATACCCAGCTGCCTGCATGCTCAGCATGGTAGGGTCCTGTCTCCATCCTTTTCTGCTTCACAAGCTACAGAGTTCAAGGAAAGCCTTCAGGTTGTCTAATAATAGCAGAGTTATGTTTGAGATTACAGCTCAGAACTATCTCAGGCATGTGCTTCTGCTCCCGAGAGGGGAGTTCACACTAAAAAACTCAACTCTCCTTCCTCGTTGTGAACCCTGGAGCCCATCACAGGCCTCTTTCCAGTTGTCTCGTGTATGTTGTGTATGTAAAAGAATTCCTTAGATTCTTTTCTTGGCAGCATTTGGAAAATAATGTCTGGAATCAGAAACAGATTTGTTATTTCTATGCTGAAACAAGTGCATTTTTCAAGTTAGCTAGCAAGCAACCATTTGCTCTGGCAGGTTCCCCACCCCTTTTAAATCCAGTAATAAACTGTCAAGTAAGCATTGAGCAACGTTTATGCTATTTTTGTCTTTGATCTGCACATCATTCGAAAAGACTTTAACAACTGAAATGTAAGTGACCCTGAAAATGTTGCATCTGTGTAAATCTGGACATTTTACTACCATACGTTTAGATTTTGAGTTTTACTTAAACCAGCAGCAGCTTTAGAACTGTAGTCCTGCAAGTCTTCCCTGATTCTTTCCCCCTCCTTTCATTTAAAAATTGCATACAATTGTTAGTCAATAACTTACCGCTACCAAGGGGAATTCACACTTGCTCAATCTGCAATTTAAAGTAGCACTTTTAATAAACACACTGGTGATATCATGCATTTTTCAAACTGGCAGGCAAAGCCCTTGAAATTTAATAAACCAAACAAAGCTAGCCCTTTATTTCCTTTGTCTTTCCCTTGAAAACTTTGTCATGCCTTCTAGTTCCTTTCTTCCTTCCACCGCTAATCAAAATCTTGCTTTTAACTATGTTGCAGTCAAAGCTAGATCACCTTGTTGAATAGATGATTTAATATACACTAGGAGATGCTACCCTTAAGGGACGAAAGAGCAGTAGTTAGCAGAGCCCTGCTGCCTGAAGTGCTCGGAGCTGGAGGTCTGCTTATTTCTGGAGCATGCTCCATGCAAGGATAGTGCCCTGGGTTATTTGGCGGGTCTGAATCAAATGAATCACTGAAGCATTGGCAAAGGGTTCAGTTAAATTCTTTGTTTTAATGTATCCTGTCCCATATTTTACCCATTTTTGCCTCCTTTGATTTCCTGATTTTCGTGTCTCCCTTTTTTAGTTTTTTTCTTTCCTTCTCCTAACCGCTGGTTGCCCATTGGGGGAGCTGTGTTATACCTAAACCGGATTGAACTCCCTCTAGTTACAAAGGTGTGATCAGTAGTCTGCACACGCGTCAGTAAACGTGGTGGTTAACAGGCGAAGGCAGATGGATCAGGGTGATCGAGGCAGCTCACCACTCAGGACGCCCTGTCACCACCGTCAGCCAGGCACAAAGGTGTGCCCGGGTATGTATCTTTGTCTTTTAAATATCAGAAGAAAATACTGCTGAAAACAACCCCAGGGGCTTGAAGCAATTAACTGCTTTTGCATGACTAAACAGCTTGGCAAGGTTTTGTATCGGGACTCTGGGTAGGGAGATGGATAGTCTTCCATTAAAAAAAAAAGTCAATTGTTTTATAAAAGCATACGTAGTGCTTGAGTTTGAAATCAGAAGATTTAATTTGACAGGCAATATAATGACAAACTCTTTGGTCTGATGCTGACAGGATTCATCCTTCATCTGCTAATTACATGGCATTTATCAGGTTTTGTTAACTTAGATTGGGTTTAGAATTTTTATTGTTATTGTCAAAATGTGGCTAATACCGAGAACCATTGAGACAGATAACCATGCTAACTTGAACTTGAGTTTAATTTGTTGGGGGTCTGGGTGCATCATAAGAGAAATGTGAGCACTCATAGCCACTCTCTCTTCCAAATGTCGTATAACAAAAAGGTATAAATAGCATCAAGTGAGCTTTAGGAACAATGGGTTGAAATGTGATTTAAGTGAATTGCTATTTAAGTGGAGAATGTTTTTCAAAGGTTGGATTCTATATTATGTTTGTTCTTGAGAAATTTTGTGAGACAGCATTTGAAAGCTAAGGAGAAAAGTCTCTCTTTCGAGGACCAGGAGAGGATGTGAGTGTTCTTTATTGTTTTATTTCACTGCGTGAAACTGTGCAAGGTTCGTTGTCACTGAAACTTTTAGAAGGAAAGTTGGGACAGAAGATTCCGCTCTCCTGAGGGAGCTGCTGTTCAGAGCAGGGATGAGGGGAGGGTAGACCATGCAGTCTGAGGGGTGTTCTTAGGAGAGGGAGACAGAGGGCTCTCAGGTTTCAGTTTAGGGCAGCTTCCTGGGAGAGGCAAGAGCCCAGAAGATTCTGGAGTTGCGAGAAGATCAGCCGGGGAAACTGATTCGCACCAGAAGTTAAGAGGAGTGACTTTTTCTCTTTTCCTTGGTGAGTAAAAAGGGGACCTCAGAAAATGCTTTAAGATGAAATGAGATGAGATGAGATGAGATGAGACGAGACGAGATGAGATGAGATGAGATGAGATGAGATGAGATGGCAAAAGAAACTGAAGCAGGTTGACACACCTAGCGCCCATGGTGTTCCATCTCTCCTCCCTTAGCTGTCTCCTACAGATTCGGGGTTTGCTTTATCCATATCATTTCCTAGTTTTAAGAAGGCAAAGGGCGCTCTAGTGCTTTTTTTTCTGGAAAAGTATTGCTGTAAGAGAATACCCAGGTTTATGCAAAGAGAAGGCCAATATTATCCTTCATTGATGTATTTAGACTCATGCAAAATTTGTTGATATTACAAAATACTTCTGAAGTTCATGAAATCTGACCAAAATGTTTTGGGCAAATTTTGTGTGCAGGTGTTAATTCACCAGGTATTGGTGGACACCTACCATGTTCCAGGCCTGGCCCTGACCCGAGGGACACATCCCCAGGCCGCTGCCCCTGCCCTTCCCTGGGGCCTGGAGCCCTTGTGCTCCCAGGACCACCGCTGCTTTCCCGGCCACTTGCACCCACTTCTGTGAGGTTCTCCTTCCCCAAGATCCAGTTTGAGAATAAAGCAAAGCCAAAGACTTTTTAAAGGTTTTCCTACTAATCATGACCCCAACAACAAAAATTATTGACAGGTTAGTGAAACGAAGAAGATTTGGTAAAACACAACTCTGTCTATTCATATAAACTTGAGTAAAGACTTCCTTAGCTGTGAGAAGAGAATCTACCTGATAAAATAACTGAGCATTTTATCAACTTTTGTAAGCTTCCGGGCATTTTCGCACAAGTATGTAGTCATGCTATGTACTTATTTATTAAATTGTATTCTTCAATTATAGTTTACATTCATTATTATTTTGCATTAGTTTCAGGAGCACAAGATAGTGGTTAGACAAGCATCTTCTTTACAAAGTGGTCCCTCTGATGTTTCCAGTGCCCACCTGCCCCACGCAGAGGTATCACAATATTATTGACCATATTCCCTACATTGTACTTTTTAGCTCTGTGACTGTTTTGTTGCTACCAACCTGTACTTCTCAATCCCTTCACCTTTGTCACCCGTTTCCCCAAACCTCTCCCCTCTGGCTACCCTCAGTCTGTTCTCTGTATCTATGTAATGCTAATTCAGTTTGACCTAGGTGCTTCATAAAGTAACTAATTTGACTTAGCTCAGGCTTGTGAAAGTAAAGACTAATGTGTACCATAATTTATAAATATGGTGTAACTATACAGTGGGAAAGGTAGATAGACTTCTTGTTTTTTTCATCACAGCATATTTACCCCAACTTCTGTAAAGGTTTCTGGAATCACAGTTGTATGACCACACCCAGATGAATAAAAGGTACGGTAAGTCACGTAGACTGGCAAATGAGCATTGTAGCAACACAAATATTTTGAAAGCTATGGAAGCTAGCGAGAGTGTCCTGGTATGTTCCAACTGCTCCAACGGAAGTGTTTGCTGCCACAGCAATTGCGACAAAACGTTTCCTTTTTGGAAATGTTCCTGGCAGAACAAATGCTGGATAAAAATTTAAAACAAGATTTGGACTTCACACATGGTACCTCTTATAAAATTGTTTTATTTTCATGAAATCTATCCCTATCTAGGAATGGATAAATGGATAGTTTTATCCTTACATAGGTGGAGAAGTCCTTATTTTAAGTTGATTGCTGAGGAATTGGTACCAAGCTCTCCTTGAATCACTGGACTGTTTTCTTCTCTATCCTATCTCAGCTGTGATCCTTCTCTGTCAGTAACTGGCAGCCCGTTTGTCACTTCAGAGAGAGCTGGTTAGTGAGTTGAAGAGTTGTCCAACTGAAGTGTAAGTAAATTACAATGGAAGCTTTTAAAAAAGTAGCACACTCAAAAGATGATGTTATATGTTCACCTCTCCAAAAATAGAGTCCATAAGTGCTGAAAGGACTTGAATGCAGATGAGTGGTTTTTTCATAGCTATAAGCACGATTTAAATATAAAACATTAGTTTGATATTTACCTCCACTTTTAGGTTTGGGTTTACAACAGTCCTTCTGTAGAGACTGCTTCGTTTTAGTCACCCACTGAGAACATCTAAAAAGCTTAAGCATCTGGTGCTTCTTTTGCTTCCCACAGAAAATTAGTGTTGGTAAGACAAATATTCTAAGTCTTTATATGCTTTTTGGCTTATGATAAATTTGGCTGAAAATGAGTTGGTCTTAGTTGCCCCTCACCCCTCTCTTACCTTCATGAAATTGATGAATAGATCCATTGTTGGTGTTATCTGAAAAAGATAACGTCTCTGCAAAATGGAAGGGAAAACAGGAGCCCCCAAAATAGATGAGATTCCTTGGGCACATGACATACCAAAGGGCTCTCCCAGTCAGCTAGTTTGGACTGTGTTTGACTAGGTTTTCTTTAAATTCCCTTTCCCTCATTTCACCATCGGAAGGTGACCTCCATGCTCCGTGGGCGAAGAGCAGCTGCCTGTCTCTGCCTCCCGCTCTGTGTGAGGTCTAAACTTAGGTCAGACTGTGTGGATAATCCTGGAGAGAGCGAGAGAACAGGCTTCTCTCTGCCACAGTAGTGCGTCCTTCACCGACAATGAGAATTGTCACTCTAATGCTAAGAGAATTCTCCTCAGTGTCACAGTCCTTAGCTGAATCTAATATTTGCAATATACTGATAATTCTTGAATTTCTCTCTCCAGCAGAGACCTCTCCCTTAAAGTTTAAATGTGCATATCCAGCTGCCTACTCCATATTCCCAACTGGATGTCTAATAGACTTTGTGAGCATATCAAAACCCCTTCCCCCCGCCCCCCTTCACCCCCACGTCCTGTCCCACTGTGGTCTTCCTCATTTCAGTAGGTGGCAAATCCATCTTTCCAGTTGCTTGGACCAAAAATCTTGAAGTCATATGACACTTTTTTTTTTTTCTCACAACCCCTTTTTGATGTGTGAAAAAATTCTATCAACTCACTTTTTAAATCTTTTCCAGGATATGACTCCCTCTCACCACCCCCACTGCCACCTTCCTGCCTGGGTCTTACCTGGACTGCTCTCATAGCTTCCCTGTACAGCCTGCTTTCAACCCAGCAGCCAGAGTGAACCTGTAAAAACACAAGTGAGGTCATGCCACTATTTTGCTCAAAACTCCATTTTACTTAGAGTAAAATCTCAAGTCTTGGCAATTTATCTTTTATTTGGGGGTGTCTGTCACAGGCCAAAGCTACACCACAGAGGAGAAGGGATCGTTGTCTATGCCACAGAACTCAGAGCTTTGTCAAATCCTTGAGTCTGGCAGAAAGCAAAAGGCTTCCCTGTGAAACTCCAGTCCCACGTGGGTCGTGTTCTCATTCAATGCGCATAGAAGGTATGGTCTTTAATGAGACTCCTCCATCTTTTGTGCCGTGGGAATGAAGACCGTCCTATCCTATGTCATTTTGCCATTAAAGGTAGCAATCTGCATACTTAACTAGCTACTGTGCTGTACCTTTAGTCTTTATTAAATAATTTTGATAAGAGAGTTTCAGTCGGAATTTTAGGAAATTGATTCCCATGGCTTTTATGATAGGAGAAAACAGTAGGGAGCCTATTCGAATTAGAAAGCTAACTTACATGTTTAATAAGCAGCTCAGTTTTTATTCTTATGCATACACAGATTTTGCTGAGCTTTGCTGTGTTATAAGGAATAGCAAACAGTTCTCCCCTGAAAAGTGCGGGATATTTTACTTTTTCATAGTACCCAGACGTTTTCTTTCATGGAATTAATAAAATGGATGGCAGGATCTGACCCCTCCCCAGCCCTCACTGAGTGGAACTTGAATGTTCTCCATGTACTTCCTATTGTGTGTGGTAGTGATGGGCTCTAGATTCTGAGGTCCTTGAGGGTGCAGCTCATTGATGCCACCAAGAAGGAATTCTTTAATATTTGTGGATTGAAGGACTGAAATGTAATATTTAACCTAGTTCAGGTGAAAATGACTTTAGCTATCGGTCTCTGTAAAAATAAATGGACTTTTTTTGAGGATAGCTTAAAATATGAAAGTAAAGTTTTCTACTTTCAGTGGGACTGAAAATATGCAGGGTGTAAGCAGAGCAAGAGAGATTTTTAACTTTTGGAGTTTTATTTTCTATAGCAACCAGATAGAAAAAGTCTAATGCAACAACTTCAATCCTTAATGGCTTGTAAGAGGGGGAAGCTGATCGAAAAGGAGAGGAAGGTAGACGTGCTTTCAGAAATCCAGACATTCAGAACAAGCGAGTCTAGGCTTAGTGGTGACGGGAGGGATGGGGGAGGTGCACTTCTCAGGTACCTTCTTAGTCTTTGAAGTGGCAGATCACCACCAGGGAAATGGCCAGGTACCCGCTGGCTTCTCTCAGCACCTGGCTGGAGTGGTTTTATTTCTCTTGACTGAAGGATTGAGGATTTACTCACAAGGAAAAACATACTACACTCTTTATGCACTTTTTTCCCTCTTGGGTTTTCAATTAAACACACACACGTACACACATACCCTCCAATGCATAGTCTGATGAATGGGCAGTTGAGCATAGACAAAAAAATAATAATAAAAGTGATAAAATTATCTATAGAAATATGAGATTATTTTCTCCTAGCAAACCATTATTTAAACATGTGAGTTTTTCAATTTCTATAGAAATTTTATTACATTTGATCTTCCCATTCCTGGTTCTAAATTTTCAGATCCACTGGATTATTTTCTAAGGTTCTCCTGTATTCATTTTGTTCTATTTCCATTGCAGCTCTTGTTCCTCATTTTCTCTCTAAATATGCTTTCAATTTTGTCACTCTGTTTTTCTGTCCATATTAGGCACTATGAGAACAAACTGGTTATTATTATTCAGGACCTTATGTCAGAGTGTGCCTAGAAGTGCTCTATTAATACCTGTTGAGTGATCGCATGCTTAGCAGCATTAGGGATTTTACACTGTCCCCTTTATCTCTCTGGACTGTTATAGTTATTAAAAGTTATAGGCACTTTGACCTATAGGTTGTCTTTTTCAACTCAAAAAATGCAAATGATGGGCCCATCATTTAATGACCAGTTGAGTTCTTGCTGAAATGCACATTCAGGATGATGAGCCTGAAATCTTCATGATGTGGTTAGCTGTTTGTGAAATTTCTGGATGAGAAGCAGAGAGGCCCTCCACCTAGGAATCATAGAGGGTTTCTGCTCCGGGGTGTACCATTTCCTAAGTCGAAGGAAGCCCCTGGACCACTCTAGAGCCATTTCCCCATCTAATAAATACAAGTGACTGCCCTGCCTACTAGACGTGGTGATTTTGTGGGAATCAATGAGGTAAGGTGCCCGAATGTGGCAGGAAGCTGGTGATGCTCTCTGCCTCCCCCTCTCCCATTCTTTTACACTTCCTATCCATTCCACCTCTTTAACAAGTTCAGGAACCCATCTTTCCTCTCCATCCCCTGGGCCAACACTGCCTTGATATGGGGACTAGTAGCATTTTATATTTTTATTGGCTCCTTAGCCTCCTAACTCCGTGAATCTAGGCTAATTGCTCTCTAATCCCTTCTCCAAACTCTATCCAGAATGTGAATAACAGAGCTCATCGTGTTTCTTCCCAGGTTAACACTCTTTAATCCCCACCCTCAACCCCCACCACCCCATTACCTTTAGGATCAAGTTAACTCCTTTAACATAACACAGAGGAGCCCTTCTTGAAAGTGTGCCTCCCTGTCTTCTTCTTCAGAGCCCCAGTTTTCACTAGCCTCTTCCCCATCTGCATTCACTTTTGTTCGTCCTTCTTTGAATGTGCCAGGACCCTCAGCTTCGAATGAATATCTGTTTCTTCCCTCTTCTGCTGAACATTTAGATTTGACCAACACGACTCTATTCAGATGTTCCCTCCTTTTGGAAGCCCTCCATTCCAAACATTTCAAAGCCGGTGTCGCACCCCACCTCTGTGCCCCCTCACAGGGCCGCACAGCTGTTTTCTCTTGTGTTAGGCAGTAAGAACCTAGAAGGCAGGGAGTGTGTGTTCTTCCTTATCCTGCCAAGAATCACATAAATGTTGGTTGAATTTTTCATTAGTATTTGAAAAAATATGAGGACAAGTTCTGGTGTATCATTCAGCTTAGTTTTGGAGGCAAAAGAAAAAGTATTCAGTGTTACCCTGCCCTTGCATAAAATTTTAAAAACTATCCACACCTGGGAATTCTTTGACTCATGCCAGCTATTCTCACCAACAAATTTCTAAATAGTTGAAATGCACAATGAATTTCAAGTAAGATTATTTGTCTTGGAAAAAGTAACTATGCCAAGAAGTCCTATGATAAGTCAATTTCATCTGGGAAACTGTGTTTGGGATGTCGTGCCTCAACATTCTGTAGGAGTAAATGACGTGGATATTGTCAACCAAAGCCAGGTATTCAGGACGAGGGCTGTGGTATTTATTGCCTGGAATGGTGGTGCACACTAAAAATATTAATCCATTCAAGAAAAGCACAGGTAAACAATCCAATGATTAATTCATGATTGATTATCAAGGCAAAATGGTCTTTCTGAGGGATTTTGATCATTTTGAGGAATAATGGTCTTTTCTGAATTGAGGAATCCAAATAATGGAAAATAACTTCTCCACTCTACCAACTGCGATAATCAAAATTTTGGCTCCTGTGACTTTCAGCCCATCATCACGCCTGTCAATATGTCACACTATGCGCACAGGACTTTGCAGATGTACTTAAGGTTAGTGTGCAGTGACTTTAGTAACGGGATTAGCCTGGTTTACCCAGGTGGGTTTGATGTGATTACACGGGTCTTTAAGAGGTAAGCTTTCTCCTAGCAGATGGCAAAGGGGAAGCTGGAGAGATTCTAAGTGTGAGAAGGATTCATGGCTTCCTTAAAGATGGAGGGAACCACCAGGAAACTAAGGAGGAACTGAGTTCTGCCAGAAATCTGAGTAATTGTGGAAGCAAATTTTCCTCCACAGCCTCCAGATAAGAACCCAGACCAGCCAACACCTTGACTGAGGCCTTGCAAGACCCTCAGCAGAGAACCCAGGCAAAGCTGCTGGCCTTGGGGCCCAATGGACTGTGAGATGATAAATGGGCACTGTTTTAAGATGCTCACTTCATGGTACTTTGTTACAGAAGCCATAGAAAACTACTGCATCAACACAACAAAACAAAAAAATGGGATTGGGATACAGGAATCTTTGGGTTTGGGAACCTTTCTCTTAGGAAGACTTGGTTTCCGGTGTACCTTAATATTGAATGCACTGTGTCTGACAGACACTCAGGTTGAATGCTCTTTCTTGCAGCTGTAAGAGGTCTTTATTTCTGGCAGGTCCATGATCTTTCCCTGACCTCTGGAACGTCATAGTTGACCCAAGGCATGCCTCTGAGTGTATCTCAGACTTCTTGGGGCTCCAGTGGAAAAATCAACCAGGGGATCTTTCATTATTATATGCTGACTTTGTGCAGGAAAGATTAACAATAACAAATTGGAGGAATGAAGATTGTTTTTTGGTAGTAGAATATCAAAGGCTCATTCTTGGTTTTGCCAAGTGTTGTGTAAAAGCAGGACATTTGAGATGCGGACCTCTTTTTAGCACTGCTTTTCTAATGTCACCTTTATGAGGTCCATTCTTTTTGTCAAAGGCCTCCTCAAACCCCAAATGCTTGAAATACACTAATCTTTTGTTAATGAAAACAAGATTTGCTTTTGACTTCATTTAAGAAGTACTGTACTCTCGTAGTTCTAAAGCCATTTATTTTAGTTGTGATATACAGGACAAAGACTTAAGTTGGAGCTATGCTTTGCCAGTGTGGTGAACTTGGCCATATTAAATATTAAAACAGTTGACTTAGTATCGAAATAGAGAACAGTTGTGTCTGCATAAGGTGATTGATAATAGCAGAGTCAGAAATTAATGGAGTTGGTAACATACTTAATCACTTACCTTTGTGGAAATTGACTATTGCCGACATCTTTCTAGAGGACAAATCATGAATTACGACATTATTTTTTCTCAAAACACAAAATAACAAGCTTATAGGTAACTTTTTGAATGACTAATCAAAGAATGAAAATTAGGCTACTGTCTTGATGATGCACCATCACCGCTGCCATGAAAATTTAAAAACCTAAAGCTTTGTTTTTTTAGCTTGCTTTGGTTATTTTATATGTGTAATGAATTTGAGATATACTTATTTTGGAAATGAGAGTTTTATTTGATCCACTGCACACTCATTTCATCATCCAGGTATTGTCCACATTTTCTTGCTTTTCATAGCCAATCTCTTTTCTTTGTCTCAGCATATTTATTTTCTCAAAAGAAACATCTACTTAGGACGAGCAAACCTACCATGGTGTTTGGTGGCCAGGGCGGCTGCTGAATTGTCACTGTCCCTTTCCTTTCTTCCTTGATCCTGACACCAGTTGTTTATTCAGCTCTGCTTTGTTGGTTTTTTCCTGCTAAATGTGTTCTGATCCCTTCCTTCTGAATAGAAACTGGCCCTCACATTTTACCACTCTCCTGTACTTCTCTATTATTCCAATTCTCTGAGTATTAAGACTGTATTTTTGAAGTAAATACAAGAAACAAAATCTTGATATTTTAAGCTTACCATGTAATCATCTGAAGTTATATTTACTTAAAAGCTTTATAATTATGCCAAATAACTTTTTTTTCTTCATAATCTTATCATCTGCTTCTTACATATGCTCTTCACCAGTTCGTTCCCAGTGAATTACAAAATATGAATTGGAAAACGGTCCATGTACCTCAGAGGAGGAATAGAAGAGGAACAAATAAGAAGGAAGGTTTGGCTTCTAGTTCACAGGCTCTTGCGTGGGGTTTTCAAATCACTGATGACTTGGTTGGCCGGCCAGTGCAACTCTGTGTCAATGGGGCAAGTCACTTACCTTCCCTGGGTCTCAGCTCTGTCATCTCTAAAACCCCTAACTTACAAGATTTTCACAAACTTTCAGTGGGATAATGCACGTATATCTGGATTGGGACCTGGCTAGACCTGATAACTGTTAACTGCAAGGTTTCTCGCTCTCATTTGTGTGTGTTAAATGCTCCATAGGCTCTGTACCTCTGAAGGGCATTTGTCATACTGCAGCGTCCAAGAGGGTCTTCTCACTTTGGGTTTCAGTTCCCTAAGTGGGCGGGGGAGGGCTGCAGTGGGTGCCTACTCCTTCCTCCCGTCCACATGTACGTTCTGTCCACCTGTGCCTGCCCACCGCTTGTCCCGCACCACTCTGACCCGCCAGTTCTCCCAAGCTGTAAGCTCAGCTGCTGTTCATGGATGTAAGTGACAGGATTTGTGTCCATGGTGTCACAAGCCTGACAAGCCTTATTACTCTTTTGTCACTTCAGATTAAGGTGTAAAGAAAGGAAAGAAACTTTTATTTTGCACTTTTTGCCTTTTCTGTGGCAGTATCCCAGATTGCTCTTTGTGTGCAAAATCAGAATAATCCTCTAAAGGGTTCTATGATTTTTTTTCTGTGCACTTAATTTCAATTTCCAAAATACGTGTTTACAAAAGAAATAGTTATCTGTACAAAATTCAGGGCAGCCTCACGGGACTGGCTTGGCCTCAGATGTCAATGAGGATGAAGAAGAGGCAACGAAGAGAAATGACATGATTTGTGGGCTGCTTGTACAGCTGGCTTGGTTTGCTTTCTTGTCTCAACACAGCAAAGCAAAGACAAGCTAGTGTTACCCACGTGACAGGATGTGCTCCCCTTTTAAAGCATATCCAGGTGCAAAGAACAAGGATAGTTTCTGGGAAAATTTAAAAAATGTACCAAGCATGACAGACTTCTTATGGATACTATCACGATGGGTTTTATTCAACTTAAGACCATGTGTCAGTTGATTTTAAGCTTTATTAATTGGTATTGCAGCTAAAAAAAAGTAGAAGGAAACCATACAAAAGCAGACTCTTTGGAAAATAGTGACACAGAGAAAGTTAAGTTTCAGAACTGATGGGCTGTAGCCAAAACTGCATGAAGAGGAAAATTAATAAACTTACATATTTTTATTTTTAAACAAAAAGAAAGAATAAAAATCAAGCTCTGACTCAAGAAAACTATGAGGAGCATAGTTATGGAGAAACATAACACAAATAGGAAAAAGACACACTCACTGGAATGTGTCTCATACATCACAGGTGTTCTGGCTAAAAGGGAGGGCAGGGAAGGGCACACAGAGGAAGAAAGACAGCTGGGGGCTGTATATGGCAGAATATGGTGTTTCCACATTGTGGCTTGGAAACCCAGGAGAGCATTTTAAATTTTATTTTTAATGTTGGAATCATTCTGGCCAAATATTTTCAGATCATATCCCACAGTATTCTCCAACACCAGTTGCCCTCAGAGCTCCCCTGCATTCCCTCATGCAGCTGCCCAGCTAACCTCAATTTTTATTTTATTTTTTATGTTGTAGCAAAAGTATGGCTATGGTCTTCTATCTTCTCAGTTTGGGTGCGTTAAATAGTAAGTGGCTACGACTGAATTCTTGCTGTTCTGAAAGGCCAGCAGCACTCTGTCTTTTATCTATATCACATAATTCTGTATCCAAAATAGAACTTAGAGCTCAACAGGTGCAAGTCTGCCTTTACAAGTGGGAAAAATGGAGCCCCAGAGACATGATGGTTCCAGGTCTCACACAGCAAGGTGAGGACTAGAAATCACAGTGTGCGGCCAGCGGCTCCTCTGTCTCTGCTTTGGCTTGTAGCCTGCCCAGTTACTTACTGTATGCACCCATCCTTTCAAGACTCTTTCGATCCGTTTTCTCTTTAGCTCTCATTCCACAAAGTTTGACAAGCCTGACTTCCGTTATTCAGATGATTTTCCAAGACAAGGACTAACTTTTTAGTGTATTTCTTATATTGAAGAATGACCATATGATAATTATGATATATCCTTCAGTATTTTAAAATTCTGTTTTTACCTGAATGCCCATTTGCTGTAGGAGAAAACCTTTCGATCATTCTGCTAGTGTTTTCTCTTTGGAAAACTTCTTGATGTATCTACTAAGGCTAAATCTACCCATGCTCTGTGAACCAGCAAATTCCCCGGCTAGGAAGATACCCAACATGAAAGTATAAATCTGTTCACCAAATGGCATGAATGAGACTGTTCATTCCTACACTCTTCAGAAAGGCCTCAAATTAGGAAAAAAACAAATGTTCATTAAGAATGCAATGGATAAGTAATTATATTACCATACAGCAATAGTAAGCAAATACTGCTGCTACGTACAACCACATAGAGACCCTCACAAACATAATGTGGAGTGAAATAAGCCAAATGCAGCAGAGTGGGATTCCAGTCATAAAACTAAAAACCAGGGAAAACTAATCTCTGGTGCTTGTGTCAGGGTACTGGTTATCTTTGGGGATGGGGGCACGTGGGGGTTTCTGGGAGCCAGTAACCATCTGTATCTTGATCTGAACACTGGTTACATGGGTGTTTGCATTTCACTGAGCTGCACACTTATAATTTGTGCACTTTTCTGTGCCCAGTAAAAGGTGTGCTTAAAATCCAGATTTAATTTTAGCTTTCAGTTCTCTTGCTTTATGAGAGTGTATATGAGGCTCAGCTCTCTGTCTGCTTCACTAAGTGCTTGGTCCTGCCATAGCTGTTCCCAGAGGTCCTATGGAATGCTGGGTAGTTAGGAAGCAGCCTCCCACATCCTAGACTGGGTTTGAATTCACACTTTACCACTTGGAAGCTCATATAGCCTTTGAAAATTACTTAGATTCATCCTGATCTCCATTTCCTCAATGTGAAAAATAGGCATAAGAGCAGCTCAAACACCTCAGGGCTGTGATGTGAGTTAAATGAGATAGTGGACATGAAATTCTCAGTTCACAGTAAACACTATGACTGCTAGCTATTATTTTTATTTTCTTTCCATAAAGACGATTCTGTGCTTATAAAATGCAAAGCAGTCTTGCCATTTGGCACCAGGCTGGACCTACAGCATCCACATGGTTTGGGCTTCCTGTTTTAAATCCTTAGAGAAGTCTTCATAGTCTCAGTTACTCATCTCTTCCAGGACTTCCTAGTGATGATGACTCCCTGTCAGCAAACCAATGAAGAATTCCCCTGTCTCAGTCCACCATCTCTTACTCCTGGAGCTATTTGCTCCAGCCTTTTTATCTTGAACCGTTCTCATTAATCCATTGCCTCTCCCATCCCCTTGGTTATTTTTTTCTTCATAAATATTTTTTAAAAAATGCTGGGTGAGCTGCAAGACTCTGTGGGCCTGACTTTCTGTAATGTCTTTGGTGAACCCAAATGAGTGATTCTTCTCAGGAATGTTCTGGAACCTGAATCTAGTCATTGTTCATTGGTGGGAAGATGATGACTGTGACAGTTGTACAGAGAGATTATGAAAGGTTGAAGATAGGGTAGGGGCTTTTTTTTTTGATTAATGAAACTCATTAATTTAGGAAACAATTCCCAGCCTTTCTGCCTAAAGATTATTGTTATTCATTAACCCAGATTGTTGAATCTTGTTTTGTAATGTGAATCTAAAAAAGGCTTTTCAGTAACCTGTGCACTCAGAAACAAATTAAGAGGGCTGGAAGAGGAACAAACCAAACATTTTTTGAAAAAGGAAGTTATAATGACTTATTTCAGTTTTTGAAATTACTTTCTTGACCTCACATATCCTTCAGTGCCCATCCATTTTTCTGTTTATCTTTAGGGTAAAACATGTTAATCAAGGAGGTGGTCTCCATCTGATCTCCCCACCTGCCCTCCTCCTCTTTACCCTTTCATCTCTCTGAGTCGGTTTCCCACCCTCCACTGTGCTGTGCATTCTCCTCAGGGACAATAACAGCTTCTGTCTCTGCTTCGTTTAATTTACAAGCCTGTTCTGTGGAGTTGGCCACGACCCCCTACCCCAAGATGTTGTGTTGGCCATGAAGTCCATACAGTAAGAGATACATTTTTCATTTTCACCAATCACTTTACTGATTTGGCTATTTTGAGTATGCCAGCTATCTCCTGGGTGGTATAATGTTGATGGCTCTCAATTAATGTCTCCATTTGATCTCTATCAATTTCAACTGGTCCACCCAACTGTGGAGCATTGTCCAGCGAGAAATCTGCAGCACAAAACTTCACAACCACTTTTGACACGTTCGATCAGTCACAGCATCTTCTCCATACACTGCACAGATCTCTCTCTTTTTTATTTTTGCATTTCAGTTGCAGTTTTACCTTTCATGAAATAATAAAGCATAATATGCTGAAAATGTTACATATTTTCTTACATCTTCAATATTAAAATGGCTACACAAAAATTCACCCATTTTGATGTTTTTTTTAAATGCACACTGATATGACAACTGTCACAATACAGTCTAACAAAATTGTTTTGAATGAAGTTAACGATCACTAAGTGCTACTAGAGCCTTAGTTGTCTTTTCAGAAAAACTAAACGAACTTTTTGGCTGACCCAATGTTTCCTCAGTTGCTCTTTGTCTTTCTAACCCAGAGACTTAAGCTTTAGTCCTCTGTTCTCTTCTCTACCTGCCTTCTTTCTCTAAATGCTCTCATGCAGTGGTTTCGAACTTTCAATATGCTTATTTCCAAGTTGCATTTAATCTCCAGCTCTGGCCTCTCCTCTCAGTTGCAGACTCACCTGCAGCTACCCCTGTGAAATTCTCACTTGCATACCCAACAGATGGCCCCCATGTAACATGTCCTGATTTTTCCCCTCCAATCATTCCTTCTCCAGAGTTTCCCACCTCAATAAATGGCATCACCAGCCTCTGTCCAGGCACCTGACGGAAAAAACCTAGAGTTATCTCTGATTCCTCACTTGCTTTTTGTCTCATATTTAATCTTTCTGTTCTGTCTCCAAAATATATCTGAAATCTTCCTATTTCTCTTTTTCCACACTAGTTCAAGCACCCATCACTTCATGCAAGTTCATGATAATAGCTCCCTACTTCTGCCTGCTCATACACAGTCTGTTCTTTACACAATGTTCAGAGAGATCTGGTTGAAGCTCATGTATTTGTTTCAAGAAGTTGAACTCAAGGTGGAAATGGCCAACTCTTCACTCAGGCTCTGCTCTGACATGTATCTTTTTTAAAGATAGACCATGTCAGGAGTATAAATTTGAAGCAAAGAATTGCTAAGCAGCACTCTCTGAATCCTGAAACAGAGAACACAAGAAGCAGGCCAGTGTAAGTATTCGGGATCTTTTATCCGACTGTGCTGCCGGAGACCCCTAGCTGTACGTGCAGGAGTCTCCTTTCTGACGTACGAGGAAAACTAGCGCCAGCTTACAAGCTAGAGACACTGCTTGTTTTCAAAGATTGCTTAAGTTTTCTCCTGCTTTGCTGCTGATCTTCTGATAGGGTCTGTTTATCATGGACAGTAGAGAAAACATCTTGTTTTTTACCTTTTTACCTTACCTTGCAAGGTAAATATGACATTATGATGTCATATATAAAATTATTTATGTATAGAGATGGCAAAATTAAATGATTTACGTATAGAGATGGCAGCAAATTACTTTCTTCACCCAAAAGGATAGCTCTCTGGTTTTTTTTTTTTTTTTAACTGGCTAGGGACATTAATATATCATGCTTTTATTATGATATCTGGATGTTTATGAAGAAGTAAATATTTTTAAGTAATGAGATACGTAGGAATTCCATTTGATTGCATTTATTTCTTGATAAAGCTTTTTAAAAGCCTTCACTTTATCAAAGAAAAATTGGATAGCAGAATAGAATTTTTGAAGGTTCAGTTTCTATTGAACAATTACCACAAATTATACTTTGAAAAGATACTCTGAACATAATATATGCAGAGTAAAGCATTCTTTTCCTGCTTCATTCAGAGAAGGCTTGTTGTGCAGTTGTGCTGAGAAAAATTATATTTTCTCAATAGATGCTTACCTGTGGGATGTTTCAGTCTTCAGTGGCATTTTGGAATGTTTAAATATTGGAGTTACTATGTCATTGCTTAGATTATTCACTGTCTTCTCCATGAGGACATACTATATAATAGAGAATTAAGGCCAAACATAAACTCTTCTAGTTTTTTCCCCAATTCTAATTATGTAAAATAATTGGAAAAGTAAATTTATTGAATTTGTTCTTTTAATTTTTAAGTCAGGTTGGAGTATTCTGGTTTCCTGAAAATCATTCCTGTGAACTTTACCTCTCCTGCCATTATTTTTGTTATGTGAATTTGAGGGTGTCTTTTTTAAAAACCTGCTATAAATTTTTTAGTTCTCAAGAAGGGGATCCCCATCCATGGAAAGAAGCCACTCCTGGACTGTGTTGAGTTGAAACACTTAGTAGGTGACAGTGTTGAATATTACTTGGTGAGTTCCTGTGGCCCAATGATGCAATTTAAATAAAAGAATTCTCTTTCTCAGCTTCTAATTCAAGAAGTTCGGATGTATTTCTGGATTTGAGTCAAAACAGATTAAGATGCTACAAACTCCAATTGATTTTGGACCATATTAATGATTGTTCTTCCTGAAGAACTTGGCTACAAATCCTGCAACAAGTTCTGTCATTGGCTTACGAAACTCCCATCTACTCCCTGTCTGGCTTGACTTCCTCTTAAGCTAAGCTAATGCCTGCACTTCTCAGATTCCCTTGCAGCTAGAGTTCAAGTATGTAACCTAGGCTCTGTTGCCCAAACCTACTTGTTGAATTTGGATGCCAAACCTGAGAAATGTTAGGCAGTAGCTCATAGGTTGTTTGGATCTACTTACTGCTAAGCCCATCAGCCCCAGCCTCTTGCTTATTTGTCATTGGCTCCTTTAGACACTTGGCATCCAGACTTGCACAAGATCAGTGGTGACCAGCAGGTGGCAGCAACAGCAATGTTTCACTGTTACAGCTTGGCTCTGTGGACCGTAAACATACTTAGGCCCTCCTGAAGATTCTGAAAGCTCCTTAATAAATCCTCTTTGCTCAATAATATAATTTGCTCAATAATATAATAATATAATGAGATCCTGTTGTTTGCAACTAAGTGTTCTGGTATTGTTTTCACAACTGTTTCAATAAGGTATTGGTTGTCTTGTTTCAGTTACCTGAGGTTCACTGACTAATGCACAGTGGTTAGATGTTCTTATGTGTTCTTTATCAGAATTCATGCACTATTTCAGAATCATATGTAATGAAGATTGGGGGAGAGTCAGCCTTTAAAAAATAAATACGGAGAACATGTTATTTTTCACGTGTGGGCTTTGATCATCGCCACACAGTTCATGTAAACTGCAGTCTTAGAAGAAAAATCAGTCTGTCAAAGTGGGAAATAATCAGGAGCTAAAATATTCACTCAAAATTGGCCAACAACATGAAATCAAATGACCAGTGAGAGTAGAAGCTAACCTGAATCAGCAGGTGCTTGGCCATATCCTACCCCCTCACAGCTGCTGTCTTACCTGAAACAGACAAAGCATTTAAGAGAGGAGGAAAGGTTAGGCATGGGAGTAATCATTAACAGGAGGACAGACTGCCTTCATTCCTTCTTTCAACAGCAGTTTACCTTGGATTTGTAGAAGTTGCCTACTTTTTCCATTCAGTATCCCTTTGCCTCCAAAATTTCTTTTAAACCACAGATTGCTGTCTCATATGAAAATTTTTGGTGTTTAACCATTACTAACTAAGTGAGGCCCCACCTTTTGAACTTGATAGGCAAAGTTCTTCACAACTGGTCCTGACTGACTCTCCCAGCCCCGTCTTCCAGCACCAGCCCTGCACACCCCACGTTGTCACCCCAACAGGACAGCCAATGGCCTTAGGCAGGTTCAGCTGCAGGCAGTGATATAAGCAGAAGGGGATTTAACACAGGGTGTATGGGATGTACAAGACCATTGGAAAAGCTTAGGAGATAGGTCAAACTGAACTCCCAGGAATGACTCACAGAACAGCCCCTCAGAACTAGGAGCTCATCAAGGGAGCTGTTATCAATGCTGCAGTCAGCAAACTGGCTCCCAGTTTTTGACTCCAAGACTACCGTGCTTCAGATGTGTACCGTACCAGCAAAATGACATCCACCTACCCTGCCTGTCTCCCCCATGGGAGTAGGGACTAGACACAGACTTCAGTTGCCACTTCTACTGAAATACCTCATCACTTAGACTCAGCAGCAGGAGTGCAGACTCAAGTCCTCAGCCAAGTTCACCAGGTGCACCAACTTGCAAATCAGAAAGCCCAGGGGTAAGGGAGTCTGGGAAATGTGGTTTCCAGCTAACAGGCACCCGCACGCAGTGCACTCTACAAGGCTATTCAACTGGGGCTGTGAGAGGCAACGTGAACCATCCGTTACACACGTGACTCAGTATTCGCAGCACACAGAGGACTCGTTCTCTTTTTTATGCCATTGCTCTTGCTCTTTTATCTAGTTGGAATGTGTTTCATATCCTTCTCCATCCAGCAAATGCTTTTTCACCCATCAGAGTCCAGCTTACATGTCACCTCTTTCTTCGTGTTTTCTCTGATATTTCTTTCCAGCCCCCGTTAGAGAGCACCCTCTATTTTAAAATGTGTTTTATCATCAATTGATTGTATCTGTCTTCTTTCATGGATGACATTCCTTACAAGCAAGGAGTAGAGTATTTATTCATTCATTTTGTCATTCAACCAACAAGCTTACTGGCGATTCCAAAGCCAATAAATGCTGGGTTCCTGTCTTCAAGGAGTGAAGGTCCTAGTAGGAGAGATGGATAAACACAGTTATGGGGCAGATAGGCCACAATGGAGTGGATAGCACGCTCAGCTGGAGGGGACATGGGAGACGAACAGGTCAGGGAAGGCTTTCTAAGAGAAGTTTGTCTGTCTCAGCATCTTCAGTGCCTAGAGTAGTGCTTGGTGAGTAGTGTTTTTCACAAACAAGTCAAGGCTGGAAGTAAATGATTTTTTTGAATGAACTTTTTTCTCTAGTTAAAAGCTCTTTGCCTGTACTATAATGCTTTAACATTACTTAGTTTTTAATACCATTGAACAAAGCTCATTTCTGTATAGCTCATTTTGTTTAAACTGTTTCTTCCTATAACTCATCCTTTTAATTATATTTTTGCATGCTTACTGAGTATCAGATCTGGTGCTTAGCCCCTAGACGCTGTGGATCCAAGCGAGCCAAGGCCTCAGTTCTGTGGTTCAGATTGCGTTTCTAGTGGGAGATAGACACTAAACAAATAGCTGCACAAACCCAAGTGGTGGTCTGTGGAGGAAAAGTGCAGGTCTCAATGAGAGAAGTGGGAGAGGTGCAGAAGGGGTCAGAGGGCCAGGAGAGGTTGGAATGCCTGAAGGTGGGACAGTGCTGGGAAGGGAGCGGGTTGGAAGTGGTCTACAGATTCTCCTGTCTCCCCCTCCCTCCCATTTTAACGTAACAACCAAAAGTTTGTTCCTTCAACTGTTACTTCCCCCTTTGTGCACCAGCTCCTGTAATCATTTGGTTGGCAATATTTATATTCAAGAAAATAAACTCAATTTCAACATACAGGGAAGCCTTTCAAAAAATGGCTTGCATTCATGAGGTTGAAATAGGCAGCATCTGTGTGGAAATTTTTGCTTAGTATTTGCAAGTTATATCTTAAGGAAAATTTTTGTAGAGATTAGACAATTATGTCATCTAAGACAAATGCTTTTAAATTCTCTGGTCTTTCCTGCCCTCATCCATTTCATAAAGGTGGGTGCTAATCCCTTTTCTTTGAAAGTGCCTGTCACTGTTACACGATGTCCTGCTGTATCAAGTTACAGAGCACCTGACTATGTGGCCCCGAGGTTGGCACTGTGCAAGGTCAATGCGGGGGGGATTTGGCTCTGGCCCTCCAGGTGCTTACAAAAATATTGAGGGGGGCTAGCTGTGTGTAAAAGACACAAAGCATTAAGCCAAACAGTTAAAAAAAAAACCATTTAAATTAACCTAAGAATGGAAAATTAATGCTAGAACATGAATAGATTGGGGATACATACATTTTATTAGGAAAGCAGGAAGAAAATAAATTTCTTGTGGAGAGTGGAGGCGACTTTAGGGAAACGCCATCTAGACAGGGCAGGCTGAGGGGAATTAGCTGATCCTGCTTTGATCACTGTGGGAATCTTCTGAAACCGGCCTGTCGCCATTTGCATGGACCCGAGAAGAATTTACAGGCCACTGCGGAAAGCACTTCTCTGTGTCCCAGGACTTCCAAATGATGCTCTTTGCCACTGTGATGGTTTTAGGACATGCTACACATTTTACTTCTCTCTGAATGAAGCATTCACATTGCCATTCAACATGTCTAGTTGGGGGTGCATTTTAAGTCAAATTATACAAGAAGCTGTTTGTGGCATTCAGCAGCTGCAGAGAGAAGCGGCCATTGGGGGGAAGGGGAGTGTTGGTGTTAAACACAATTGAAGTGAAGCTAGAAAGTTCAGAATATGGAGGTAGTCTTCGCTGTTGATGGGCAGTTGTGAGTACTGACAAGAGGAAGAGGGAGGTTGCTGAGGAAGTGAGTTTCCTCCTCCTTCAGCATGGGCTGAAATGAGCTCTCCATCGATGCTCTTGGATTTATTCTGATAATGAATGTAATATATTGTCTGGAGTCTGTGGCTGATTCCTCTCTCTGGTGGGGTGCAGTTGGTGAGTATTTCTCTTTAGAAAATGGTTGTAGTAGTTAAGTTCTGGTCAGATTAAACCTGATTATGCATGAACATAAGACAGTATGGAAAAGTGTAGATCTTTTAGGACTGCCCTTGGTAGCCTCAGTGTATTCTTCAGTTTGCTGATGAAAATTGATTGTGGCAGCTTCGTTTGAACTTGTTTTATCCAAAAGGAAGTATATGGAGTGCCACTCTTGAAGAGATAAGTGTGTCAGATAAGGTGCTAAAAATGAATCTAGCTGACTATCCTAAGTCTTGTTATAAAATTTGAGAGAGTTTTGAGAAAATCATTTGATTTTGTAGGAACCTATTGGTTTTCTTTTTCTCCTCAGATATCTTATTTTTTCTTTTTATTCCATGTCAGGAAAACATTGATTGCCTATGTCTTCATTGTCGATAAAATTCCTCTGGTGAATTCTTCCCCCTTCACCCCTTCCCCTTTTTTTCTTTCATGAAAAAAGCAAAAATTTAGCAAGTAATGAAATATCCACACCTGTCTTTACAGTTCCAAGCTTCCTACTTTTTGGCTGAATGTTAAAAATATTGTCAGGTACATGAAGAATACGGCTGATCGCAATTCTTTCTAATTTTATTTTTGGCTAAGATGTGAAGAATTCTAGTATTATTTTTTTTGTTCTGTTTCATAGCCCCATGATGTAGATGGGGAGGAGCTAAGCATATCAGTTTTACTCAGTGACCAGCCATTACCTAGGATTGCCATTGTTGTTTTGATTACCATTTGATTTTTCTCAGATTCTGCGAGCCTAATTACGTGGGCTCTGCAATGACCCTGCCTCCCTTCCTTTCCAGCTGTGCCCTGGTTGCGTTGCCCTCTAGGACCAGGAAATGCCACGAAGCATGGTTGCACTTCTGCCTGTCCGTTCAGAAATCCACACTGTGAAATCCTTGCTCCAGAAATACTGGGTTTCTGGAATTGAGCGATAGTGTACATTGTGTCTCCATACAGTAATCGATGTTTTTATTCTTGTTGCTTGTTCTCATTTCTTGTTTACTTATTAAAGACCCCCTTATCTTTCTGAATTGAAAAAGAAAAATCAGTGAAAGAATATGAGAGACTGAGTTTACAGGAAGGTTTTATTAATTTCAAAAGTCTCCAATGGCCTGACTTTTAACGGAAGTTCCGTCCTCTCTGGACTAATTCTGAAAATCATTTTAGGCCAGGCTGACCTTCCCAGGCTCCTGCTCTGGCACCTCCAGCAGGACGACAAAGCCTGAGCAGCGCTCCGCCTCCATAAGGAGCTAGGGTTCTCTGCTTGAAGAACGTGGCTGCTGTTTATTCAGCCATTTAAGGCAATGTGCAATTAAAAAAACAAAACAGCGCTAATCAGATAAATATGATCTTCGCCTACATCAACCTTTACTGTTCCTAGAAAACCAAATACAGTTGGAGACATTTAACTATGAGTGTCGCTGTCAGTGCATCAGCAAACCAAAGCAGTCTGTCTTAATTTCTCTCATTATCATTTTGCATGAGAACCAGCTGGCCTCTTAACAAAAGCAAGGGCTCACACCAGCTTATTAACTAGCATTCGTGTTAGCCATATGTGAAACAATATAAGACATCACAGGAAAAGACAGAAAAGAAGCAGCTAAACAGTTCATGAGCTTGTTCTATAGCTTACAAAATAATTAGCTCAAATGGTACTTTTCTCCAAATCCTTATACTCACGGATCATTATTTGGAAAGAACTTAGGTGATAATACATCGGATATCCTTTCTGTCACTTAAAGTATTTTCCTTATTTATGGACAGAGTAGTTTCAGAATCATCTTCTGTCCAAATGAAAAACACTTTTCCTTTGGATTCCTTTATTGAAAGATTTTACCTTTCGGTTGTAAGTTGATGGGAACCTCTTTTTTCTTAGCGTAGTTATTCAGATACATGTAGCTGCCCCCTTATTAGTTCAAAAATATTTTATATAATGTAGGGGGTGTTTCCTTAATCTGAGCTTGGTTGCAGATACTAGGTAGTTTATGAATATTTACACATTTTTCTGAAGGTATGAGATCAACTTTATGTAAATTGTGGCTCAAAGGGGGCACAGAGGTTACAGAGCCTTTCTTTGGTAGAACAAGATGAGGACGTTCTTTTGAGGCAAGACCATGAATGGCAGTGTGTTAAACCAGAGCCCTTTCTTCCAAGTCTTTCTATCTGGAGACCTCAGCAGGAATCATTCTCCGGAGCTGGTGTTTCATTGAGCGACCAGTGGCAGCTTCCTGTAGGTGGCGCCCTTCTACTTTATTTTCTCAGTTTTCCCCTGGTCGTTTAGATTAAGAAGTTTCCTTTTTTTTCCCCTAAGTAAAAAATTCTCCGCAAGTATGGATTCCATGTAGGTTTTGTAACACAATCAATCAGGCAGGTTTTTAATACTGTCCAATTTAAAAAGTACAGGAGAGCCCAGAATCTAAAGCACTTTAGCTAATCACAAGACTCTCTTAAATTAGATTTCTAAGATCATCACATTATACTTTGGCTTTTCATTCTGCAGTGAGATTTTTTTCCTCTTCCCTGAAGATTTTAGAAGACAGGTTGCATTAATTTTTTTCTTTTCAAATTTTAAGTTTTAGTTCCCTTTAAATTATTTTTATTATAAAAGAATATGATTATGTTAAATTTAAATGGCATGGAAAATATATATTTCAAGTGATTGAACGTTAGTCTCTTCTGCTGATGTGCTAGATTCTTAATTTGCATTCAGAAAATGTGGTTTGAATACCAATTGAATTGGGAAAGGTAAAGTGGGTTAACTTTACAATTGAACTAATTGATATGTAGCTCTACTCATATACATTATTTCTCTCCTGAAAGGAGCCTTTATATACCTAATAAAGGCTAAGTGGAATGAAGTAGATGAATCAGTACTGCTTAGGTAGTTGGAGTAGGGCTCTACAACATACTGTGAAGAATAGTATGTTCAAGTGTAAGAGGCTTACAGTGAATGAAGTTTATTCTCTTTCTGCAAAGCAGATATAGTTCACTTTTGAGGAAGTTGTCCTTGCAGTAAAAATGACATGTACTTTTGGGGGAAAAAAAGAGTTACTGCAGCTCTGTCAAGGAATGCTGCTGAAGGAAGTTTAACATTTGACTTACCACTTGAAAAACGAGTAGAGGCATGCCAAGTGGCTGTCAGGGATCAAGTGCGAAGGCTTGGAGGCAGGAATGAGTGTGGATGGTTGGAACCCTCACCCCACCAACCCTCTCCCAGTGAAGGCAGAGGTAGCATTGTGTATTAAAAACTTGAGCACAAGATAAATTAGCTTAGCTGTTGGGTGACTCTGTGATCTATTGCAAGTCACTTATTTTGTAAAATAAAAGGAATGGATTTGGCACTCCTTACTACTCTTTCAACTCTAACTTTTAGGAACCTATGAAATCTCCCCTTTCCAACTTGTCCTTACTGTATCCCTACTCACCATTATGTCCAACCTCAGGGTGCATTTTCACAGAGCTCTCCCCTGTCTGGCCCACCTTGTGTCCATCATCTCTGGAGAGTCTCTGGACTGTCACATTCCCTGCATTTGGGACAGTGCATCCCTCCAAACCTGGAGGCAGGGTGGGACTTGGAATGCTGTGTCAGCAGGCCTCCATTGTGATTTGCACTTTTGATTGCGGTTTCTCTTCTTCATAGCATGTTTTCTGTCTGCCTCACCTTTCATTTGTTCAACACTCGTCACATGAATATTGTGACTTGACTCACTGCAGTGTAGCAGACATTTTGAAATTGATCAGAGCAGATGGTAGCAATGGTTTTTGGTTAAATTATTAACTAGGATCCATAGCAGAAGCCTTTAGCGTCAGCACATGCAGAGCTACGGGTGTTTCCTAGCATCAGAATTAACTGGCAGAGTGGGTGTCAGATCGAGTTTCTTCTGAAGAATTGATGCACATGATCATTTCTTAAGGTTTCTCTTTCTACCCCCACTCCCCCCACTAGATATTGAAGAGAGCGATTTCCATATCACTTGTTTTCAATATGCCATATGATTCATCATTAAAGATTAATTCAGAAGCAAAAGAAAGATCATTATACCAATGAACTTCTAGAATATTGGTGATTTTCAATGAACTTTTGTGAAATAACATGATTCATGGGACAGTGAAAGTAATTCTTCTTGAGCATGTGTTGCCAGACGTGTTTTCATTCATTAAAACCCCATGTGTGTGATTTTAAACTTCACGATGTAGTTGTAAAAAGAGTAAAGTGACACCTATGCATTCAGATTTCCCCACTCGTCTAAAAAAGACTTTTCTTTATACCTGGTTTATTCACAACTAGGATCCTGTCCACAATCATGCATCTATAAATCTCTTTTAATTGGGCACATTTCTATTATTATTATTATTATTATACTTATTGCAGAGGCCAGACCAGCAAAATGTTTCACTTTTAGTTTGTAGTTTGACTGGTTGTTGTTTTTTTTCCTCTACCTCTTGTATTCTCTATAAACTAGAAAATTTTAATGTCTCAAGAATGTTTAACTTGAGTTTAACTTAGGTGATGTTTATACTTGGTATTACATCGTATCAGGGGCTCATAACAGTGATTGTCCCGGTTTCCTCTGCTGGGTTAGGGAGAGGACAGGCTGGTCCTTCTGCTGAGCTCTCTCTCTAATGTTCGTTCCTTTTATATTCATTCCTTTCCAGCTAACTAGGGAGTAAATCAAAGAGAAGTAGGAGTTTTAAACACTTAGGATCTTAGCTGAGAGGTGAATTGTCGTAATTTGTTAGAAAAATGGCTGATGTGAAAAATGGGATTGATTCTTCAGTCGTAAGTGACCAACTCATCTTCTGGTTTGTGTCTAATCAATTAAATGCCAAACAGCCATAACCTGTAGTCAATTCCATTTGTCTTGAATAATATGAAGTATATTTTGTCATATGTTGTATTAAATTGTTAAGGCTGTTTTTTAATACTGTAAATTACAATTGTACTAACAAGTGAAATTTGCTGTAGACTTTTTTTTAAGAAAAATTTTAAAAGATTTTATTTATTTATTTCTAGAGACGAGAAGGGAGGGAAACATCAGTGTGTGGTTCCTGCTCACAAGCCCCCCACTGGGGACCTGGTCCGCAACCCAAGCATGTGCCCTAGACCAGGAATCTAACTGGCGGCCCTTTGATTTGCAGGCCGGCATTCAACCACTGAGCCACACCAGCCAGGGCTATTATAGATTTTTAAAAAATTTCTTAATCATGAAATTCTGTCTGAAGCTCAGCTTTATCTAGGCATCCTGTATTTTATCTGGCATCCCTGTTTTAAAAATTTACTCTCTTATTTACACATTTATGGATTATATTAATTCATCTTCTTGTATTATTGATTTGCTTTGTAGCTTCAATAATAGTTGTTGTTTTGATAGATATTATAGACTATATATAATTGCTCTCAATGTGAAAGTGTTTATAAAAACATGAAACATAAACTTTTCCTCTGGAAGTTAGTTATAGGAAGACTTTGTTCCTTAATAAACAGAGGATAAGCCTAAATTATCTATGTTGATCTATTACTAAAGCATTATTACAAGTTTTTATTGAGTAGATTATGTTGCTAGTTAATTTTTAGAAATTTCTACTTACTACTAAGTGTGTATGTTTTATAAGGCCAGGGGCTTATATCAGATGCTTTCTGCTATGATGTTTTCCAAAGCTCCAGTGAGCCTGAAAAGCACAAGAAACAATGGGTGATTGTGGATTTAAAAATTATATTTCAGGTATTTTAACCATGCATGAAAATAATGAGTATACCCAAATTAACTTAGTCATGTACAACCTTCTATCTCAGAGGTTAAGCACTATTTATAGATAAGGTTGGACTGAGAAATTTTCTATTTTTGAAATTAAAAGTCCTTTGAGAAGTGCTTAAAATGATCATTAAGAGACCAGAAAAGAGCTCCATTATGTCTGATTGTTATTTTCCTTTCCTCCTCTTCCAACTTAGAAGGCCACAGTGACCTTTATTGATTATATATTCCATTTTCAATTGAGCAAGGGTTTGATTTTGTGTAGGTCAAATATCTATATATAGTATATGCTTTCTTTCTGTCTATAACTCTGTGTACAGTATTTGAAAATGTTCCTTTTTAGTAAACACTGTTTAACAAAGTTTGTGAAGATTTTTGGACTCAAAATAAAGACTTTTAATACCCTAGCTGCATTTAATGCACCTAGGAAGGCCAGGAAAGCAGGGAGGGGTACAGGGGGATGGAACCCTCATCTAAGAGTCCTGGGAGCCCTAGACAGCTCTGTTCTTACAAAGGTTTGAGGTCTGAACATTAATCTTTTGTTTCTAATAATAACAGCACTGAATATATTTTAAGTTTGTATAATAGATGAACCGTGAGTGGTAACAGTCATTTATAAGTTGGTGGGGTTTTACTATTTAGACTGTTACACCTTAAGTATATAATGACTCCTCAACTGCAAACTGTTAAATGAAGGCTGATAAGACCAAGGGAGTTGTAAAAAATAACCCTGAGTGAGAATTGGCTTGGACCTCCTCCCTCACTGGTAGTTCGGATTGCTGGGGGATTGCTGGGCCCGTTCCCCAGTTTCTCTCCTGGGCCCCAGTCAAGCCATTCAAATGCACACACATATCATGCAACACTGTTGTTTGGGTTTTGTTTTTAAATACGACACTGGCCCTACAGCTTTCCTTCTTAAACTCCTTTGGTGACTCCCTAACCCACCAACTAAAATCCATCCCCTCATCAAGCAGGGCCTCCAGGTCTGGCCCCTGCTTCTCTCTACCTCCTACGCCACCCGTTCCCCACACCACCCTCCTGTAAGCTTCCACAGAAGCTTCTGCAGGCTTCCACTTCTGTGTGTCCTGTGACTATGCTTCTTTACCTGAGTCCCCGCTTCTCTTCCGCTCTCTAACAGCTGTTTGCTTTCTAAATGAGGTACGTGCCCTTTGTCATCCTCCCCTTTTAGAGACTGGCCTTATCTCCCTCCCTACGCTTGTTCATTACTTTATTGTATTTGTCCGTTTGGGTGTGTCATCCCCACTGGACTGTGGAACCGTCCCAAGGTCGGAGATCGGGTTGGATTTACTTTTAACCAGATGCCTAACACAAGCCAGCTATTAAGTGCTCAATGTAAAATTGCTGAATGGCTGAACATAAATGCATAGTTCAGTGTAATTTTTTTTAATATGTATTACTTCGCAAAATACTCCTATGCCTCTTTCCTGGTATATTATGTACTTACTCCTGGGAAGTAATCAGATAACTGTAGAAATAACCAGGTGATTCCTAGAAGAAAAAAATTAGCATTTAGTTAGAAATAAGATTTAAGGAAAGATTAAGTCAAAATGTTAGAATTTTATGAATAAAGATGCCAATATTTATACAGTAGTAGTAGTAATAGAATTTCAAAATCCTGGACCAGAGTATATTTTTCTTTGTAATATTTAGAGAAATATGATTTACTTTAAATATTTTTATTATGGCACCTGTGTTTTTTAAAAGGACATTTGTGTAAGATATACTACCTTGAATGTACTAACTAAAGATTATCTTTTCAAAACCTAGCACTCATCAAAGGGAGGGAAGGACACCCAGTTCTCATCTTAGCTGTAGATCCCAGTTTTCTTATTTTGAACTGGTGAGTAAATTTACCTGTCTGGTTCACTGAGAAATTGACTATCACCCTAGTAGAAATGAGAACATTCTTGATAAGCAGGGAGGGTTTGAGGGGGAGACAGATGGGCTTAAACTAGACATCCAGTTTGAGATAATGTGAATATGAGTAGAGGCTGGCAATATGGAACTGAACGACAGACAAATAAAGGGCAATAGGTGGAGTCGAAGGTTGAGCCAGGGTGGTTAAAAGGCAGAAGCGTCACCCACGGATCAGCAGTCTTTTCCTGTAAAGGCCCCGATCAGCACTTGTCAACCTCGTTCATCTCATAGCACACATGCACCAATTGCTAGTATAAACACTGTTATTTACCTCCATTTTACAGATGAGAAGCCAAGCAATGGAGTGGGCACACCGGGCGGGCGGCTCCAGCGCCCGGGGTTGGGGGGGGTTGGCTCCAGTGCCGGCTGTGCACTCCTGTGCTGAGCTGTCCTGTGTTTACATGTGTGACATTAGAACTTTTGCTTAACTGTGTGTGCTCTTCCAGGGCTAGCATTGGAATAGGAAGCACTGTGGAGGTAAATGTTTTCTGCCAAAGTATAAATTGAGCAATTAAAAGTTACTAGACATTTCCATAAAAATGTGGCTCTACGATAAACCAGGACATCAAGGCAATGCAAATTATAAGATAAAAGCACTTCCCTGTTCTCATGCTTATATGCAAGACAGGAAGAGATGATAAAATGATTGGTGAAATTTTTATGATTAATAAGCTCTTTGAGAACACAGCATAGCATGTAACACAACCAAAATCCTAATGTATTTGGTCGCTACCTGAAGATCTGGACTGAGGGAGCTGGAATAATGCCCGGAGGATGAAGAGCCTGGGGTGCTGGGATGGAAGCCTGCTTGCGACCCCTAGGCTCACCACCGACCAGTGTTTAACCACGTAGCGGTGTTATCTTTACAGACCTGTGGCCCCTGAATGTCAAGTTTAATGTTGAGTGGGAAGGGAGAGTGCTCCACGCGTGACTCTGACTGCTGTTCATCTTCTGAGAGCGCTTCTCCCGCTAGTCCTGGTGGACAGGAAAAGCCTCACTACCCAGTGAACAGATTTGTGTTCTGTTTCCATCGCCTGCCTTAAACTTTTTACCCAAACCTCACCTTTTCAGGGAGGTCTACCCTGACGCCTATTTAACACTGCAGCCTGGCCACCTGCTCATCCCCAGAACTCCTTTCATTCTGTTCAATTTTTTCTTTTGTCCATTGTACTTACCAGTGTACCCGTGTAATTGTAGTTTTTGGTCAAATAATGTAAGCTCCATGAGGGCAGGGACCTCTCCGATGTGTCCCAGATGAGTGGCACTTAGTTCGTGCTCAACATTTACCTTTTCAATGACTGAATCAGTGTTCCGATGACATTATTGTATACATGAAAACCTACTGCTAAGTGTGGGGATGGCAGTTATGGGGTACAGGGATTGAGCAAAAAGGAAAAAGGATTCATGGGCATGGACAACAGTGTGGTGATTGCTAGGGAGAGGGGTATGTAGGGGGACTAAATGGTAATGGAAAAAATGTACAGTAAAAAAACAAGCTCCATGCCGTTTTCAGTTGCAGGTACGCCTGGTGGGTGACATGCAGCCTGTGGATGTGAATAGGGGTGCTTCTGTCCAGAAACGCTACTGCCTGCCTCTAGTGTGGCAAGGGTTAGGGGCAGCTCTTGAGGCAGAGTGAGGTCACTGTTGCTTATAAATTTGTTTTCCTAAGGGGAACTTTGCTCACTAATTTAAGGCAGCTATATAATTTAACTTGTAGTCTCAGTTGTTTCTTATTTGCCATCTGGCCATCTGATTACTTTTAAGTAAAGCTACGAAAAGGATGAAAGAATACAAATTGGAAATCTGTAATATGTATGGTAATATGATAATAGGTGTTTTTTTTTGTTTGTTTGCTTTTGTTATTTAAAATTTAAGATTGAGGGGAGAGGAGGAATCATTCCAAAACTTTCCCTAGAGGGAGCCCCTTATATAAATTTTATTCTTTGACTAAGAGCTTTTGTTATAAACTAAACGTTTTGAGTTAGTGGATTATTACATTTTTCCATTCAGTTGTAAGTCTGGCCCAAAGCTATGAAATAAGAGGTTGTCTAACGTGTTTCAGAAACTGTTTTGCCATAAAGTGGAACTGGGGGAAGAAGTGAGGAGTATTATTTTCCTTTGTTTTTATAACATTTCCTGATCCTTGCTCTTTTTCCTTTTTGTTCCTGTTCCTTTACCCAAGAATATGTTTTTCTAGTGCCTGCTTATACCCCATTTCTGATTCTTCTCTCTGTTTGTGTTCCCTCAGTTCTCTGAGGTTAATTACTAATGGACAGAAGAACCAGTGCAGTATTATACTCACATTAAAGAGGAACCCAAATAATGTTTGAAATTACTTCTCTTCTTCCTCATTGGGGAGGAGGGTGTGTGTGTGTGTGTGTGTGTGTGTAATTTATTTAGCCAGGTGCTTAGATGATAATTACATTTAAAATACCAATTTAAATGATTAGGATGCTTTATCTAATTTCTCCTTTGGAGTGGGTAAGTTGGGGTTTTGCTTGGGGGAGAGAGTTGCAACAGCTAGGTGCAAATAAGATCAAACTTTGGAACAATTACAATGCTGATCCTCAATCACTAGCTAAAGAAAAAAACTGGGTGAGAAGACTGGGTGTACTAATTTGCACGAAAATGCAACCAAGTCATCACTTACAGCTCTGTGGAGTTTCTATTGTAAAGTTTTACTGCTTGTAAATGCTTCTTTGGTGCAGGAGGCAGAGCCTGGGGGCGTGGTCAGGGAAACAAAAGTTGGGCTCTTTTTCCCCCTAAATCAGTCCCAATGCCTGAATTAACTGGAGAGTCAAAGAATCAACACAGACTTGCTCTAAGACTTGTCCGCTCCAGTAAAAAGATCTGGATATTCATCGTGACCTACTGAAAATGGGGAGCACCTTTGCTTCACCTTGACCTCCACAGAGGAAACCTGCACTAGTTTGCGGACTACAGAGCAGACACACTTCTGATCTGTTGGAGAGAAAACTGAACAAATGAGCCCCGAGGCAGAAAGACTGAGGTGGCTATCATGCAAATAAGAACGGTGATTGGCTTTCTCTTTCTGCACACGTTGTCACTGGTGGCTCTCAGCCTTAAAGATTAAGTTTCAGGGGGAGATTTTCAGGTTCAAGGACTGTTAATGGTTTGTAACTGCCTGACAATAAGCTCAGCCTCCAAGTTACATCAGCCTGGGCAGATGTCTAATGATTGGAGAACAGAGCAAGAAGTTAGAATCTGGAGCAGAAGGATGCAGCTTGCCACCTGCCCGCTGGACTGAGCTTTGAATGTGATTTAAATTTCTAAGCCCTGTGTAGGCATCCTGGAAATGGTGGTCTTCATTAATGCAAAGCTCAAGTCTTTAATTAAACTTTTTAAGAAGAAAAGTAAGTAGTTTCTTTTCTCCGTGTGTGTGTGTGTGTGTGTGTGTGTGTGTGTGTGTGTGTGTGTGTTTATGTGCTAGTTCATCCTTTTGAGTGGCAGAATGAGAGTGTGAAACAGCATAATTAACACAAGTTAAACTCCATTCTCCACCAGGTTGTTCAAATACCTCTGACTTTTGTAACTTTAGGGCAGAATTGTGTGATCTCAGCATGTCTTGTTTATTTATGGTTCAGATTTCAGGTGAATTTACTTCTTTCGTGCTTCTCAAAAGAAGCCCTTTGAAGAAACGGGAGGGAGGAACCTTGTATTTATTCTATGCCCACCCCGATGTGCGGTGTTTTGATTCCTTGGCTTACCGTGCAGGGAGCCTCTGTGCGCTGTGTCACATATTTTCGGTGGAGATGATCCTCTAAACCCCCCTGGCACTCTCTGTTTTGTATTTTAGGGCTGGAGGGCATATTCTGTCTAGACTGATCCGTCCTTGTAAAGTACACAGCTTTTGTAGTGGTAGCTTCATTGTGTACTTACCATTGGTTTGAATTTCTTTTATCTAGGTGTTTCTTCATTCCCTGGAAAAGCATAATTTTTACAAATGCGTGATTTATTTTTACCTAGTTATTGTTTTGTTAGTTTTAGTTTAGTTTGGGGACCAATGATTCACACTGGATAAATATGCATGGGTAGGAGCCATTGGTAAGGGACACTTAGGAGAAAGCAACAAAGAACTGCACCCTGGGATTGCTTTCTGCAGCTCTTTCACTCAGAAGGCTGTCTTTGGATGAAGTGATTAAAATCTGCCCTCGAGAGAGTGAGCTACACTGGGGAAGAGACAACTGCTCTTTCATAGGAGTCAGTTGGTAGCTTAGAGTAGAGCTAATGGTGTGATTACATAGATTCAAATACCATTACTTGGATTTGATTTGTAATTGCAAATTGGAAGAGTTTCAGTTTTCAATATTTTTCAACTAGGAAGGATAGTAATTCAATCTTTCAAATAAGTGGCCATCAGCACAAAACATTATAATTAACTAGGACTCCTCTTAGGGGGACATATGGTGAGTTCCGCACTGTGCAAGATTTTCAGCTATATGAGTAAGACTAAGTCAGGTCTTTGTGTATGTTATGTATTAAGATTGATAGCTAAATGCACCATGCAAAACATTTGTTCAACAAGAGGATACATGAAATACCAAGTGCCTAATTTACATACTTCTTTGTCAAACATTAAAAGCAGAAAGCACACAGGAAATTTTTATTTTTAACTTGACTTCTAGTTCTCAGTGTTTATCTTTCCATTTAGCAATTGGTGGAGAAGGCAGGATCATTTATGAAATGAGTTATTTGGGGGGCAAGGCTTGTAGAATTTACTAGCTGTAGGAAAGGTGGCTCGTGGATTGAGAGCTAACCTGAGGCTCAGGTTCCCTGGGTGCTGCGAAAGGCCCTCTTCCGGCTTCATGATGGTTCTAAGGTCAGGGGCTCCTGTGGAGTCATTTCACTGCTCCTGCCACAGCCGAGCTGTACCTGAGTCATTTTGTGAGCTGACTTTGCACATGTTAGTTCACTTGATCTTTGTAATAGTTCTAGTAGCTGTGCTATGGGGTCCGCTGTGTTAATTTTAAATATGTTCAGATAGTTCACTAGTTCACGCATGCTTGTTCGTTTTATTTTGAGAATGTTTTATGGTCTCATTACCTATCAGAAACACATCATTTGCAGAAAGGGATATGCCCAGTTGCACTCTACAGCATAGGTCAGAGTTAGGGAAGCCTGGCCCCTGACTCCCAATACTAGCACCTACTGATTTTGCAGGTGTTACACTTGTCACCTCCTGTGAATGACTCAGCACAGGGTCTTTTCCTTATCCTTCTCTAGTCTATCCTGTGCTTGGCTTACTGTGGCAGATGCATAATTGTTGATGAATTTGTTTGGTGCTCCAGTGGTATGCCAGTTTAGGTTGTGTTGTCAGGGAAAGTGAAATAGAAAAAAAGTCTCAAGCCTTACAGGGAATAAGGGAAAATGCTCGGAGAGATTTAGCTTTCTCTTGCAATTACTTATCATTCCCACCTCTAATGGTTTCATTGTTTTTTGTGCTGGGAAAACTCAGTTGAATTGGATTTTGTTGGGAAAGTAAATGATATTGGAATTAAAAAAAAAAACATTTCGATATAAAAGTATTCATGAAAGTAAGAAATACAGAGAAAATTTTACAGCACAAATTGATTTGTACTTCTACTAGATATGCTGTTTAAATGTATTATTACCTTGAATGTTTATGTGTAATTTTTTAACTTTGAGTTTGTAACAGTGAGGTTTTAAAATAATTCTTTAGGGAGGAAATATTTGGTTTCAAACTCTCAGTAGGAAACTTGTTTCTGTTTGGACAATCTGACATTTACTGATGCAATGGCATTTTATAATAGAATAGCAGATACCTGTCCTGGTAGACTTAAGTAGGAGTTTGAGGTCTCTATGAGTTTTGTCAATCATTTTCTAACACTGAATTAGAAAGAGGGCCTAAAATGCTGGGAAGCAGTTAACTAAGTAAACAGTTCTACCAAAACATGGTGGACAGTTTCACCGGTTCCTTTAGAGACAAACTCTAAAGGAACTGTGGGAAGGACCCCTGGAGTCTAACATTAAAGCTCACTCAGAATTTTCGCTATTTCCCTCTTGCCGGCCCTTACCCAAGAAGGTGTTGGGCACCAAGAATACATCTTGATGTAATCCATTTGGAGCCAGTGCAACTTAATTTGACAACGGAATTGATTCTGTCTCTTTCTACAGCGGTTTCCAACCTAGATGAGGAGAGTAGATGGACAGTCCACTACACCGCTCCATGGCACCAGCAGGAGAACGTGTTCCTTCCCAGCACAAGACCCCCCTGCGTAGAGGACCTGCACCGCCAAGCCAAGCTCAACCTCAAAACGGTGCTGAGAGGTAAGATGGCGGCCTGCAAGCTTGTTGCTCTGGATGACTGGCCATTAGAATGGAAAGCATGAATCTGATTGTTACTTATAAAAGAAGACTTGTTTATAATGAACATAGAGTATGTGGTGTCTTTTTGACCAGAAGCCTTACCAGTACCGTAAGGCTTGGAAAGGCCTTTTTGAGATGCTGTAATACTCTAATATGCTCTGGTTCTGTAGGAACCTGCCTGATCACAGGTGTGTCCTCAGAGAACCCAAACCAGTCTAGGAGCTGTTTAGTGAGTTAAAACCACCAGCACTAACTTAATCCGATCCAACCCCTGCTGACATGGGAAATTTTGCCACTGCCTTTTTGAAACCACTGTAAGTATTCAAAGCACATTTGTTAAAGCTAAACTTTCTACAAGTTTGTTCCGTGTAGTTCAAGTTGGGAGGAAAGGGGACCTTCAAGACTTTGAAGGACTGCAGATTGTTTGATTTATCAGAACTTGGGCAGCACCCACTGGGTCCCAGTAACGTGGGTTCTGTCAGCTGGTGAACAGAGTACGCTGTGGTCAGTGGCAAGTGCAGAAGGGTGTCCTCTAGTTTAGGGTTCTCATTTTTACTTCGACTGATTGTTGGTGCTAAAGAGCATAAACGTGTGACAAGGAGGGCTTCCTAGAAGTGACAAAGAAGGGAGAGGTTCTTTAAAAGAGGAAGGAGTGACTTTTAAGACTAAGAGACTTTTTCTTAAAACAGCAAACCAGTTCCCTCCTACCATACAATATTGGGATGTGTTGATACTAAAAGAGTACTTTTTATCTAAAATTTACTTTAACTGAGTGTCCTATATTTTTGAAAGATTTAAATTTGAGAGAAATACTGTCAAAACCCAGCATGAGGCTCCCTAATTTTCATGATAGTTTTTATTTGTGTATCAGTCATTTATTCAGTAATTCATTCACTAATGTGCTGTTACTATGACTACTGATTACTAGTGAACATTCATTAAACACTTAACTATATGCCAAGCGCTATTCTAAGCCCATGGCAGGAATCGTCTCATTTAATCCTCACAAGAATCCCACTGCTTACTATTACTGTGGTGGTTTTAATTTTACATATGAAAAAATGGAGACACAGAAATAAGAAACTCTCCTTCCATCTCAGGTTAGTGGTAGGACCGGGACTTAAACTTGGACAGTCTCAGGCTGCAGAGCTGATATTCTTAACTGCTGTACTATATTGCCTTTCACAACCATTTGTTGGAAATCTGTTATCCTGGCAGAAGTGCAGAATACGAAGGCAGGGCCTTGGCTCTCAGGAATTTATACTCTTATTTATAGTGCAAATCACAATGTGAAAAATTCTCAGGATGGGCCAAAAGTGCTGCATGGGAGTTAGAGAAAGCAGATAATTTCTGCTTAGAGAGAGAAGGAATAGTTATCAAAGGACTCACGATAGATATGGTATTGTGAACAGAACTGTAGAGACCATAGGTCACAAGCTCCTTTTTGTTCCTTGAATCTTTTATGACACTTACAGTATCTCACGTGTGTCTTATTACTCTATCTTGTATCTTACAGTCTTGACATTTAACTGTCCAGAAATGAGTATGTTATTTGGTTCTCTTTCTCATTAACCAGAGGAACCTATATACTTAGTGACTGCAAGCTTAAATGAGAAGAATGTCATAGTTGGGCTCTTTTGTATGGCTTTGGAGTTGCACTTTGACCTTTGCCTTCCTGATGTTGGTCACGTGATGCACCTAATCCACCCGCAGTGTCTTCTAGATCTCTTCAGTTCCTAGTGATTATCTTTAGTAAATTTTGATGAGGAGTTTCTCTACTTGTAGCTCACCTTCTTCACTCAAATAATAAGAGTTTTAAATGGCACTGTTCCCAGGACAAAGCCCAGAGGCAGGGCCGTGGTTAGCATTTCTCAGAGCTCTGTACTGCCTGGTCTGGCTGGTAGATGGTGCTTTCAGAAAGGTGTGTGTGAGTTTGAATATTCAGGCCCAGCTTGTTTTGATCACTCTCCAGGGACCTGTGCTTCCCCACACCCTTCATGTATGTTCAAGGACCAGATCAGAGCTTCTCTTTGCATCCCTCAGAAAATTAAACATTGCATGTAGATTTTTCTGGTTTTATTTTCTTTTTGACTACAGTAGGTCCATATGAAATATCATCACCATTGATTTTTACCTTTACATGGATTTAATTTTGAAAAGATAAATGCTTTAGTAATTGCCTTAATGCCCTAAAATGATTCACTGAAGGTATTTGTCATTAACAAAATTAGTAAGTTTGGAAAATTCTTGGAGCTCAACTTTTAAAATCTGGATTTAAATGAAATAATAACTTTGAGAACAGTGGTTGGTAAAGATAAAGTAAGAAAGAGCATCTGAACTCTTTTTTTCTTCATTTATTTACTTTTAATCACATGTACAGGACTTCACCTTCCATTTTCCCTACACCATGTTAGCAACTGAGGTAAACAGAAGGTGAGTGAAGGGTTCTTATTGCCTCATTTCCAATGAAGGTTAAAGAGAAGAAGTTCAGCTCCAGAATATAGGGCACTATTAGGGTGTGATGGTATATAAGGTGATCCGTCTAAGTTAACTTGACCTCCACGCTCTTTGCTTAAAAATCTATTGTAGAAGCATAGCTAATTATTCACAATGGGAAATCTATTTTCTTCCTTCTATTCTTACTAAGACCTTGACCCTAATTTTAAGGAAGGAATACTCTTTAATGTTAAACATGGCACGTTTTCATAGTCATTAAGTGCTCATTGTATGAACTGCTGTGTCCGTTTTTATGGGCAGGTCAGCTCTCCTCTTGGGGATCATAAAATATGGAGGGAAGTGATAAAGGGGGTAATATCAGTTAATAACTAAGCATTATAAAGATGTGCTTGTTAAAGTAATGCAGAAATGCTTAGTGGTCAGTAGAGTGAGTAAGAAAGGCACCAGATTTACCGAAAATGCTGTTAGAAAACTAAGTTTGAGTTACGACAAACATAAGTGCAATTTAATACGTATTTGAGCTTCAACTCTCTACCATGATGGGAGTTTTGAAATGAATGATTAAAGCCTGTGGGTGTTTAAGGGGCCGCTCTTGCTGCCTTGTGTCAGTACTGAAGGAAGCAGATAGTGGTGTTCTGGGGCTGTGTGTGGGGTGCTCTGGGCTCTCAAGGAGGGAGAGATCCATCCACCGGCAGAGACGAGGCATCGGGGGAGGTTCCTCTTCCCATGGGAGAGGAACCAGGCTTCTGTGGCTTTGAAAATGGCCTGTGGAATGCCCAGAGTAGGTGTCTTCCATGTGCAGTTTTCCCCTCTTCTGGTTCAAATAGAGCAGAAATCTTTAGTATTTATTATTATTGGCTAGTCTCTGGAGAATTTGATAGAATTTGGTGGCTCTGTTCTTAGATCAAATGATTTGGTTTTGTTGATTTGTTACTAGAGATAAACGGGTACAGTAAGTTCCCACTTGCAACTGCAGCATAATGGCATATAATGACACCAATATAGGCTAATTGACAGAAACAAGAGTTGCCTGTCTACAGTATTTTACACACACTATAGTGAAACATTGCTGAGTGAAACAACGCTACTGGACAACCTGCTGTACCTAGATATAAAAATAATATCTTGATGTTGGCTCAGCAGGACATCTGGCTAGCAATGAGGAACGAATTTCTGAAAATGGATCCCACTATCCATAAAGAATTCACTCAGCTTTTTACTGAATTTCCTGAAGAATTCTATCCTTTTAATCTCCAGTTGTTTAAGCCCTTCGTGAACTTCATCCAAGTTGCAATGATGAGTAACCTTTCCTTACTGATTTTTATCTGGATGATTTTTAGCTTTATTAAGTTGGAAACGGGGAGTTGAGGGGTGCGGGGTGGGCATGCCCAGGCTCAGTGAGAGGTTTGGATTTTATTTCTTACGACCTAGAGACTTCATCTAAAAATTAAGAGCATACTAAAGGCTGAAATAAAGCCATGCTCTTTTCTCAGGCTCCATCCCCCACAAGCCCAGCTTGGGAGAGAGATAAACATACTTTCTCAGTATGTTTAACAGGCAGTTTAGTTACAGTGTCTGTGTACACTGCTGCCTGAATTAGCTCCCAGAACATCTGTTGCTGGTATCAGAAATGTTCTTTAGTCACAGCTCCCTTTCCTGAAGAAATTCGTTTAGCAGGTCAGTCTGCTCTGCGGTTCTGGAACCAGAAGTGTGAGATGGGGGAGGAGTGCGGACCTGGCCCGTGTTAACGCACAGTCAGAGCCTTACATATATTATATCTGCAGATACAGGAGTTGGGGATTTACAGTGTGAAAAAATGACTGTTTGTTCCCACTGATTAAAAACAGTAGTCTGTGTGTGTGTGTGATGTGTGCACACCAACCTGCTCCACATTCGAGAATGATGCACATTTCTTAAAACTGTGGGCAAGATTTCCTGGTGGTGGTCGTTCCCTGACAGTTTCTGACACGGACGGTGTCTAAGGCTCAGTGCTTCTCCCCTGCACTGTGGAGAGGCCTCCGAGTTCCCCCCCCCTTTTTTTTTTATTTCTGTCATTTTTTTTAGAAAGTTGATTTCAGTCCCTTGGCATAGATAGATAACATAATATTAACTGAAATAATCACCACGACACCCTTGATACAAAATAAATATTATTAAATGAGTTAACTCATTAAAAAAAAGAAGAAGCCTCCTAACTCCCTTCTGTTCTGGATTTGGTGAGGAGCCTTGGCTGTCTTATCCCTCTTCCTGGGGTCCCTGGGGGATCCCGGATGCCCTGTGGTTTTGGCTGTTCCCCTCTTGGGGGCCCTGTGGCTCTTCTCAGAGCCCGTCTGGGAGCCGCCTTTCTGTGTGTGGCCTGTGGCTGTTGACTGAGAGCCTTCTGTCCTGGATGGATGTGTCTGCTCACCCCTTCACACAGACTCCAGATGAGCAACTGCTTGGCCCACCTTGTGCTAACAACATCGAATTCTTCATCTTTTTTACCCTGTCTCTTTATAAAAATATGACATATAACAGACAAATACATAAAGCAGGTACAGTTTAACAAATAATTATAAAGCAAACATCTATATAACCATCACCATTACTGGTTAGAAAGTAGAATGTGGCCATGGTGATCGCTTCCCAAGGTATATCAATGTCTGATCACTGTGCTGTACACCTGAAACTAATGCGATATTGTGTGTCAACTGCAATTGGAAGATAAATTTGAAAAAATTGACTGAGACCTGTACTCCAGCAACCTCCTGCTGTCCTCGATGTGTAACAGGAAAAGGCACATGTAGGCTCAAGTCCTGACCCAGTTCTGTGCTAGGGATACGTGGTTTGAGCTTACTCTTGAGTTTGTTCTTTCCACCATCTGAGCTTTTCTCATGTGTAAAATAAAGATCAGAGTATCTGTTTACATGGGAATAAAATGAACTTTTCTGTACAATATCTTAAAGTGGAAGCAGTTTGTGGAAGGAAGGGTGCATTTTAATTTAAGTGTAATGGAATACAGATGAAATTTTTTATCAGTTTCCACCCTCCTTCCCAAATGGCTGTCGTGATTTAGCTGGTGCTTCCTCTCCCACCCCTCACACTGCAGAGATGTGTGTGAGGCAGAGGGATAGAGGAAGACAAGGCACATCATCAGATGACAGGAACAGCCACAGACGGTGAACACTGAGATTCATTTCCACCACATGAGCAAGGTGTCGTTCTCCCCACTCACTATCCACCTCTGGAAGGTGCCTGGAATGCTGGTGCTGGAAGGGACTTTGACTTTCCAGGTCCTCTGATGAATAAATCCCCTTTTTATTTCGAGGCTGAGTAAACAAGGCTTATTGGAGTTACAGGATTAGTTTATGGCTACTGTGCAGTTCATAGATAACCATGCCAGGATGATATTGGGGTTCTAGCCTCAGCCCATGCTGGCCTTTTGTGGTCTCAGGCCCTGAGGACCTGTCCCTTTGATGCCCCTTCAGTGCCCTCAGCTTTCTGAAAGGTCACAGGCGCAGGGCTCGCTCTCGGAATGGAGAGGCCCAAGGCAGGTTTGGTTTCTTCGGGCAATTAATTTAGGGAATGAAGAATACCTGATGGATGCTTAAAGGTGGTGGTTTCACTCTCTCCTGATTTCACTGACATTCAATTAAGTTTAAGAGAAATAAAGAAAGGAAGCTTCATCATGAGACATCATACCTTACTAATGTCTATAACCATGTTTCAGTTTAATGATGTTTACTGCTTATTATTAGGGTTACAGTAGGTCATTAGTACCTCAGTGGATTAAAAACAAAAGGCCACCAGTTACAGAAGGAATAAGTTAAAGAAAGGTGAGGGTTTGGAAATAGTAAATACACCCAGTGACTTAATTCTTACAGCTGAGTTTATTCTTTGTCTAGTTCATTACTTGTGTTCTTCCTGAGGAATCCTTCTGTAAAATTGATTTATAAAAGGAGAAGGTGAACATAAGTTACTTTCTAGTTTAAACAAAGGTAGGCCCAGAATTGGGTTGGGGTAGGGGGTGGTTTGTTACTCTGAAAAAGCCACCGAATGAGTTAGGAAATACAGCGTCTGATCCTTCCTGACCCACAGCAGCACCGACACCTGGTCCTGTTGTCACCACCTGTCCGGAGGATGCGATTCCAGTGCTGTCTGTGGGCTGCTGGAAAACCGCGTCCCACTTTTGTGCTCCCTTCCTCTTGTGGAAAATAACTTATGGTCTCTAAGTTTCCGTCTAAGCTCTAACATTCTGATTAGCTCTGGTGCTTAACTGCTTAAGGGTGCTATATGTGGAGTTTATTGACACAAAGATATAATTTACTGCTGGGCATAAGTCCTGACAAATGTGTTGACATAAAAACTTCCTAAGCGGTTCCCACAAGTGAGGCACTGGTCTGGACGTCATAGGTGAGTCAGAGATGAAGGATGTTGCTGCTTTCTGCCAGAGGCTTACAGCTAGCTAGGGGAGATAAGATACGTAGAGAGTTACTCATTGTGAGGTTGACAGTGGTATCATTGAGCCTCATCCTTGTCCCTGGGTGTTGTCCTTAAAACCTAAGTCTGGTCATGCCTCTCCTCTGTTAAAAATTCTCCACCAACCTCTCTCTCCTAACTTTCTCAGCATCTGATAGCCTTTATGATCTGACCCCTGTTAGCCCACCTCCATCTGCCAATTCCCCTTTCTCCCCATGCTTCTCAACCCCTTCAGCCAAGTTCTGTACCCTGTGCCTTCGCGTGTAAAGATAAGGTCCAGTTGGAATGCTAGCTTGTCCTGTGCATGCTTTCTCTCCATGGCATGTTGCAGTCCGTTCCTCCTCCCTTCTGAACCACAGCTGCTCACACCGGGCCAACTCCTGTTCCTCCTTTAAGAAGCCTGTGGACACCTGGGTCCCCACAGAGCTTTCCTGGACTCCCCTGGGCAGACTATGGCGTTGCTTCTGCACTTTTCCACACATTCCCGTGGAAGCTTGTACTCCTCCATTAAACTGCTTATACTGAGTTAAATAATTGTATTTTTATGTTTATGTCCCAGTCTGATGGTAGCAAGATCCTTGGGAGCAGGACCTTTGCTTGTCATTTGTGTGACCCAACACAGAGCCCAGCGCGTGGCACTGTCAGTACTGCTGGGTTTGTGCAGGTGCCGGAAAGGTCATCCAGCATGTAGGAGAGAGATAAGAGCCGAAGCCGTGGAACAGCCGGTGAAAATGTGGGAGTGACATTAGGGATGGAGGGAGCGTGGGGCTGCGTCAGGAAGGCTTTACTTGAGGGGGTTGGGATGAAGTAGGTAAAAGTAGCTGGGAAGAGAAAGTAAATGAGGATATCGTGGTTCTCATGGACAGGGAGAGTCTGAAGGAAGGCTCCTGAATGGATCATTCATTGAAGCAGTTTCAAGGAAGTCTTTGGGTTTAAGAAGTCAGATTTTATGAGATAACAATTATTTTTGTAAGCAGAAAAATAAAACATAATTTTTAAGAAGTAAAACAAAAACTCTCAAACAAAGAAAAAAGGGACAGTATTTTGAGGTGGCGGCAGGGCAGAGGTAATATTATTGCTTGGTTCAAAAGCTAGAGCCGATTACAACACAGTTGTAATCAAAGGGAGCCATCGGAGGGACAAAGATTTTGGATACAGAGAGAGAATGGGATGATGTTCCCTGAGGAGGTGGCAGGCAGTGGACTCCGGGGCACAGGCCAGGGTGGGTTTCAACCTCTGTCTCCTAAACTGAGACTTGGAGAAAGCACTTTCTGAGATGGAGCAAAAGAATGTTGAAGTTGTTCATTAGGCGGCATTGGAGGCTTGATGGAGATGGGGCCCCCCACTGGATTACTAAACCTTTGGTAAGAAGGATGACTTCATTTGGTGCTCTCTTGTTCAGTGCTTGTGAATTTAATTAGGTTGACTTTTCAAAGACAAATGATAATGCTTTCAGAGACTTTATACAAGAAATATAGGGATTTCTTTTGGAATTCATGTCCTTAGGGAAACAATGGATTGAATTCTCAATTGAGAAAAGAGAAGAGCAAAGACAAAAATGAGGACTTGACAGATTGGGAATGCCACACACAGCAGGCAGTTTAACTTCGCATGTGGGACTTGATGGCTCACCAGTTTTTTTGTAATACTCACTCCTGAGCATGGTAACCCTGGAAGGGTAGTTAATAACCTACGAGAGGAAGTCAGATGCGGGAGCAAAGGGAAAATGAACACTCATTGCTTTTACAGGAGGTAAAGAGACATGTTGTCTTTTTCTAATGGTAAGCAACACACAAAAGATAGAATAGCAAGGGCAGTCATTTAAACGATCCGGGTCTTAACAAAGCACTCTGGATTGTTTAAACAAAAGGCTTTTTGTTTTGTTTTTGTGTGTGTGTGTGCCTGTAGCCAGTCTGCTGTTTCAGCAATTCTATTTTAATTCCTGATAAAGGGAGTAACTTGAGTGGCCTCTATATTTCACTCAGAGCAGCATAAAAATGCTACATTGAAGGTACTGTGGATAAGGTTTGTTATCATTCACTGTACAACTGAAGTCTCCAGTGTTGGTTTAGAATCTCTGCAGGCTATTTGATATTGAGTAACCTTGGTGATGCTCACTACTGCCAGTGATAGGGCTTTTACATTCAGAAGGGAAATGAGAGCGCCTCCAATTTGGCTTCCCGGGGATGAGCTCAGCCAGGGCTTGCACACCCTTAGCACACTCGAGTTAGGGCATCAGACAGCTCTCAGCTTAATTTCAATCCCATTTACTTCTGCATGTCTCCTTAAGTTAATTTGTGTATGTGAAGAGAAGAAATGTTCTACTTTAGTTTAATGCATGGCAAATAACATTTTAAGAGTCAATCTTTCCATCATTTGTAATGAAAAATAAAGCTAACAGTTTTATCCAGCCCCTTAAGTTTTAATATTTAATTCTTAACTTTTGGGAGAGGTTTTTATTCCACTCTATTAAGGAATTAGCCATAGAGGGAGACTATTAATCAAAATGACTATTTTTTCCCCTCTTCTACATAAAATGAGATTTCCTTACAGTATTTAGTACTGATGTCACTGGTCCCAGGCTATGGGGTGGGGGGGACTGTTACCAGTGCATTAATACATTAGTCAGCAAATACATTTCCTATTTATTGAGCCAATGACACAATTAATGTGTATTTTTTCCTTTAATACTCTGCCTTCTCCATCCTGATCACTTCATTTTGCCAAACACACGGTGTAAACTGAATGAGAAGTCATTGGAATTGCGTTAAATAACTTTTCGGCATGTGAATTTGGCATGAACAATACGTCTCCTTATCGTTCTTTTTTCCTCCTTTGGCAAAGAAACCCATTTATGTCAAAGGTGGCATTCCATCACCATCTTCACTTTTCTGCTTTACTCCTCCTCCCCAAAACTTTTCCGGGAGGTTTCTCTGTAACTGAAGCCTTCCTGTGACATCTGTTCTACGTGAACAGAAATCTTTTGGGAGTTGCCTATCATGTAGTTCGTCTTTCCATGCTGGATTTGGTCAGTTTTCCTAAAATTCTACTAAGACTAAACTTTCCTGGATACATAGCCCTGGTAGAGCACTAAACATTATCTTCCCTATTTCATACTCTCCCACCTGCTCTTCCCTCATCCTCTTATTTCTTGATTGGGGCCCCTCTCCCATTAAATTCTGTGTTGATGCTGGTCCCAACCCCTGCTCTCCAGTTTTCCTTAATTAACACTGATGACATGGCTAGTATGATTTAGAGAACCACTGCTCCATAAGTTGTCACGTGAACTTCATTATCCATCATCTGAACTGTAAGCGCCTTGAAGGTTGGAATGCATCCGTTAAGCATGGCTTGCTCAATACAAGCTAGGATTTGAACACGCAGCTATCAACTTTCAGAGTTTGAGCTCTTGATGGCTGCTGTGCATTACCTGGCTGTTAGCGGGTTTCTTGAGCAAACTGAGACTCCTTCCCTTTTGGACGAACCCCTTTTCCTCGACAGTTGGCTGATAGTTGGCCCTGACTGGCCCTCTCTTTCTTCACCACAGTTAAGCGAATTATACTCTAGCAGTTGGAACATTTTCTTTGATATGCATCATTAAGAGAGGAGATATTTACTTTCAGAACTTTTAGAGAGACTTAGGCTTAATCATTAAAGCCATACATTTTCTCCTCATCCTTTTATGTTTTATGGTGCTTTGGGTGCTATGTGTCATTGAAATGATGATTGATGAGGAAGTGGTTTTATGGACTCATATGCATTTATTGGGAGATAAATTTGGATTTAATACTTCATATATAATAATGTTCTTTTATGTCATTGTAAGTATCCTATATAACTACATATAAACTCTTACCCTAAAGGGGAGAGGGGAGAATAGACTGAATCATTAATGTAATACTTGATCAAAAGGGCATATTTATTGGAATCTGTCATTTAAAATTGTTATTGAATTATCTAGAAAAATATCCCCTGAAAAGATCTATATTAAATCCATGATGTCTTTAAGATTTAACATAGCTTTTCACCTCACTTGATAGGCCACAAATAACTAAGTTACTTAAATAGTTCTGATTTGTTGATTCTTAAAGACAATTTAAGTACATTGACGTTCAACCGTTATGAAGAATTTAGGGAAAATACAGATGTACTTTTAGAAAATTCAGTGTGTAACTAGCAAGGCAGAATCTTAACTACAGTATCAGTATGGTTTCTTTTTCTCTTCTAGTATTGCCAAACTCCATAAAATAATGAGCTAAAAGGTAAATCCCTTCTATTTTAAAATGCATTTTGGTTTGATTTTCCTTAAGAAAATAAGTTCTCTAATATTTGCAAAGCGTAGTATTTGAGTGCAGTAAATTTTTCCCATGTGCTTACTTGAAAGCTTAAAGTAGATTCTTTAGCTGTGTGATAGCTGATACAGCTGTTGAACAAGAATTGATTTTCTTCCAAACATATACGATTGTAGTCTTATGTGCTCTTAGCCCTCTGATCCTGGATAAAGATATGTAATGGAACTGGTCTCAACTGTTCTTGATAATCTGATGAATAAATAACTGGGATAGAAGTTTGGAAACCTGCATCTACCAGAAACTTGACACCTAGGTTTCATAATCCATAGACAAAGACAGGTCTGCTTTCCTGTGGCCAAAGGTTAGAGCATTGTGGAAAGAAACTGCTATAGGAATTGGGCATCAAGAGATGCCCGTGTGGCTACTGAAAAGCTGTGCAACCCTGGACAAGAGAGACATACATCCTTCAGCCTCGGGGACGGATCTCTGAGGTCCCGAGAAAAGTTACCCTTTGTAGTGGGGAAAGATGAGATGTGGCGACAACTCCCTGCAGACATGTCAGTCAATGCTGCGTATTAATTGTGTTGAGGGGAGCCTTCAATAACTTGGATTGAGAGCCCCCCTCGAATAAGCCACTGTTCTAAGCACTTTGTGTGCAGAAAATTATTTACTCTTCATGATGACTCGAGGAGTTGGGGATTATGATTATCCACATTTTACATACAAAAACCCTGAGACACAAAAAGAAACTTGCTCCTAGGGGTGGAGCCAAAATTAGAATCCAGGCAGTTTGGCTCCGGAGCTGGTGTTCTTTCCTGAGGGTAAATTGTAGACAATTACAGTGCTTATGATGAAAAGCTACCCTCCGCCCTCTCTCCCCTCTCTACCGCACTTACCAATGTCTCTAATTAAACACCAGCCTTTATCTAGCAAATCAATACAGTCAGTTTTGGGTTTTACTGCCCTTGAACTCCTTCCTAGAAAGAAAAGACATTAACCTAGTTCTATTATAGCTTTTTCTTACATTTACATTTTTATAACCAAAAAATGTGAATACAAAATGAATAATTAAGTGAATGTTCACCTTAAGGAATATTGGTATTTAAGGTCTTATTGCACAGGTGGCAAACACAAGGCCCATGGGCTGAATCTGGTCCTACACCTTATTTTATCCGTCCGGCACCTTGTTTCCACCCTGCTGCAGCACCCAGCTCTTGCTTAATTAACTATTGAAATTCAGGTTAGAGAAGGACTCATCTCCTCCTCAGTATGGGGTAATGAAAGCAGACTCAGCATTTTAACATGGAAAAGAAAATCCTTTGATCCCTTCTGGAAATTATTTCATAAATTCTCAAATTTATACTAATTATACATAATAATATATAATGTGTATTGCCATCACCAGTTCCCCAGCACTGTCACAGGTGACGGCAGTATAGGCTCCACTGGCCCTCAGGTGCCGGCGCCGCCACCGTGCTGGCCGGGAACCCACCTCACTGCTGTTTGGAGGCAGCTTAATCAAAATGCCACTGTCCTTGAAGGTTTGCCTCAAATCCTCTCTTCCACAAAGCCTTCCCTAGTCACTCACCTTCCATGCTGCCCGGACTCTTCAGTATGAGAAATCACATCACACACTTTTTCCTTAGATCCTCTTCTGTGCTTTTCACAGTGAAGGGGTTCAGTGGATGTATTCAAGGAAAGACTTGCAAAGTAAAGCAGTAAGGAGGTACAGTAGCAACTGCTGCCAGAGAGGCAGGAACATAGTCACAAAAAGTCATTAGCCCCTAAGACACTTCTCTTTCCTCAGCTGCTCACACATTGTGACTCCATTGTGACTCACACATTGTGAGCAAAGCTTCCCATCCCGCATTTACCCATTAGTTCACAACCACGTGTGAAGCATCTACGCCCTGCCAAGTACTGTTAGAGGCACAGGAGATTGCACAGTGAACAGAACAAATCGAAATGCCTGTCTCCATAGAGCTTATGTCTTAATGAGGGCACAGACAACAAACAGAAAAAATAGTCAGATGCACACGTGTTAGAAGGACCTGAGTGCTGAGAGAAAAACAGAGCAGGGAAGGGACTGCGGGGGGGGGGGGGTGTCATAGGTCTCACAAAGTGGTAGCATCTGAGAGAGACAGGGGAGTGTGGTTTGGGCAGAGCAAAGGGGAAAACAGGAGGAGATGTGGTTAGACAGGCCAAGGGGGGGCCAATCAGTTAGGGTCTGGTAGGTTACTGAATGGACTCTGGTTTTCTCCAGGAACTGGGAGTGGCGGTGGGGTGGGGGAGAATAGCTTCTGACGACTTTGACCAGAAAAGTGGCATAATCTCACTTCTATTTACCATATTTCCTGTTCACATGCTTCCCCAAGATGCTAGGACTCAGCTCAAAACTACTCAAATATGGAATTGACATGTTACCAATATTATGTATTCTGATCCTTGAATGTAGGCTATCTCTTGATTTATTCAGATCTTTTAAAACATTCTGAGGTTTTGAGTGTACAAGCCTTATATATCTTTTGTCAGATATATCCCTAAGTATTTCATATTTTTTATACTATTGTAAATGATATTACTTTTTAAATTTTAATTCCCATTTGTCCACTGCTGGAATATAAAAATACATTTGATTTTTATATATTGATCTTATATCAAGCTGTATATATTCCATACAATTAAAAATATTTCTGTGGGAATCGAAGATCCTTATGAAACTTTTCCACATCTTAGCATCTTCTGATTCCATACTATGTTAATTTCTATGGCTCATGACAAAGTACCACAACTGGGTGGCTTAACACAACAGAATGTCTCACAGTTCTGGAGGCCAGGAGTCCCAAATCAAGGTGTTGGCAGGGCCAGGCCCCTCCAGCCTCAAGGGGAGAATCTCTCCTTGCCTCTCTTCCAGCTCACGATGGTCCCAGGCACTCTTTGGTTCATGACACCCTAACTCCATACCCCTACCTCCATCTTCTCATGGCCCACTTCCTTCGTGTCTGTGCATCTCTGTTGCTTTGGAGGGTGGCGTAGAGAAATGTGTGTAATGTCAAAGCTTAGAATACTCGAGCGCTGGGCATGGCCTGGGGTTGAAGCCTCAGGGACAGATAGGCGACCCCCACCAAGCCTCCCATGGCAAAGAGGGTGAGGAAAGTGACTATCATAGAGGCAAAGGGAAGACGGCAGCTGGGGAGAGGGGTCTTCATGTTGTCCCGGTGTCTGTGATTTCTCTTCTCCCAAGGACATCAGCCACACGGGAGCAGGACCCATCCGCATGGCCTCACTGTACCAGGGTCCCATCTGGGAAGACCCTATTTCCAAATAAGTTCACATTTGCAGACCCCAGGGGTCAGGACTTCAACGTATCTTTCAGCTCCTGACATGTACTTTCAGATCAAAGAACCTGCCCTTTCCTTGCTTTTGCAGTTATGCTGGATGAATATAATAAACACATGTACCAAGCACCTGGCTGGTTCTCTTCTAATGTAAAATGTCCCTACGTAGGAGGCTTCCAGTTAAGTAAAACTAATTAAGTAATGACTTTATAAATTCTGCAGTTACATCAGTGAAAATATTTTAGCTGTATTTCAGATGGAGAGGAGTTAGAAATAAATAATTCAGGCCACTGACAATAAGAGAATCTCAGCGTGTGATGTATTGCACATACATAGGAAAAAAATACAGCCTCATGATGATGGAACCGGCGGCTGTGTAAAATGGTAGTATCTTAAAGAATCGTGCAGCCAAGCCAGCCTTGTGGAATTGCTTATCGGCTTTTCAAAGTGGCGGAGTGTGAGGTCGTTATGGTTTCTGTGGTCAGTTCTACCGGCGAAGAACTTGTGAGCAGCCGCCCCGTGGAGGGTTCTGCGCGCAGTTGCGGCGCAGCCCTACCTGGTCTCCCTGCCGAGCACTGAGCGCTCGGACACATCTGCTGAAAGACTTTCACGAAAGCTTCCTGGAAGGAGTTGCAGAGGTGGACCCTGGGTTTCCAGGAGGTTAAAACTCTGTCCCTGCGGTCTCACAGGTAGTAGGTGGCGCCAGATCTGTCTGGATGCCAGATAGTCAGCTGCTCCTGCCTGCAGCGTCCCTCCCACGGTCAACTGCTGTTCCTGAAAGGCAGAGGGGCGCTTTTCACTGCTGTTGCAATGTTCACATCAAAAGCCGCTCAGACTCATTCGGGGGTTGGAGATAAACATTAAGTAAGTGTTGGGAGAATGGTAACAGGAGTCTGGAAAATCTTAGGTTCAGTGTTATCCCTCTGTTTGGCAGAGTCATTAGAGCTGTTTTTGGATATTCTCATTTTCTCCCTTGCTTAAGAGGTAGGATTGCCCTTTCTTGTCCCCTTTGAAGTTAGGTATGGCCATGTGACTTGTTTTGGCTAACGAAACAGTAGCGGAAGTAACCGCTGGCGGAAGTTCCAAACGCCGGGGTGAAGTGCACCACATTCTGATGCATTGCCTTTGATTGTCCAAGCACAAGGCCAGGTGGACCGCCCCGCTGTCTGGTCCCCGGTCCCTGAGTGACCGTGGGGAGCAGAGCCCCTGCTAGCTCAGCGCTGATGAGGAGGATGTGCCGCAAAGGATCTTCTGGTTGTGTTAAGCCACCGAGATTTTGGAACTCCTTGTTAACTGCTGCGTATTCTAGCTCACTGTGACTGATTCAACACACTTAAGAACAAAACATAGAAAGTAGAAATTCACCCTAGATTTCCAATAGAGAAAATTATTTTGAAAACAACTCTTTAAAGCTTCTTGCAGGAGACTTTCTTAACGTGTCTCAGATATTACAATGGAAAGCCTAAAGAATAGCTTTAATGCATGAAGCTTTGGAGGCCCAAGCAGTATTAAATTCAGGAGATGGTTAGATAACCATCTAGTACTATGACATTATTTTTTTCTTCTATATTTAAAACTTTGGTCTGCCAACAGATGTTTGTTCATTGTTCTTGCACTAAAGAAAACAGTTTGACATGTAAGGAAGGAGGAGGAAGTTGGTGGTGGGGAAACCAGAGGGCACACGAACAGTGTCACCTTTATCCAGGCAGCACTGTGGGAACAATAGCAGGGTTTCACTCTTAATTTCTGTTGCAAGAGGACCGTGTGTTAAAGGCAGATCTTCTGTTACATTTAGGATCTTGTTTCAAGCCTGTAGTTGCTGGCTTCATCTGGCGCTAAACTCCACTTTGCCTTGCAGTTAGTTACTCAGTGTGGTGTCCGAAGCCCTTGTTTATTCGTGACGGCTCGCACTCCTGTCTCCCTGAACAGAGCGTCCACTCAGTGTGTGACGAACAAAGCCATGGTTTCAGAAGCTGAGAGCTGTTGCGGCCTGACAAGAGAAAATTTCCTACATTTCCCCTCGAGCTGGAATACGATAAACGATAGTGGATATTGAGGAGTTTATGAGATTTCAGAAAATTTGCAAGAGTCACAAAAAAATTAGTCATCTGCCATAAATTTATACCACCTCATTTAGTCTTAGATGTGGCATCATCTTTTATTTGATATGCTACTCTTTGTTATGTTACTTTTTAAACATTTCTGTGACATAAACTTCACTGAGGAAAAATGAGGCATTTTTTTTAAACGAGGGTCAAATGGTGATATACTGTTTATTGTTAAAAGTACTAATAATTGCAAGACTTTTATGCTTTTAATATATGAATAGTAATTTTCCAATATTTCAGTCTTTTAAGATTTAACATGTCTCAAGTCATGTATCAAGAATAGCAAAACTGCCCTGGCTGGTGTGGCTCAGTGGATTAAGTTCAGGCCTAGGAATAGAAAGGTTGCTGGTTCGATTCCCAGTCAGGGCACATGCCTGAGTTGCAGAGCAGTTCCCCCAGTTGAAAGTGTACAAGAAGCAAGTGATCAGTATATCTCTTGATGTTTCTCTCTCTCCCTTTCTCCCTCCCTTCTCCTGTTTCTAAAAATAAATAAATAAATATTTTTTTAAAAAAAAGAATATCAAAACTTCCCTCGCTGATGTGGCTCAGTGGGTTGAGCACTGGACTATGAACCAAAGGATCGCTGGTTCAATTACCAGTCAGGGCAGATGCCTGGGTTGTGGGCCAGGTCTCTGGTGGGGGATGTGTGAGAGACAACCACACATTGGTGTTTCTTACCCTCTCTTTCTCCCTTCTTTCTCCCCTCTAAAAATAAATAAATAAAATCTTTAAAAAAATAAGAACATTAAAACTAATATCAACTTTAGAGATGATCTAGTTCAGGAATTCTGATGTCCTTGGAGAGGAATCTTTTTCAAACATTATCTGACATGGTATCCAGTACATAATGAAGATTCTTAACATTATAAAACTTTATAATTTCAAACATATTTATTATAGGGTCAATTAGTGAGGGGGAAAATACTATTTTGAACAACATAAAGACTTCATTTAAAAGGGCCTTGGCCTTCACTTTATAAGTACTTTGTTTCATTTGGCAAGTATTTGAAAATACCGAATTACATGGTAAGTAGCTGCAAGTGGTAACAGTTTTTATTAGTTTGTTTTACAAGGTTCACTCTGAATCCTTGGGAGACTTCAGTTTTACAGGACCACAGAAAAGTTAATGTAGCAGCACAAGTTAATGAAATGTAAAGCTGTTGAGCTTGACTGTTATTTTTTTTAAATCTAGCTTTAAGGTAATTAAAGAAAATCAATTAAAAAAATGTACTGAATCCCAAAACCTCATAGAGCAGCATTTGAAAACTACTAATTATGCTTTATGTAACAATATCTCTGTGGAGTGACAGTATAGATTCTGTTTGTACTATTTTTTAAATAAATTGTCAAATATGGTAGAAAATGTGAAAATCTCTCTCACTGAAAAGGGCTAGGTTAGTGTGAGTAAATCCTCATTAAAAAATAAGTTGTGGAAGTTTCAGAAATTTTTTTGAAATTTCCATTTTACACAATATTGAGTGGTTGCCAACCCAGCCCACAAATTATTTATCCCGTAAGTGACTGAGGTAATAATATTCAGCTATCTTTTTTTATGTATGCACTTTTAAGTTAGTTAACATTCTAAAAGATACTCATGGCAATTTCCATGGGATTTTTAAAAATGTGATTTGCAGCTTTGGCTGGGTACTCCTTTGTATAATATATATCCACATTTTTGGCCCAAACTTTCAGGAAAAAAATCTTTTGTTATAATTTTGGAACTCAATTATTTATATATTTCTATTTAGAAACAAAAGTGATTATTGTATTCCCTGGCATTATTTTTGCATACAGATATCAATGTTGCTTTCTAGAGTTATACCTTTAACACATAAGCATAAATGAAAGAATTAAAAACATTTATAGATATGGAATTAGTACCACCTATGTATAATGCGCATCTTTATTTTTCCCTCAAAAGTTTGGGCAAAAAAGTGTAGATTATACACAGCAAAATACAGTAGTTGGTTAGAGCATTGTCCAGCTATGCCAAGGTTGTAGGTTTGATCCCTGGTCAGGGCACATACAAGAATCACCCAGTGCATGCATAAATAGTTGGAACAACCAATCGAAGTTTCCATCTCTCTCTCCCCGAACCCCTTCTAAAAAAATCAGTTAAAAAAATCTGATTTGCAGCCTTGGGTTGGAAACTTTCTCTCTCCAGTCCCACTGTGTGGTAGCAAAGAGTGAGAGATTTTTATTCCCTGGTTGGAGAAGTTTTATCCCTGCACAAAAGCAACTCCTCTTTGAAGAAGAGTCATAGATCCCAGTGTTAGAAAGGAAATCTGAAGATGCCCTACTTAGTTCTGTGCCTTTACGGGCATGGTTTTGTAAAGCTGTCAAAGAGGAAACTTTTACAGAAGCAAATGTATTTTGCGCGACTTTAGCAAGCTGGATATTTAAAGGAACCCTGTGGCAAACACTTTGCAAGGCAAGTGTGCCTCTAAGATGGCATCTGGGTGAAAGGAAAGCTCCTGGAGCTTTAAAAAGCCTTAAGAAGTCGGCTGCACTCCCCACACTGATGAGAATGATCAGTGCAATGGGTTCTCCTTGAAGACAATCTCAGTCTCTGCACAGCCAGTGGCCCCAGCCCCCCTCTGACCCAGGGCACCATGTGCCCTAATTACCTTCCACTCGGTGGTGCCAGGCATTCCTCTGTGGACTGGCAGGCCTCTCAGAGTGCCACCAGCTTCGTATTAAATTCCCTACAGTGATTAGAGGCTGTTTGGCAACAAAGTTGAATTGAGAACTAAAAATGTGAACACAATCGCCGGTGATTTTCTCATGCCACTTCCAACTGATGAGTCTAGGAAACAAGTGCATAATGAGGATTGCTTGTGGGTTTTGATGTGGAATTACATAAGCAATTGTTACGTGAAAAATTATAGTAAATAAGACCCAAATCTGCTGCTTGCTTGCACAACACTGCGGAGAGATTGAATTAATTAATTACCCTTAGGCTTGACTCTGAAGGTTGCTGGGAGGTGTGAAGGTAACCCCTTCAAAGTGTGTTATCATGACATGCAGTGTGTAGTGGGTGCTTAGGCATTTTTATCATTTTCATTTTTTGTATTACTATTATTTTGAAGTCTTATTATGCCTAGGGAATATGACCAGATAAGGTTAATAAGGAGGAGTAAAGACATTCTGGCTTCCAATGCCCTTTCTCCATCCCTGTCCTGTCCCCTCTGCAGAATGTGACAAACTGCGGCGGGATGGCTGCCGGAGCTCCCAGTACTACTCCCAGGGACCCACCTTCACCGCCCCCTCGAGTCCACTCTTCGATGAGGACCAAGATGAGGATGAAGAAGCAGATCAGAAGGTAAGTCTTCTCAGCTCAACATGGGCTCCTAGGACAGAAAAAGGACGTAAGTGGGGAAACCTGTGAAATCAGAACAAAGCCTGTTTTTCTTTCTTTCATTTCTTTTTTTTTTTTTATTTCTTAGTTTTGACAAGTGTACCATGATGATGCAACAGGTCACCACCAGGGGAAACTGGGTGAAGGGTGCACGAGAAATTCTCACTCTCTGTGACCTTCGCCACCATTTACCGTGTTGCGATGTGACGCTGAGGCTTCTGGTTTGGCAGCCATCGGTGGTCATTGTGTGGGACCAGGCACGTCCCTTTATCCTTCCTCAGTGTGTTCTTCAACAGAGCTACTTTAAGCCCAGGAGTGTAATTCATTTTTAAAACAAATATTTATTAAGCACCTCCTGTATGCTAGGAACTATTTCGAGGTATTTGGTGAGACACCAAGAATAAAGAAGCAATGATGCTTCTTTAAGCATACAGGAGGTGCTTTATTGCTTTTAAGGAATAAAGAAGCATCATTGCTACTTTATTAGAAGTGTTAGAAAGTGACATGAGCTCTGCAGTAAAATCAAGCAGAATAAGACAGAGGGGAGGTTGTGACTTTAGATGAAGAGGGTAGGCCTTCCTGAGCAAAGAGGTGATTGGGATTAAAAGGGTGAGCCATGCAGAAATCTTGGAGAAGAACATTCCAGATGAAGAAGCAGTCAGTGTAATAAATGTTTCTTAAGGATACATACTATGTATTGGATTCTGCAATGTGCAAACATTAATGTCTGTAGTTGCCTCAAGGAACTTACAGCTCTTGTGTAGGGACAACTAACCAGAATAAAAAGTTTTTATTGTGCCTTGCAGATAAGCTTTAAAAAAAAAAAACAAAAAACAACTTTTTAAATTAAAAAAAGCAAATCTGCCTGCCTCAAGCAAATCTGTTGGCGCCATTTTTTCAACAGTGTTTGCTTACTTTGTGTCTCTGTGTCACATTTTGGCAATTGTTGCAATATTGCACACTTTTTAATTATTACTGTGTGACTCATTATCAGTGATCTTCGGTGTTACCAGGGCTAGACGCCCTACCAACAAAAAGATCACAACTCACTAAAGATTCAGATGATGGCTGGCACTTTTTAGCAGAAGGCATTTTTAAATTAAGGTATGTGCATTGTTTTTTATAGAAATAATGCTATTGCACAGTCAATAGACTGTAGTATAGTGTAAACATAACCTTTATTTGTACTAGGAAAGCAAACAATTGTGTGACTTTCTTTACCATGATACTCACTTTATTTTTGTGGTCTGAAGCCGAACCCTCTCCATCTCTGAGGTGTGACTGTGTGTTGCATGCAACAACAGGTAGTCTTCATGTAGTGACGTGTGGAAGAGAAATTCTTCTGACTTGAGCAGTCAGGAAATAGAGGGAGGTTTGAAAGAGGGCAGGGTATTTAAGAAGAGCAGTTATAGGGCTATTGCAATAGGCAAGACATAATGAGAACCTAGGCCAAAGAGTGGCCGTGTGGATGGTAAGGAGGGGGGAAGTTGAGATATGATGGTGGCATTTTCGCAGTTAGGAGACAAATTTCAAGTCTTAGCCTGCCACTTGCTGCTTTCTTTGGATGTGTCACTTGGCCCCTCAAGGCATTCATCTCCTTATCTAGAAAGAGGGAGTAGAATAAGATCTTTCTCTGAGATCTTTTTTGAACAGGCTGTTGATTCACTCATTTACTCAGTAAATATTTATTTAGCATCTCCAATATGCCAAGCATCATTGTAAGTCCTGAGAACCTGTCAAGTGAAAAAAACGAAGTCCCAGCCACCAGAGGAAAAATGATGGTAAACAGACAAGCATACTGTAACACTGAGGGGTGAGGAGTGTTATGAAGGAAAAATAGAGCCGAGGTAAGGAGAGTTAGAGAGTGACAGGACTGCTCTTCCAGACTGAGAGTTGGGGAAGGACCCTAGGGGGCGCCGTCTGGTCAGACCTCAGAAGCAAGGTGGGGAACCACACATGAGTATCCCTGGGAAGAGTTTTCTTGGAAGGAGAGATAGTAAGTGCCAAGGCCTGGAGACAGCATGTGGCTATCCTGTGGGAGGAATAGCCGAGGACCCAAGAGGCAGGCGGTGAACAAGGGGAAGAGAGACGATAATGACTTTGGGGAGATAACCGAGGGCCAGATCCTTGGAACCTCATCAGTCACAGTAAGGACTTTAGATTCATTGTTCCTGGATGAGATGGGGAGGCGCTGGAGGGCTTGAGGTGGAAGTGGTTTGATGTGATTTACATTGAATGCTCTTAGTCTGCCTTAGAATGCACTGGATGGACACAAGACTGTAGAAAGTTGAAGATGGGAGCTGAGGCAGGTCCACAGGTTATGGCAGTGGTCCAGGCAAGATACAAGTGGTAGGGACTGGGACCCAGGCAGCAGTCTGGGGAGTCTGGCTTTCTTTTAAACAGTACATTCTACAGAAGTTACCAAAGTTATGAGAAAAAAAGCTGAGTCAAGGATGATTTCATCGATTTTTCCAGCTTAATTCCTCTAGAATCCCATTACAGAAATAGTTTGACCCCTGGAGGAATTCAGACCCACTGACTCCACCCTCTTCATGCCCACAGTCATTCTATGTGGCCCACCTTTTGTTCCCTTGTTTGTACACACAGTCAACTCTGCTGGCCCCTCTCTCCTTCTGCCATTTTCCTGGACAAATCCCAACCCCAGTTTGATCCAACTCTCCCCCTGCTCTGCCTGAAAGTCTTACTAACTAAATAAGGCTAGAGAAAAACAGGTTCTGTTAGTTAGTCTCACTATAAATGTAGAACCTCAAACCTGAACTGAATCCAACTGTATTAACTCCTCAATTTACTCTTCCACTTTCCCAAATTAGTTTTGCACCTTCTTCCTAAATCTTCAAACACCACTTCTTTGCTCTCTCTCAGATACTGTCTTAGATATTGCACTGAGGTGGGGGTGGGGGAGCAATCAGAAGTCATGTTCTTTCACAGCCAAACCTATTAAACTGCTTGCATCTGTCTCTGTGTCTGCTCACCTTTTCCTGCCTTCGCCATGGGTGAACAATCCTCGCTTATTTTCTGCCCTGTTGTATCCCAAGTGCCTAGATTAGGACCTGGCACACAGTAGGCCCTCAGTATTTTCTCAATGGAGTGATTAAGGCCAACCTCTCAACAACATCATACCTACAATTTACCTTTCTGCCTCTTTTGCCCAGTTAATTTTCTGTCTTTGTTGTATCCTAACCATCATTATATAAACAGGCTATATTTTCCCTCAGCTTGAAGAGACCCTCCTTTGACCTTTTATCCCCCCCCCAAATTCTGCCACATTTTTCAATTCTTCTTTTTAATAGAACCTCCCCAAGGAACTCTCTAGACTTGCTGTCAACACTGCCTTTCCTTACAATCTCCTTTGAACCCCCTTCAAACACACTCTTATCCCCAACACGCTACTGAAACCACTCTTGTTAAGCTCACCTATCACCTCTGCCTCGCCAAATCCAATAGCTAATTCTCAGGCCTCTTGTTACACGACCTCTCAGCGGTATTTGACATAGTTTATTATTCTTTTCTGCTTAAAATACTTTCTTTACTTGGCTTTCATGAGACCACACACTCCGGGTTTTTCCCCTTCCTCACTCGTCACTGGCCAGTGCTGTGCTTTTCTGTCATTTGCTGGTGGCTGTCCTTCCATGTCTCAGACATCGGTGTAACATTGCGCCTCTGCTCCTCTAGAACAGACTCACTCCTTGGGTGATTTCATTGAGTCTCATGGTTTTAAATTCCGTGCATTGAAGTTTCCTAAATTTCTGTCCCTGACCCAGACTCATGCATTTATCTGTTTGCTATCCATCTCTACTTAAATGTCTTATAGGTATCTTAAAGTCATTCAAACCCAAATACATGGCATCCTTCTTCAAAAAAACACCATACATATCTGCTCCTTATACCTTTCCCCACCTCAGGAAACCACAACTCCATTCTACCAGATGCTTAAGTAAAAAACTTGGGTGCATTCTTGATCCCTTGCTTTTTCTCACACCTTCAGCAAATTCTGTAGGGTTACTAGTGATTGAACCACTTCTGAAACCTCAATTCAGGCATCACGTAATGATTAAGTTCAACTGCGAGTGGGTGGTGGAGGCATGCTGGAAGTGAAGGGGAGAAGGGTCAGAGCAGGTTTTGGGTGGAGCACCTCCACGGCTGTTAGGTTCACCGAGAGTGTTAACAGAGGTCGAGGTGAAGGGTCGCTGTAGTAGGATCACAGCGGGGCTAAGGGAGGGAGTTAGCTTTTATTGCACAGCTAACAGGAAGTCACTAACACATTTTTAAGTAGAGGATTTTATGATTAGGAATAAATACTGTATATATCATCTTTTGTTAGATGAAGATATATAGATAATGTTAAGACTGATTTTCTAAATTGCATAACATGTCAAACTTGATTCTGGAACTTTTAGCAAGGGAATATTTTAACTGACTGTTAGAATTCTATTTAAACAAATGGAGAAATCTTATCAAAATTACACCAAATAGATTTTTTAAAATGGTAACTATGTGAGGCGATGCATGTGTTAACTAATCTTGTTGTGCTAATCATTTCACAGTATTCACATACATCAAATCATCACACTGTGTGCCTTAAACTTACACATGTATGTCAGTTGTATCTCAGTAACGCTGGGGGAAAAGTGGAACATTAAAAAAATATACATTGAGCCAAATTGAAAAAAAAAAATCGCAACCCCAGATGGTTTCCTAGAGAGAGGGGGTTTTACTAAAGCTTTTAAAGAGTAGGTTGATCCAATGCCTGACTCCTGGGGTGGGGCAGGGGAAAGGAAAAGGTGTGATTTCTTTTTTATTAAATTAGTTTAACGCTGATGCCAAAACTTGACAAGACTGTACGAAACAGATCAATCTCACTCATGAATATTGGCGTTAGAAGTCATAAATGAAACATTAGGAAACATAGTCTAGCAGCTCATTCCAAGATGAATAGTCCACATCCACCTGGATTTATTCCAATAGTAATGAAAGGATGTTCAGTTTTAGGTAATTCAGTCACCTTTGATCATGTTAATTTTATTTTGTCATCACCTGAGGACATTTTTTCATTGCTTTTTTTTTGGGGGGGGAGAGAGAGAGAGAGAGAGAGAGAGAGAGAGAGAGAGAGAGAGAGAGAGAAAGAAAGATAGAGAAATATCTATCAGTTGCCTTCTCATACACACCCCAGCCAGGGATTGAACCTGCAACCTGGGCATGTGCCCTGACCGGGAATCAAACCCACAACTCTCTGGCCTGCAAGGCGATGCCAAGCCACACTGGCCATGTTAATTCTTTTGAGGTGAAAAATCAGATCAAAACCATAGATATTGACAAGATATTTGATACAATTTAAGTCATTCTTTTCTTTCTTGGCCCAGAAGGTAAAAAAAATTTTTCAATTACTTTACATTCAGTATTTTATATTAGTTTCAGGTTTATAGCGTAGTGGTTAGATAATCATATGCTTTAAACAGTGTTCCCCCTGATATTTACAGTATACCCTGATACACCCACCTGGCACCATACATGGTTATTACAATATTATTGACTATATTTCCTGTGTCATACTTTATATTCCCTTGACTATTTTGTAACTATCAATCTGTACTTCTCAATCCCTTCACCTTTTTCTCCTGGTTCCCCATCCTCCGTCTCTTCTGGTGGTTATCAGTCTGTTCTCTGTATCTGTGAGTCTTCAACAGTCATTCCTGACACTAACACTCAATTATATAGGAACAAGTGGATACTCATAACTTAACAAAATTTATTTCTTGTCACCAAATCTGACATCATTTTTAAGGGACCATTCTCATTAGAATGAGGCATAAAACAGGAACATTCACTGTTACTATTACTGCATTTATGGGAAAAACTAGCTGGCATAGTTAGAAAAGCTGCAGAATAAGAGGTTCAAAAACAGCAAAGATTGAGATTATATTATCATTCTCTGTACGTGGTAAGCTTGTATACATGGTGAATGCAGGAAAATAAAAATGTAAAACTACCATCAATAGTGGGAGTCAGTGATATAGTAAGGTATAAAATTGAGATAGAGAAATTAATAATTTTAATATCTACAAAGGCAAGTTAGAAGATATAATAGAAAAGTATATTTAAAATATCTATAGTTGACAAAGTAACTAGGTATAAATTTAATAAGGAAAGTATAAGATGTATGTGAAAAAAATTTACTATAGAAAACCACAATAAGTGGAATAAATGGAAAAAAACATGTGCTCTGAGGTTAGAGGACTCAGTATCAAAAAGCTCTCAATTCTGCCCAAGTTAATTTATAAAATTAACACAATACAAATAAAAACTGTTCTGTTTTGGTTTGGAGTTAGTCAGGGGTGGGAGGAGGAGGGAGAGGTCTGGAGAAGCTGGGTCTGAGGTTCACACCTGGGCAGCCCTTGAGGCAACAGAGCAGCGAGGAAGGACAGGTGGCCAGGTGCCAAAACTGTGTGAGACGCACCCACTCATCGATGTTTCTCTCCCTCCCTTCCCCTCTCTCTAAAAATCAATAAATAAAGTAAAATAAATAAAAACAGTAACTAAAGTTCAGAACTAGACCTAAGTCTTTGTGGGGTTTAGTATGTGATCCAGCTGGCATTTAAAATCAGGTAGGAATCCAGTAACTGTCAAGGGCTCCCAGCCAGCAGCTGACAGTCTCCAGGCTCAGGCTAAGCCCTCCAGCTACAATCCATGTTCTCAATAGTCGCCCTCGCACTTGGGGTCATTTTAAACACAGGGTTGTACAAGGCAGATTTGAGCGAAAATTCTATTGGCAATTCTATCCCTTTTCTTTGTATTTCCTAGGTTAGTGATGGGGGTGGAGGTGAATGGCGGGGAGACCAGTGGACTGTGTAGAAGGGACACCTGAGCTTAATGTTCAGGCTATAACTGGTCTGATGTCAAAAGCAGTGTTAGATAAAAGCATTATTTGCATTCAACAGATGTTGTGACTATTATGTGCCCAGGATAGACGTGCTCCCCTAAAACGAGAGTTGCGAATAAGGCAAAGGTTAAGGACATATAAATAGAACAGAAAACCTAGGGAATATCTGTTCTGATTATTTATTCTGCATAATTACAGTAAGTGCTAAACATTTACTAGGTAAAACTCAAGTGTATGGTATGAAGAAAAGTGTTTTACTCATTATATCCACATATATCTTCCAAAGTGGTGATGTAGTGTGACAAGAAAAAAATTGTTTGAAGTATTTCCAACTATATGTTTTGTACATCATCTAAATGTTAAACGTGCTGCGTGAGAAATGCTGTCTGCAAAGGGATTTAGAAATCCACAAAATACCTTTTCATTCATCTGCAAAATCAAAGAGCAAGTCATTGCTTTAGTATTGTTCCAGTCTTGACATTTTGTTTTGTTCTTTCAGTTTTCATTGTGTACCAAGTACTCCCAAAGCAGTTATTCAGGTATTTGAAGGAAGTTCAGTTATAGATGGCAAAATACATCCTGTGAGTTGACAGGGCATTTCTCCAGCTGCCATTGTGGGAAGTTACATTTGATGATAGGTTCACTGAATCATAGAAGCATTCATAGAGGCCCCATTGTCTCAGCAGAAAGCATGTCAATCATGAGTTACTCAATCTCTAGTGTAAATTCACCCCCAAACAGGCTAATGAGACTGGGATTATGGCAATAAAACGGTTGGCCTTAATGGTATTGATAGAAACCGAAATTTTCTTCCCTATTTCCTGTTTTTCTTTGAACAGGCATCTCGGGTTCTGTTTTGGTCTTTGTTGCTAAGAGATATTTGAATCAAAGGAGGACTTCGAAGAAGACAAAAGGATAGCAGCCTTGCTCAGTAACGGCAAATGTCTTATATAACACGATGCTTGAGAGCCCCAGTTTTGGGACAGGTTGCCCACCTGGTGCTGCTGGCGGCCTTGGGTAGGTTGCTTCCCTCTGAGAGCTTCAGTTTCCTCAACCGTGGAGAGTCAGAAACCACATGTGCTGGTTTCCGCAGGACAGCCTGGTTTACAGCTGCTGGCCTGTGTAATTATTAACAGCACCCCTTCACTCCCAAAGGCATTCTGGTTTTGATAATAAATCGCATGACTATATTACCTGCCTTAGAGGGACGTTGTGAATTGAAGTGAATTAATGTTTGTAAAGTTCTTAGCGTGGTGCCTGGCACATAGTATATGCTCAAATAATGATGAATAGTATCATTACAATGCTTGGTTTTTCAAACCAGGCTTCAAGGAAAATGACTCGATGAGCAGTTTCTATTTTTTTAATTAAAATTTGGCCCCTTTCCCAATCATTTAAGTCTTTTATTCCACCCCCTCAGAATTTCCTGCCTGAAGCAATGAATTTGAGAGGTTTTAGCAACTACTAAAAATTTTCCTGATTGTTGTGTTTTCACAAAGTTGTGTACATGTAGAACTACAAGCGGTTACACTAGTACTAACTTTATAATAGTAGAACACTTAAGAGAATTTTTGGAATGTTTTTACAAGTTGTATCTCATTTTCCACTAGAACTCCCATGAAATAGGTATGATGATATTATTACTATCATTTTAATGCTCTGGAAACTGAGCATCAGAATTAAGAAATTGCTTGCCAAAGATCACATGGCTCGAATGCATCAGGGAGGGTGCGGACACAGGGCTTCTCACGTTGTATTTCATTTCGTTTCATTGTTCCATGTTGGTTAAATAAAGGAGCAAGTTTGCCAAATTATCCAAATTCCTTCTCATTGTGCCCGCTGTTGTCATTTTCATTGCATCTCTGACTTGTCTGATACTCATTCATTCATGCTCTTTTTTCATGGCCTCACTGTACAGACACAGTCCCCAGCATAAGGTTGCTGATGGTCTAGAAGACATTTACGATGACTCTAGGTAGAGTCGTCTGTCACTGGGTCTCTGAGTCGTTTCAGGACCAGTGGAAACACAGAGGAGTCAAAACTGCTCTGTATGATGCAGGCGAGGATGAGAAAATTGGGGTCTGTCATTTCCAGGCCTTTATGCATTCAGGCCACTGCGTGCCTCAAGTATTGATAACTTGTTCCACTTCTTCTTGTCTCAGACATCCCATTACATGGAACAAGGCTCCACTCATGTCTGCCTTCCCTTCTAAATGGGGGGACAGCTTTCCTGTCTTGTTGATCTCTCTTCCCACATGGAGACAAGTACCTGGCACTTGGGAAAGTGCAGGAGCTGAAGTCTGGGCTTGGTGCTGCGTGTGAATCCATGTGATGCTTCTTGCAACTGTGCAAGGTAGCCTGGATTGTGCTCATATCATAGACGAGGAACCTGTGTCTTAGAGAGAGTGTATCACTTAAACAGGTCATGTCACACAGCTTTTAAATACTGAAATTGAGATCTTTCTCTGTTTTAAGACAGTGTTCTTCAGGTATAAGTTACATAAAATAAACCCACATATGTAAATTTTATAATTTAATGACTTTTGTCATATGTTTACACACAGCATCATAACCACAATCAAGATAGCAAACCATCCATCACCCCAAACAGAACCAGGATTTAAATCCAGAGCTGACTCCAGGGCCCTGTTTTCCCTGCAGCAATCAGAGTGTGGGGAACTGCTTTCTTATGGGAAGCTAGATACTGTAAAAAACATCTTTTACAACCCCGTTTCTCCATCGGTAAAAGAATGGATGAGCAAGTGCGATGCTGGAGTGGAGTGTGCTGCCCCGCAGTGAAACTCAGGGCTTATAGGGTCGCACAACAACGAGTATATCTTAGAAACATAATAGTGAGTAAATAAGTAACACTGTGAAGAGAATGACACCATTTCTACAAAAGTTGAGATAAATGTAAACAGGTAATTTAGGCATGTTTATACGCACTTGTAATAGAAGTAGGGGTATAACTAACAGTCAATTCAGGAGCATGGGTCCCCGGGGGAAGCGGGGGCGCAGCATGAAGGTCGATGCAGTTATTGGTGGTATTTTAAACATGGGTTGGGTAGTGAGTTCTTACATAGTCATTATGTTCTAAAATTCAGTACATGATAAGAAAGTTTAGGGCCCTTGATAAAGGTTCTAGGTTTTGTGATAAGCTAATACACTAAATAAGAGAGAAGAAACAATTAGTTACTTAATAATGTGGCTATGAAAACCATCTTGCGGCCATCCCCATGGAGGTGCTGGATGGACCTAGAACTGGGTGCTTTTGTGTGGATGCACTTCCACCACGCCTGCTTTTCTTGACTGCTGTTGTTGGGTTGGGGAGCTGTAGGAGAGAACAAATTAAGTCAGAATCTGTCGGGTCTAAGTGTACTGAAGGTAGAAGCAGCATGTAGCCAAGGAAGACAGCAATAGTTTTGACACCCAATAAAACTCTCTAGAATCTTGAAAAGCGAGAGTCAACCCAAAAGAGATTAAATTCTGGGAGAAAAATCACCAAAGACTGGGTAAGTGACCTGCAGAAAGGACTAGAATGTAAGTTGGTATCCTGTTAAATATGCTCTATGTAGTTTCATCAGTTCTACGTCCATTTTTATGTAATACTTGCTAAATGAATTCTAAATTTAGCTGTCTGTAATTATATTTTCTAAGTTTTGAAAGCTTGGTAGATGTTTTTAAGCCTGAACTAATCTGTATTTCATAGTTAAGCCCACCTTTTGGTAACTTGGCCCTTTGCCGAATGTGTTTCAGGCTCCACAGTCCATCTGGTGGGAGGCTGTCTAGTTTTTCAGACAAGACCTAGTAGTCTCCGAAGTGCAGGTCTTACAGCATCCAAATCTGAAAGGGACCACTGGCGTAGCAGGTGATCTCCCTGTCTAAATTAAGTAATTTGACACAAGGAATTGTGGTTCCTTCAGTTTCATTTGTAACTCTACCTTCCTTCCGGGACCAGAGTATGGGCTATTGATGAACACTATTGACCAAATAATTGCTTTAAAAACTGCATTTAAGTTCTGAAGACAAGGCAACCTTAAACTCAATGTTTAAAAAAATATCCACCTTATAGTGAGGGTTCCCATTAACATGAAGCATGACTGTGCTATTGGAGTTACTTTGCTGTCAACACAGGGAGCCTGAATTGCTCGGAACCTACAGCCACTAGTAAGTGACAGGGCGAGGATGCTGGTCCTTAAGGTCTTTCCTCCAGATTAGTGTTCCATCCACTGCACTGCACTGCTGCTGGCGTTCGTAGGTCTTCAGGAGGTTTTGTTCTTTCTTTTTTTTTTATTTTTCAATTATAGTTGACATATAAGTACAATACTATATTAGTTTCAGGTGTAGATTTTGTTCTTCTTTAGAGATATAAATGAAGGTTTTTTTAGATCACAAAATCTAATTTATTGCAAATAGTGTCAAGGTGTAATTTTACACTGTTTAACAGAGAGACTTTGGAGTCAGGTCTGGATTCTAGTTCCAGTTGCCCACTTATGAACTTTCCAAAAGTGAAGTTACTTTAATCTATTTTCTTATGTATGAAGTAAGGCTAATGCTATGAAAATTAAATGAGGTACCAGTTCCTTTAAAGCTTGCCACCCAGGGAAAGGCATGTAGAAATCACTAGATGGTGACCCCTTTTTTAGCTAAAATTCTGAAATAGCTCTTGGTATAATTGATTTAAAGCCTCCTGGAGCTTATATTCTCATGGGAGAGACAAACAAGATAAACAACTAGAATATGTGTGATAGTAATACGTACTAAGGAGAAAATAGAAAGCAGAGAAGTGGGGTATAAAATCTTGGAAAGAAGTTAAAATTTTAGGTAGGGTAAAGACCTAAGACCTCAATAGGAAGGGGACTGTTGACTAAGCTAAGCACCTGAAGAATAAGAAGGTTCTACTTGTGTAGATGTGTAAGGGAAGCACATTGCATTTCAGGTGGTGAGAGCAGCAAGTGCAAAGGCCCTGAGGCAGTAGTGTGCATGGTGGGTATAAGGAACTTCATGGAGGATGGTGTGGCCAGAGTAGAATGAACAAAGGACAGAATAGTTGGAGATGAGGTCATTGTTAGCAGTGGGCCAGTTCGCAGATCATGTAGGGTTTTGTAGGCCACGGTAAGAATGTTGTAGGGTTTGAGAGGAGGAGCAACATGGTCTGACTTACATTTTAAAAGGACCTCTCTGGCTGCTGTGGTGAGAAATGCACTGTGGGAGGGGGAGGAGTAAGGGAGGTAGTCAGCAAGGACAGAAGCATGGAGACCAGCAAAGAGGCTGATGCAATGACCCAGAGCAGTGCAGTGTCCATCTTCATAGAGTACCCATGACGTGTTCTGCCACTGAGATGCAGGAGGTTTTTCCCATGTTCATGCTATATTAGTAAATACCAGGAGGGATTGGAAATCATACCATCCTAGTTTTTAAATTTTCTTTAGTAGATTGTGACACTGTATAAACGCCACTTTGCATATAACTTTATCCGTGCCCTGCTTGTCTGGGAAATTTTCTTGCAAATGAAGGGAGCACTTTGTAAAATATGTGATCTTTGTCAGTTGTCATAGCGGAGCTGTCCCTGGTGATCGTCCCATGGCAACGAGGCTAACTGAAGTGCTGTTTCATTGTCATAGTTATCGATTCTGACATCTAAAAGGAAAGTAGGTTACTAGGGCTGATGAGCACCACGGAGACGCATGCAGACCACAGAACAGAGCTCCTCTGCCTCCCTCGGCAGACGCCACACGGAAACGGGAACCCTCTCTGCAGGATGTCACCCTGCTATTTATTCTCCATCCAGCTGAAGCTGTACTTTTCTTTCGTTTAAACCTTTTTGGTTAGGATTTGCTTCTTATGGCCTTTGAAATTTATGTTATATTTCAAGGTTGCCTGAAAAATTATTTCTATGTGAATATAACAGAAAATTGGAGTGACCTTTTAATTTACTGGATTAAGATTCAACTTCAAACATGCGACCTTTACACAAATTGTCATGAAATTCTCAAACGAAATTAGGTTTAATTTACGTATGTGTGTGTATCTGCACTGTAAGAGTAGAGAATTCATACAATATTATAAATCAAACTTAACAAGAGTGTCACAACCGCACAAGGGGCAGAAATAATTGATTTATGTCAGCCTGGCTTAGCTGCTGCAGCTGACTCAAAAATCCCTTTGTCTTTTAAGGATCTGTAGGAGTTATAACCAGCATCAGCTCACACATGAATGGATATGATGTAATCTACTATCATAATGAAGATGGCAGTAACATATGCTCAAATTGAGTATGTTTGTCAGTTTAATTACAAACTTTGTATATGTTCCTTAGGTGAAAAAAGAAGCTAGAGTATCATTTGACATGTTTTATGTATTAAGAAGATAAAATCAAAAAGACTGAGCTGTCTAGTTACATAATTTATTATATTTTTACTCCTACAATGCCTTTATTATTAATAACCTGTTTGTAATAAAAGAAATGGGTCCTTGTGAATTCATGATTTTGTTTTTGTGAAGTCACATTTGTATGACCACCACCTTTATGTCATGGCATTTACCAGTTGTAGACATTGCCACAGCTGTCATCCCGTTAGGTTCTAAGAGGGAACCCTGGTGGGATGTGGAAGGTAGGCAGGATACTCCCATTTTACAGCAAGAGACGTCAACACTTAGGAACTGCCCCAAGGTCACTTGATTATAAGGTATAAAGTGAATAGACTCAGGCCTTTGGATGCTTGTCCTAGGACCCTGTCCCTCACACCAAACCAGTTTCATCTTCTTTGTGTAGCCTTTTTCAGATCTGTGGAGTACTGGCACTTGGAGAATGAATATAGATACTTTGCAGAAAGACTAATTCAGGAGCAGTGAATAGCAATAACAGTGTTATTCTGTGTTTGAGATTTCTAAATCATGGGTTTCTGTAGATTTCTTACCGCTATCCTCTTAGAAACTTGCATTAAACTCAAAAAGGCATCAACACAAATGTAATGTTCAATGAAAAAAGTAAAATCCTCACAAATGTAATGTTCAGAGAGACCTGCAGTGTGGTTCCTGTTACAGAAAGTTCCAGTACAGGCCAACGAAGCTGTGATGTTAGAAGTCACGACAGCAGTTTCCCTTTTTGGGGTGGGGGGGGGCATTGGGGGAGTATCAAATTGACCTGGGTCCTGTTATACAGGTATTCCCTTGGGAAGGTTCATTTGATATATTATTCCTAAGTAAAATTCTTTTAAATGTCTAGTTTCATAGGTGGTAGTTCGTTTAAATGCCCTTGATTTAAATAACAGCTCGTACATGTTTATTCTAGTTGTAAACTACCATTTCCCAACAAAAGTCAATTAGCCCTTTTTGTTGTTGTTCCTGAGCATGGTGCATTTTGTTTGAGTTCTTAGGGCTTGTCACAAAATCAGTTGCCGTGGAGCCATCATAAGATGATTGCCAAAACATGCCCTGGCCGGTGTAGCTCAGTTGATTGGAGCATCATCCTGTGAACCAAAAGGTCACAGGTTCGATTCCCAGGCAGGGCACCTGGCCTAGGTTGCAGGTTTGGTCGCCTCATTGGGTCATATACAGGAGGCAACCTATCCCTCTCTCTTTCCTTTCTCTCTCCCATCTGTCCCTTTAAAATCAATAAGCGTGTCTTCGAATGAGGGTTTTAAAGATGCTTTCCAAAAGAACTTTCTTGCTTACATTTTTAAAGATGTTATGGGAGGCAAGGTATTAAAGAAGGTCCCCAGTTAGGATGTTAATCTGTATCAAACAGACACTGCTAGAAATGTTTTCATGGAATTCTGATAAGGCTGAAAGCAGAGCTTTAGTCAGCTGCTTATAATTTAATAATTTCACACTGATTTTTTGCCATATATGTGGCCTCAGAAGAGCACACATACTTGAGCAACAACAGCTCTGTCCTTTTCGAGATGTTCCTTGACGTCAGAGCCTAAAGGAAATGAGATTGAAGCTAGAAATTATTTTGAGCCCAAATGAAATTTTAATAAAAATGGAAACTGATCGTCACAGCCATGATGTTTCTCTGGGCTTCTGATGTTAAACTAAATCTGCAACCTTTCTGACCACAGTTAACAGGAAGAACTTAAGATTCTGTGGGTCAGCAAAACCTTTGTAGTCATGGCTTAGCGACTCAGACCTCTGCGAGTCATAGATATTATGGGTCATGCTCAGGAGGAGGGGCAGTTTTTGTGCAAACCATTGATTCTGTTCCTAATGTGACTAGTTTTTTGTTTTGTTTTGTGGTGGGAGCTTGCTTTAAATCAGTTTAAAAATTTTTTTTAAATTATATTTTTAAATGTTTCTGTCAGCTCTTTACACACTATGGTTTCTTCTTCCTTATTTCCCCTGCAGTGTTCTATCTCTTCGTCGGAAGAGGAAAGACTTGTTTCCATCAGGAGACCTAAACCGCCAACCTCAAGTGACTTCCCTGATCTTAATACTCAAACGAACTGGGCCAAGTCACTTCCCTTGCCAACACCGGAGGAGAAGATGCGACAGCATGCCCAAACAGTCCATGCTGATGTGGTTCCTATTAACATAACCGGTATGCTTTGCTATGCAGACAAGGTTCAAAACGTCCTCAGGGAGAATGACTGTGGCTTGTGGTGCTGGTGGTGGTGGTGGTTGTGTGCTCTTTGTGTTTCATTTACACAGGGGAGGTAATGGCCGTGGTCTGGCGTCCTGGTCTTTGTTTAATGAAGGGAATGCTAAAACATATGTGCATGTGTACATGTAAAATAGCTCTTGCTTTTAAATTAAAGACTGTGTCCCCAAAGGTTGATGTCGAAGAACTCAGTGGTCTGGCCAGCCATTCATTTAAATTGTGTCTTTTTACTTTTATTTTTAAGATTTATTTATTTTTAAAGAAAGGGGAAAGGAGAGAGAAAGAGAGGGAGAGAAATACCACTGTTTGGTTGCTTCTCATACACCCCCCTGGGGACCTGGTGGTCTGCAACCAAGCATGTGCCCTGACTGGGAATTGAACCTGTGACCCTTTGTTTCACAGGTCAGCACTCAATCGACCGAACCATATCAGCCAGGGCTAAAGAGTGTCTTTTTTAATCACTTTCCTTTTTGAAAATATTTTGATTATATGGGGACATCTTTTAAATGTGATCTTGGTAAAGAAAAAAATTGTGTTTATATTTTGAAGGGCTGTTTTAAGTAAGAAATAACAATTTTGTGATATCTCTTAATGATAGATTTTCTAAAGGGCTATTTTAAGTAATATTTATATAAGTAAAGAAATAACAATTTTGTGATATTTCTTAATGACAGATTTTATCTTCTTGTTTTCTCAGGTGAAAAAAAGGAAAAATAACTTGAAATAATATCAAGTGAATTAATAATAATAACTGTAAAATTTATTTTTCAAAACTCAATAGGGTGGTAAAGTTATATTTTGAGCTCTATAATTTGAATTCTACAATATTCAAATAAAAGTTCATTTCTTCTTAATATAAAATTTTATATGAACATTAGAAGCCAGATGTAAAATCCCAGTTCTGTCAGAATGTCATACTCAAGTTGTAATCACCTGTGCTAACTAAAGGTGACAAATAAAAAGGTACAGGAGGCTCAAAGGTGGAATTTCACAAACTTAGATGGGTTGTTAAAAAATATCAGAACATTCCTGTTTTGTCACTGTGGTAGCCTGCAAACAGGACAGGTCAGTGCTTTGGTACATGTACACAGTGCAAAGTAGACATGTTAGAAGTTACTAGTTTCAGCCACTGGACTGTTTGTGTGAAAGAAACAGATTACTGATCATCCCCACTGATAATCAGTCCATACAAAGTCTGGCCTATGGGGCTGGCTGGAACCTAAGAGAAATCAGGTGACCAGTATGGACAAATGTTCATGGAAAAAAACAGACAATAAACATTAAATAAAATTTAAAAAATAAATAAATAAAACAGTGAACTCTGCAAAATAAATAAATAAAAGCTACCTATCTTTAAAAAACAGAGAGAACCCACTACGCACTTGCCATGCTCCTGAGGCTGCTGCTGGTGACTGCTGCTAGGAAGCTTTTTGCTGCGGCATTGGTTAACTTCTTCAGGGGCTAATGATATTTGATAGTTTTGGGAGAATTTTTGAAAACCTTACAGGACATTTAAAAACTACACTTAGAACTCTATTTTGAGTTCCAGAGAAGTTTAATAAATAAGTGCATGGATTATCTTAAATTCCATGTGCATTTTTCCCCATTTATTGTGCTTATGCCTTAAGAGAGGACAGTCATGCCATTTTAATCCATTTTCTTTGCAGATAACATCATTGATCTCTCAAATGTGATTCTTGTTCACCTAGATCATGATTTTTTAAAGATTATTTTTATAAGTAGCTATGTTTCAAACAAAGTATAATGTTTGTTGCTAAATGAAATACATACATGCATATTTTCTTATAGAAAATGTATTATTACATTATTTGATGGCTCAAATGCAGCAGAAATGTAATTATATATGATTAAATGCCTCAGGAATAATATTATAAAAAGATTGTGATATGAAACACAATAATCCTTAATGTAATTAGGATAAAATGCATTATCATGAGATTAGTAAATTTAAAACAGAGTAATAGAATTTTAGGAGTAATAAATTATTTGCAATGAAGTACATTGTCAAAAACATAGGCAGTGTCCCTTTTTTGAGCTTCAGTTCTCTCCTGTTTGGTGAGTAGGGGAACATGAACTACATGAAGTTTCAAAGGAGACTTTCAGAATGCCACTCAGGAAAGGTGAATGATGATAAAGAAATGAGCAATGTGAGTTATATCCAAATGCAATTGATGTTTCATTGAGTGAATAATATTTTTAGAAATGTAGAAATTAAATATACTACCTAATTACATATTTATTGATCCATTTTCTGGACAGGTATGTTTACATACACACATATATTTCGTAAAGGAAGTAGTTTTTCTAATATCCTGGTATAAAAAACATTAAATTAAAATTTTCACTTTTAGTGGCTGAATTGACATAGGTTAGACAGCTTCCTGCTATTTAAATGACATTTCCTAAAATCTAGAAGACTTCTGAGATAAAAATGTAGCTGCCTGTAGGGAATGGTCACGTGCTCATTTATTGGGGTAAACATTGACCCTCTAGTTTGATTTTCAGAAAGTTTCAGCTGAGGGAAAAGTGCCAACAAATATATTATTTCACATCCAAAGTGCAGCCTACCTGGCATGGAAATAGAACATTAGCACTGTGGGCCGCAAGTTTGAAAATCGATTTAATCCCTTTAGTCATAGTCCTGTGGGGACTCAACATGTTCAAAATGTTGATGAGAAAAAAATCTTTAAAATAAAACATATATATGAGTATGTTCCACAATCTGCAATGTAGGATAATAAGTCTTTCTCCTGGAAGACAAGCCATGGGTAAACATACTTAAACAATTTTTACAAACTGGCTTCATATTGATGTTTGAGCCAGCAACATTTATTTCTCAGTAGTAACCGTGACTGACTAGTGCCATTTTTCAATGAAAGAGAATGATTCGATTCCTCTCAATTCCACAGATATTTACTGAATAGCTACTTTGTATCAGGTATCGAGCTGGATGCCACAGTGGATGCTAAGTCCAGGGGATACAGTACTTTTAGGTCACAATGCAAATAGGAAGGTTTGGCCCCTTTAATGGCGGTGTCCTTCCTCATGGTTTGCTTCTTAATTTCCTTGGAGCTTGAAGGGTTTATCTTGTTTTTGTTTAGGAAACAAAACTGGAGACTAAAAGCAGCTATTAATGTTTTATCCACTCTTAGTGCCTTGATACAAGGAAGCTTTGCCCCTCTGCTTCAGGGAACTCATGGACCACTGAAGTCGGGGCCTGCTACCTACAAACACCATACACAGATGATATTATTGCATGCAGTGGCCCCTTCCTTACAGCGGGGGTGCCATCGGGTGTTCAGGGGCTTCTCTCCATTTTTTCTGTTTGCCTCCATTGGGAACAAAGTTTCAGGCATTTTCAAGTTGTGAGCATTTATTTAAATTTGTGAAATGCATTTTGATCATTCAGATCTTTTATCCTCTGTTTTGATTAGCTAAGATTCTATTTACAACTAATTGCTATTAAAATAGAAAGTATATTCACAAAATACTCACTTTGAATGTGTGTCAGTATTGCTAAAAAGAGTGAATTTTTTTTACTTACAACATAAGAATGATGGAAGTATATAATTTGTGTGTATACATGTATTTTTAACTTCTCTTTGAGGAGATAACCATTTGACAAGGTCAGTGCTATAAAACTCTCTTTAATGCAATTGGCAAGTAATTTAAAGCAGATCAATCAAAAGCTAATATTTTATTTTTCAGTGTTTTCCCATTGTGTGTCAGTCACACAAGCTCACACACTAGAATGAGAAAGAGTCCTCTGGATCTGACCTTTGGGGCTTGATTGCAGCCTGACCCGAAAGGTCTGCATCCGGATCAACGTTTACAAGTGGTTGTGAAGTAAAGCAGCAGTTCGGCTTTAACAGCAGCAGTGCTCCCGGGTCTCGTGATGAAAGTACTTTATCATTATAAGGCTTTTTAATCTCACACCACGGCAGTTTCCACTGTCTGTACAAACTGTTGGCCTCCTTGATTGGAAGAAAAAGCTCTTCATCTAAAACTTTTTGGTCACTTGTTCCATCCTGTAGAACAAGGCATTGCGGTGGCCTCTGGAGCTGACTAAATGACCAAGAGACATTTATCGCCCCCTCACACACACACACTGATGTCAAGAATGATTTCGGTGACCAGAGGACCTACGTGAAATGCTTCCAAATGACTCATCTTTAAAATAATGCAGAATCACTCTTCTGATGTGTTATGAACAAATTTGCATTTTCCACTCTAGCTCATTGGAAAATGAGATCCAGGTGCTTCCTTTGGAAGGACACACACATAGAAATTGGAAAAGGGCCTTATGATGATAATGTGCTTTCCTTCCTTTTTTGCCCGTAAGCATTCATTCATCATCATGACTGGCTAACATCATTATTAATACCTTCTTACCATTTTACAACAAGCTTCTGGAAGAAAGTGCATGGTGTCAGCTTGCTTGAAAATAACATTGCTTTGCTTGTTCTACTGCTCTACATTAGGGGAGAATTTTGATCGCCAGGCCAGCCTTCGGCGGTCTCTAATTTACACAGACACTCTGGTAAGACGACCGAAGAAAGTCAAAAGGAGAAAGACTATTACAGGAGTCCCTGACAACATACAGAAGGAGCTAGGTATGGCTCATCAGAACTGTATTCTGTTGCCCCTCGTTGCTGCTCAGCATTCCTATGCTAACCTCATCTGTGGTGCTTATGGAATCGATACATTCTGATAGCCATTTGGTGGCCCAAGGGCCCAGCTTCCTTTCTGAATGAGGCACTGGGCACGAATCTTCATACTCCAAGCAGATGATGTATTGAATTTTGGTGAGAAGATAAGAGAAGTTTTGGTGAAAACTACCAAGTGGGATGATAGAAATTCACAGTTAGGTCATTATCTCTATGTACTTTGAACAGTGGGGAATTTCCACAATTAAATTGACTTTCTAGTTAGATTTTAAGATTTCATAAAACTGAAAACTTATTCTAGAGCTTCAAGTTATGGTTATGGACTTTATTAGTTATGCTGACAATATCAATGGCCTTTGCCATCAAAGAGTGTGGTATAATTAGTAAATACAAGCATGATAGAAAATAGTTATTTATGTTGGAGAGTGCGTTTATGTACTTCCAATGAAACAACTTCATAGCTTTTTGAGTCAGTAGTTTTCAACCTGTGATAGAAACAGAAAACAAACCAAAAAAAAATTTTTTTTTTTTTTTTGGCTAGGGGAAAGGGTTGTTTGCTTCATTATTCACTTATCCATTTGTTTCTGTTTATCTTCATATAAACTGTGAATGATCTCTTCATTCTCCTCTTTATGCCTTCACTCCCTCTCTCTGGATTTTGATGGGTCCATCAGGAATGCCTGCAGAGGCAGCATAGCAAAGTGGCTCAGGAGCAGGGACTCTGGGGCCAGGCTGCTTGGATTCTCATCTTAGCTCTGCCACTAACTCTCTGGGTGACCGCCAGCTGGTTACTTCACCTCAGTCTACTTCCTCATTTATGGAGGGTTCTTTAGGGTTTAATGAACTAATACAGGTGAAGCACTTGGTGTCTGGGACTACTTTGAACATAATGCTGCTATTGTAATTATTGGAGGGAACTTAATACTCCCTTTCTTGAAATGTATCTTTCTCTTCAGCTAACCTATGGACTTCTTACATAGTAGGTACTTGGACCTGATGTTTATACTTTTCTTTACTATTAAAGGTTATACTCTAGAAACTCAGAATCCTTATTTCTGAACTTGCCTATTTGTCTTTTAGTTAAAATGAGTTTATCCTAGCAATAGTGATATACCTATTATAGCACTTTGAGGTCTCATTTCAGCTTCCAGGCACCACAGAACTGTTCCTACGTGTGTTTTCCCGAAACCTCTGCTCACTCTTCTTTACCTTGCGTTTCCTCTCTAACTGCCATTCAGTTCTACAGTACGTATGCTCTGCCTTCCCAACCGTATCGACATGAGACAAGAAGAGCAATGCTCTGCTTCTGCTCTAGGTAGCTCCAGTGACCCAGATGGCCTGCAGGTGCTCGTCTTATCCCCTAGCAGAAGGGCTTATTACAAACACAGGCAAGATTGCACCCACAGGATCTGTGAAGCCTGTCCTTCGTTCATGCCCCTACAGGGTGCTTTTTGTAGTGGGCCAGCCCTCCTGGATCCCGTTCTTTCAGACCCTTTTTCTTTCCCCTCCTTTAGGCAACAACCGACTAATTTGAGGAACTAATATGTACAGGTATGTTCAATAGATGCTTAACGGGCTAGTCTCTTCTGGCACTCAGGTGCATTTGTATTTGATCTGATCTTTTAGGAGATGGCCTAATTCAAAAGGAGTGACTTTAAAGATAGGCCCTTCGTAAGACAGCAGAGTTGATGTTTCAAAGGAAGCTGCACTTTAAGTGGCTTTCTGACCAAAATAAGTAGGTTTTGGATGGCTTTATGCAAACAGTGTAAGAATTATTTGGCCCAGATGAAGATACACATAAGTATTCAACATGAATTATCTACATATGTGTATAATAGGAGTTCTAGAACCTCTCAGTTCTGAACTTTTATCACTTATCTCTGAGCCAAGCAGTATGGAGCCAGCCAATCACTCAGCTGCCTCCTTGACCTTACTGGAATGATCTGGCCAGCCTGGTAAATCATATCTCCGGTAATTTTAATATTTTTTTAATGAATGTTTGAGCCCCTGGAGCTCATGTTTATTTCTCTTTGGCACATGACATGGAACCACTACTAAGGCTTGAGGAAAGAAAAGAGCTTTTCCTGTATCGTATGTGTTGTGATCGTTGCCAGATGTGAGGCAGTTGATGTCATTGTGCAGTGACAGGACCTGGATCGTGGCCGGAGGTCAGCTGAGACAGCTGTGTCAAAGCTCCAGCTTGGCTGGGGAAGAAAGGACAATTAGACAGCAGCTCTGGTTGTATGGATAGACTAGTTGGAAGGATTGGTGGATAGAATAAGGGAAAATAACATTAAAATACTGAAAAATCTAGGGAAAAAAATTCAATCATTATTTTCCTTCGTTCATTTTAGGGCTTCAGGTTGACTTTTCTCCCGATATTTTGTGCTTGTAAGTCATTTGTTTGGAAACTTTGTGCTACCTAACAATTGAGTGCCGAAAATAGAAATGTGTCATGTTATCTGCAAAAAGAAGTCTTCTCTAGATATAAAGCATACGGTTTTATGGCTGAGTCAAATAAATTAGATTTTAAAAAGGAAATGATTATCTAAAGGAAAAAACACTCTCTGGATGCGCCCTGCCCACTCACACTGCCCACATTGCCAGGGCTTTGGGCTTTTACAAATCCAACCAGACGTGTTTCCAGAATCAGTGTTACATTATGCTCAATTATGAGCAGCTTTTACTTCAAAACCCCTAAATAGTAGACTCCAGAGACTAGCTAACATACAACGCTAAAATCAAGGTTATGATATTTTCTGTTTACTTCCAAAGTGTATATGATGACTGATAACTTGTTTCTTTCCATTGAAATGAGTCAAACAAAATTTTGATTTTTAATCCTATTATCTTTAACATACATAGAAACCTATTTGAACACCCTGTTGCCCTATTGTGGGGTCATTTTTTTAGACTCAGATAGGGTTATTTTGTTGGTATATAATTATATTTGGCTGCATCTGGAACTTATCTCAATATGTAGTTCCCAAGCAGAAAGCCTCATTTAAAGGAATCCCCTTCTGAATAATTTTGATAGTTTGTACAAAGACCTAAATTACTTTTAAAATTTATTTTTCAATTATAACTGATGTACAATAATATATTAGTTACAGGTATTGTTAAGACTTTTAGAAAATCCTATATAAACCTTAAGTAAATTAACTTGTAGATCTCTATCTTCTTTTTTTCATATTAAAAAAAATCCTTACCTGAGGAAACATTTATTAATTTGAGCGACAGAGAGAAAACATTGAGTGCCTCCTATAAGTGCTCTGACTGGGGATCGAACCCACAACCTACTGTATTTTGGACTATAAGATGCACCCCTGCCCCATTTGGGAGGAATAATGGTCATTAATGCTGCTGTTGAGTTCTGTTTACATTTGCATTGGTGAAATATTATGTTATTTATGTTATTAAATATTTTACCACATTTTTTGCTTCAAAAATTTTTTTTCCTATTTTCTTCCTCTAAAACCTAGGTGTGTATTATGGTCCAAAAAATATGGTATGTATGTGCCCTGACCAGGGATCAAACCTGCAACTTTTTGCTTATGGGATGATGCTCCAACCAACTGAGCCGCTTGGCCAGGGCTCAATTTCTATCTTTGATTATGTGTTCTTTAAAAACTGAAAATCCCTTGTAAAAGCAATATATGTATAATTATTTCTTTACATTAGATTTTAAAGTCAGATAAATCCCATCAAAATTTTTAGCAGCATCTGAGTGGTTTATATTTGTTTATAGTTCTCTTTTTATAGTCTGTTTTTGTTCTTCAGTTCTAATCAATACAGCATCTGTATCTGTAATATTGTGACACTTTTTGTACTGTGAAAATGTTGGAAGATCTGTTTTGGGAATAGAATTTTTGTGGTCCCTGTGTTAAACATATGAGTTTTCCCATTTTTAAAGGCCTTTAGCCTTGGCTGGTGTGGCTCAGTGGATTGAGCACCAGCTTGTCAACCAAAGGGTCACCATTTCGATTCCCAGTCAGGGCACAGGCCTGGGTTATGGGCCAGGTCCCCAGTAGGGGGCGTGCAGGAGGCAACCACACATTGATGTTTCTCCCTCTCTTTCTCCCTCCCTTCCTCCTCTAAAGATAAATAAATAAAATATTTAAAAAATGGAACATTACCAATTTAAAAAAAAGGTCTTTAGAAAAAATATTATTTAAATAAGACATTTGTGCTGGTCTGTAGATGGTAGAAAAATGGCTATATTCCCATTTGCAGAAGCCCGGAATGGTTTCACATTCAAAATTGTTACCTGAAAGAATCAGGACATTGTTTACAGCCCTCAGAGACAGTTAAAAATCTGCCATGGACCCCATGCAAAACCTACCACAATTCTGAAAGAAAAAGATAAAAACCCAGTGTTGGGTGGAATGATGCATCCTGAATGTTTGGGATCAAACTGGTATAAACTGATACAGCCACAAAGTCAGCCTCCCACCTTCTAAACGACCAAATGGCCAAATGTGTACCTTTTGTGTTTTCTTTCCTCAAAGTGGATTTTTCTTCTACTCTTGCTCTTTTGCCTACTGCCCCTCTCTCTGAGGGAGAACTTCGTGGGTATGTGGGTGGGGGTGGGGTGTCTTTAGTGAGTGGCTCCTTGGCTGAGGGGAAGGGGGAGGAAATAGGTGCTGTTGGATAGGGACACAAGTACAGTGAAGGAAAGGGCTCACTGAGGGGCCCCTCCTCCCCAGGGTGATGTCTCCTTGCGGTTTTACCAAGAACATTTTCGCTCTTTGGATGAGCACAAGGCTTTAGGTCCAGCCGGGGATTGCGTGGGGTATGGAGGGAATTCTCCAGAATCCTCTCCCCACCAGTGTCACCAGGGTCCTGGGCAGGTGCCCAGTGATGCTGGTGGCTTGCCCAGCCAAGCCCATGCTTTGGTTTCACTACTAGTTTTCAAGACTTAATTTGTCCTGATGATTGCTATGCATGAATTGATTTTTTTTTCTCTGTACATTTTGAGTGGGTTCTTGCCCTGGTGATTTTGTTTAAAGCTTCTGTTCTTTCTTAGGTGAGCTTGAAATCTGCTGTTGACACTTAAGGTGTTTTCTTACCAACTTCCCTCGCTGTTTGGCTTTCCTTGTGCTTTATTCTTTTTTAAACATAGTATTCTTGGTTTAGTTGTAAAGCTCTAAGAAATGAATAACCCTGATTTGAGAAAATGTTCACTGAATCAGTCCCTGCTGCTTCTCCTTCCAGAACATAACAGATTGCTGTCGAATTTTGAATGTCACTGACAGACAGATGATGCTGGCTTGAGATGGATAATGAAATGTTTGAGACACAGATGGGCCTGTAAATCACTTTTCTTAGGATTTCCTTCTGACATAGAAATTAATGTAATGAGCATTCTGTCTTACCAATATCCTTCATAAATGATATCTTTGTGGCCCTATTATTGAACTACTACATTCATCTGTCTTTGGGAAAGACAGTCCCTGCTTGACAGATTCTCTCTGCAGGCACCTGGTAGGTGACAGGCCACCTTGAAATCTTTACTGAAAGGAGGTTACTTGAAAGTAAACCTTCCACAGAGCACTCAGTCTTGATCTCAGAGGGAGTCCCTGAGAATTCCATATGCAGCACTTAATCTGTAGGAGGTTTTGAAGACCAATTAAGAGAAGTACATGAAATTCATAGTAAGGGTTTTTACTTTAGGACCTATTGGTAGCTGTTTAAACTCTTACTTAGGTGCCTACAGGAGGGGAAAAAAAAAAAACTAGTTCAAATGGAGAAGTATTTTTTGTTTTGTTTTGTTTTTAAGCCCAGCAGAGCCAGGAGGAGGTGAGGGCACAGGTGATCGACTAAGGTACTGATTTTTAGGTAACAAGCCTCTTTCTGCTTTATCTCCAGCCTCGGGCCCTGGCCAAGATGACGGTGGTGGTCACTCAGTGTACACTCCAGACCGCTACTCAACACTAGGGAGGCTTGACAGCCATCGGTCTGGCGGGCAGCGCTCCGAAACCAGGGACTGCAGCTGTCAGACTGAGGAAGTCAAAGTTGTGCCACCGTCGATGAGAAGAATCAGGGCACAGAAGGGGCAAGGCATTGCTGCCCAGATGAGCCACCTGTCAGGCTCCTCTGGGAACATGTCTGTGCTGAGCGATTCTGCGGGCGTCGTGTGCCCCTCCCGCCTCAGCAATGGTGCTGGCTTCCACAGCCTCCCGCGTGCCGGCGCGAGGGCCAGCATGCAGCCTCTGGAGCCCCAGTTCGCAGAGGACCTGGACGGCATGTTCCCCTATCAGAGGGCTAACCTCCGAGCAGATGAAAACTTAGGACGGTTAGCAGGTGCCTGTAGGACTGGAACCCTTTTGAGGCCAAAGTCCCAGGAGCTGAGACACTTTGACAGTGAAAGCAGGACAGGCCCAGCATGTGTGGTGTCCCCTCATGGGACCTGCTCCACCAGCATCATCCCCAACGCCACCCTGTCTTCCTCATCGGAGGTGATTGTTATCCACACCGCTCAGAGTTCAGGGCAGTTGGACAGTAAAATGACCAGCTCCCCGTCATACACGAAGATGAAACCCAGGGACCGCCTCCTCCCCAGGCACTCTGGTGCAGACGACCGGCGGTCTCCCAGTGGCAGCTGGGATGAAGGTCACTCCACCACTGTTTCACAGACTCTGGGTCCCCGTTCCCCCAGGAGAGCCACACTGGTGTCCCTCTGTGATTCGGCAGTCTCCCTGAATACTCCAGCGAATCAGGAGAATGGGCCCCAAGCCATGGCCTATAACTGTAGAAAGAGCCTGAGCTTCCCAGCGCCCCCACAGGACGTGGATGGCAAGAGTGAGTCCAGTTATTCAGGAGGCAGGGGGCCTGGCGCCGAGCCCTGGGAATACAGTGCCTCAGGGAGTGGGCGGGCCTCCCCACTGAAGCCTCACCTGGCCACTCCTGGTTACTGCACTCCAGTGAGTAACATGAGCAGCTGCAGTTTGGACCAGGTGTCCAACAGAGACGACGCCAGGACCCTGTACTCAGAGGACCATGATGGCTACTACACGTCTGTGCACAGCGACGCCGCACATGGGGCTGGGAGTCTGGGCGGCAGCAGCAATGGCTTTGGGAACCCCAGGCATAGCGTGGTCAATGTTTTTGAAGGAAGAACTCAGAAGAACCAAGGGGACCAGTCAAATTGCCACGACAGATCTCTTTCTCGAAACATCTCTTTGAAGAAAGCGAAGAAGCCTCCTCTGCCGCCCTCTCGGACGGACTCCCTGCGCAGGATCCCCAAGAAGAACTCCCAGACCAACGGGCAGGTGCTCAACGAGAGCCTGATTGCCTCACTCCAGCACTCGCTGCAGCTGAACCTCCCCGGCAAGGGCGGCCTGTCGCCCTCCCAGAGCCCCTGCAGTGACCTGGAGGAGCCCTGGCTGCCCCGCTCCCGCAGCCAGAGCACAGTGAGTGCAGGCAGCAGCATGACTTCCGCCACCACGCCCAACGTCTACTCCCTGTGTGGGGTCACCCCGTCACCGAGTGACACGAGCAGTGTCAAGTCCGAGTACACGGACCCTTGGGGTTACTACATTGACTGCACAGGCCTGCAAGAAGACCCTGGGAACCCCGGCAGGGGCTGGTCAGCCTGCAGTGGGGCGCCAACTGGCAACGGGCCAGTCCGCCACGTCCAAGAGGGCCCCAGGGCTACCGAGCCCCAAGGGCCCAGTGGCTCAGTCAAACCAAAGATCACATCGCCGGAGAAGTCACATCGAGTCACTTCTCCATCCAGTGGGTATTCCAGCCAGTCGAATACGCCCACGACACTCACCCCTGTGCCTGTGTTTTTGAAATCAATGTCACCAGCCAATGGGAAGGGAAAGACCAAGCCCAAGGTACCAGAAAGGAAGTCCTCTCTGGTGTCTTCTGTATCCGTCTCCTCATCGTCCACGTCCCTTTCTTCTAATACGTCCACAGAAGGAAGTGGAACCGTGAAGAAGCTGGACCCGGTGCTAGCCTCCCTCCCTGCTATTCCTCCTCTCCTGTCTCCTTGTCCTGCCAGCAGGTCTCCTCCTCTCCCTCCTCCCCCGCCTTTAGCAGACTCCCCCGAGGGCTCTCCTCTGCCTCAGTCTCCCCTTTTCCCCCCTCCACCACCGGAAGCTCTTACTCCTTTCTGTCCTCCTACTGACGCATGCTTTTCTCCTCCCCCCACAGCCCATAGCCCCCCTCTGGGTCATGCCCCTGTGCTGTCCCCCCCCCAGTCTTTACTCTCCTTGGTTCCCCCGCCTGCCCCACCCCTTGACCCTAGCCTGATGAAAGATGCTAGGCCTTCTTTCAAAAAGTCTAGCCAGCCAGTCTCCTCCCAGGAGGCCTTTAGACAGCCTGGGACCAAGCAGGAGGGTGGCAGACGCCCCGTGCCCCTAATAACCACGGAAGCATTGCAGATGGTGCAGTTGAGGCCGGTGAAGAAGAACTCGGGAACCGAGGGAGCACTGTTTCATGATCAAGCGTCTCAGGAAAAACGAACTCCAGTTGTGCCCCAGTATCATTTAAAGCCATCTGCTCTCCTGAAATCCCGAAATAGCATAAATGAAATGGAGAGTGAAAGCCAGTCTGCCTCCGTAACAAGCTCGCTGCCGACTCCCGCCAAGATCATGAGTCAGGGTCACCAGGACAGAGCAGCCGAGCATGGCTGCAGCCCAGGTAGTCCTGGGGTGGCAGAGGCTGGACCCGGGCCCACCCCACAGCAGACGGCCCCCGGACCTTCACCCAGCAGGAAGCCGCCCCCCATTTCCAGAAAGCCCAAACTGTTCCTGGTGGTGCCACCTCCGCAGAGAGATTGCACAGCGGAGCCAGCAGAGAATGTGAACGGAGCAGCGCCCAGCCCCAGGAAGGGAGAGGCCAGAGAGAGTTGTGCAGCCAGGGCCGGTTCTGATGAGACCGACTCCGGCAGCTCGGTTCTTGAGGGAGGAGCTGCAGGATCCACATCCCCAGCCAGAGTGGATGCCAATGTCCCCGTGGTGCAGCCCGATGCCTCGCCAGTCCCCGAGCAGGAGGACCCAGGCACCGAGCCCAGTGGGGACAATGAGGAGAGCTGTTGGACTCTGCAGGACCCAGGGCGTGAGTCTGGCTTGCTCTCTTGTTCCCTTCCGACCCCATCTCTTCAGCTGAGGCAAACAGGGCTGGTGCGCATTCATGGGAAAGCCAGCAGTCCGTGGGTTTCCTGCGCTGCCTCACAGCTAGGTTACCAACTTACATTTTATGAAATTAAAAAAAAAAATCTAGATCTAAGGGCAGAGCTTATAGAAGGGCAGAAAATAGAGGGGTGGAGGTGGGGGTGGGGTCTGCAGCAAGCTGGGTATTAAATAGCAATGAGTAATCTCCCTTCTGGAGAGCTGCAGAGAAATGTTAGAACACAATTTAAGAGCTTCCTTAGAGTTCCAGACCTGAACAGAAAAGAATGAGCTTTGGCTATCATGCTCCCCCATCTTTGTAAAATATCAAACTACAGACCCCACTGCCTGTCCCCGTGGGTGTCACCTTGTCAGGTATGACAGTGAAGACTTGGGGGCTTGGCTAAAGGCTGAAATTCAAGCCGCTTGTGAAATCGTGTGTTTGCTTGCTTGCTTCTCCATAGCTGGGGCTGTGGAGACGGACTCAGCCCTCTCTTCCTCAGAAGACTTCCTTAAGGAAGAAGGGAGTGATGAGGCGATGACCCCCAACAGACCCCGGACCACGGAAGACCTCTTCGCAGCTATTCACAGGTATCTAAAACTCCTCATGTTTTCATCTGCTGTATGCATCCCCTTTTCCAAGTGGTTCCCCAATTTTTTTTTTCTTTCTTTGAGGTGTCTGTGGTCTTCACAGTTAGGTTTCATGAACTTGATCATCGATCTGTTTTAGAGTGTTCCTATATTTTTATTTCCTCTGATTCCCAATTTCTGTTTTACTTTGTTCCACTGATTTTCATGACAACGTGGGGAGCAGAGGCTCAGTGCGATGCCTCAAGGTTGGCACTGCTCTTGCTGGCGAGATTTGCCTTGTGTCCATCCTGTAACTGGGTGTTTTAAGAGTCGGGTCAGAGTAGCCCTGGTCCAGGGTGAGGATGCTGTGATCTGTGACTGCAGACTATCTCTATGGGAGATATTATTATTTTACAGAAAAACCAGGATTCTATAGTGTAATTTCTTCGGCTACTTCAATGTTTCAATAAATCTTTTTGAAGCAGGAGCGAAAGGAGTTAAATCCGCTTGTTACTGTATGCTGCTGGTGCCATCTAGTGGCACCAGAGGTTATTGATGTACAACAACAAAGTAAAATTGTCAGAGTAACTGCCAGTGAACTGATGTACTTTTTACTTGTGGTCACCTTGAATGAATAGAATTTAACACTAAAGTTTCATTTATTGCCTCAGTTTTTCTGGTTGTGAATGGCCATGTACCCTCACAACAGTGACATGGTGAGAACTGATCAGACAGTGTGTGTGTAAGTGCTTTCTAGACAAACCTTCACTTCCTTCTGGATGTCTTTACCACAGTATTTTCAGATAAGTCTTACAGATGTCCTTATGCTTCCAAAGTCTTCTATTGCCCTGAGTTAAAGTTCCCCTTCTCCCCTTCTGAAACAAAAAACCCTGTAAAATCATTCGATTGTGTAAATAACCTTGTGTCATGACTGTTTTCCCAATTCTTGGAATATAACAGAAACTGTTCATTGCATGACGTGAAAAGCATGCACTCTCCCCTCCTGAAATTCCTCATGTAACCTGCAAACATGTCTCAGGAGGAAAAAAACAAGCTGGCAGATTAAGGTGTTTGTGAAGAATGGTATTTCTTACCTCTTAGCTCTAGTATTGATATAATATCCCAAAAGATGCAAAATAATGCCCCTTTAACATTGCCTGACTGTTTTACTTGATCTCATTAGGAATAAAAAGGTAGCTAGTTAATCAAATTACATCTCGAAACAGGGAAACAGAATGCTGTATCCTTTGAAACCAACTGTGGTGGCATTTCTACAGGTTTATACAGCTGTTTCTAACTCTAAACATTCTAGACAGGCAAGCACTCAATATATATTTTCCGAATTAAATGAAACCAATTGGTATTTAACTGTTTGGAAATTCTTTCAAGTCTCGGCACCTTCCATTTCGCATGGAACGCACGGGATGGCCAAACATGCAGGCACACACGCTTATGCGGCAGTCCATAGGGAGGGCACGCTGCCTGCTCGCTCTGTGTACCGAACACTTGGTCTCAGTGAGAAACCCAACTGTCGTGACCCAAATTACTACATGCTTTTCCTAAAATGTGCCCGAGATCACTCCTATAGTTTATTTTAGCAACCCTCGTAAGGCACTGAGAAATTTGTGGTTTCTCCTACTAGAGAATTCTTTCTAGAGCATAATTATAATTACATCTACAGCTGATGCAGAAATGGGCCAGTCTGTGTTCTCCTGTGTACGCCTGGTAGCAGCACAGGCTGAGTAGGACCGGGCTGTAGAGAGAGCAAGGACATGTGCTGGTTTTAATTTTAGTACTGATAACACCAGCAGACAATAAAACTCCACCTAAAGTTTGGGATTTCTAGGGCTTTGTTTTATATCCCCTTCCGTACCTACGCTAATACTTTAAAATAAAGAATATCTAAATTGAAACAGAGCTTTCAAATTTTATAATGCAAATTAATTCACTTAAGATTCAAAGCCAGATGGAAAATGTAGAACACCAGTTGAGGTGTGAAGTTTTTATATTTATTGAAGTAATTAGTTTTCAAGCCAGAGTTAACTGTTTAAGCCCTTTTTACAGCTGTCTCCTTTAAACACACATGATGTGTGTGTGTGCACATACATACAAACATACATGCACACAAAGAATTCAAATGTTTAGATTTATGTCTCATTTTAGGGGCAGCTGCTCTTGAAAAACAGTAATAATTTTATACCCCTCCTCTTAATTCTAAATCTACAATAAAAGGCCGTAGCTTTGATCAGGCAGAGCTGTGGCTTGCTGTGTGGCTGTCCGCATGCCTTCTCATTGAACCAGACAAAAAAACTATGTCCCAAACGAGTGCTGCAAAAGTACGATGAGCAGCCTGCATACATGGTGAGGCCCTGGGCTGTGAGTGGGGAAATGCTTCATCAGGTCCTCGTTCTTGTGTTCGGCTGTGTGACTTCACTCTCCACTCAGGTTCCTTCTCTGGTCCGACCCACCCGTCTGAAGTCTCTTCCAACTCAGAAGTCAGCAGGGTTATTATTTCTATGGTCTCTGGCCGTCAATCATTAGCTACTCTGCAGTGTCGCATTTACTGACAGCTGGGCAGGACCACTGGACCAAACTGTCCTAGGCCAGGCTCTGTACTCCCAAAGGGGCTGCTGCTGCATCAAGTCTGGCCGCCCTTCAACCTCCGAATTGGGTCCTTACTTTCTGTCTTTGGCTTTGGTGGCTTCTTTTTGGCCAGCAGCATGGAGAGGTCCCTGGGAGCACCAAGCCTGGGACAGCCATTGTGGCCCACCCTCCCCTGTGCCTTGCTATGCGGGCATGTAAAAACTGCACTAAAGCCTGGCCTGGTGGCAAGAAGGGAAAATTATCTTTTCTTAAATGGCACTCAAAGGGTTACTCAGCACCTACTCTGTGTCTGACAGAACAAGGACACTGCAGCAGGGGGGTGGAACCCAGGTCCACGTGGCTCCTGGGGCGCCTTATCACACCAAATCCTCCCAAACCTGGGAGGCTCATATCACCGCTCCCGTTTTACAAGCATGGAACCCGAGGCGCGTCGAGATGAGGACTGGTCCAAGGGCGCTCAGCTCGAAGTTGGGAGTGCTCAGATTCGACACCTACGCTCTGCGTGCAGATAGCATCCTCCCAGCCTTCCCTGCTGCGTATTCTAGCATTGTACAGCAGAAAAAGAGAGATGCCACAGCTTTATGTTGTCAGATGTGCTGTTTGTAGAGCCAGGCTACCTGCTCTCTGCCAAGGGGTTCCTCGTACACTGCGTGGTTGTTACGAGAAGACCAGCGAGGGGCCACTCGGCTCATCTGATTCATTATCTCTGGTTCACGCTCAGCAGCAACCACACAGAACAGGGAGGTTCTCAAAGACCCCGACCAAGAAACACCCCCAGGAAGCATTTCGCTTCCCCTGAAGGCCCCTCCTTCCATCCTCCGCCCTCGTCCCTCACATTTGTGTGATCAGCTAGAGGGCTTCCGACGTCCGTCAGGAACGAGGCCGGGTGTGGGAGGCTCACCTTTGCCTTTTGCACCAGGGACCTCTGGGAGTCCACCGAGGGCCCAGTAAGAGCCAAGGAAGCCTGGTTCTACGTCACACTCTTGTGGAATTGTTCTAGAACCAGGGTGTTTCCTCTCTCAGCAGAGGGGCCGTTGGCTCACCTGTTAGGCCCGTTCTGTGCCAGCATGAAACAAAAAGAAGTAGAGAGGAAGGAGGCTCCGCACTGTGTAGTCCGCTCGGGATCAGTCCGCTATTGCAGATTTAATAAAAATGGCAGCTATTAAAAACTTTAGAGGTGGTCGTACCTTAAATAAGTTAATATGATACCTGAGATTTGCTTCAGAATAGTCCAGGGAGGGTGGAGCTTAAAGCAGAGTGGCCGTAGATAATAACCGATGGGCCCTGGGTACATGGGGCAATCGAACAAACTGCCTTTGCATGAATGTTCGGAGGTTCACATAGTAAAAATAACACGTGGGGACCTGAATGGGTGGTCAGATAAGCAGGGTGGCTGTGGCTGAAATCCAGTGGCCCACGGGGAATTAACCTTTATCTTAATGTTACTAAATCTCAGATCCAAGAGGAAAGTCCTCGGCCGCAAAGATTCGGACGATGACCACACCCGAAACCATTCTCCCTCCCCGCCAGTGACGCCCACCAGTGCCACCCCCAGCCTGGCCTCCCCAAAGCAAGTGGGATCGATCCAGAGGAGCGTGCGTAAGAGCAGCACCAGCAGTGACAACTTCAAAGCTCTGCTGCTGAAAAAGGGCAGCCGGTCCGACGCCAGTGCCCGCATGTCTGCCGCGGAGATGCTCAAGAACACCGACCCTCGATTCCAGAGGTCCAGGTCCGAGCCTTCTCCAGACACTCCCGACAGCCCATCCAGCTGTTCCCCGAACAAGAACAGAAGGGCCCAGGAGGAATGGGCGAAGAATGAAGGCTTGATGCCTCGGAGTCTGTCCTTTTCCGGCCCCCGGTACGGCCGCAGTCGAACGCCGCCCTCTGCAGCCAGCAGCAGGTACAGCATGCGGAACCGCATCCAGAGCAGCCCCATGACCGTCATCTCGGAAGGCGAAGGGGAGGCTTTGGAGCCTGTGGACAGCAGGGCGCGCCATGCCCTGGGCGCTGCAAGGGGCTGTTCGCTGGGTGGGCTGGAGGGGGATGAAATGGACGAGGGCAGCCTGCTGTCTGGCTCGGAGCCCACCACCTTGCTGCCGGCACAGGCTTCCGGCCCCGCAGATGGGACAGCCAGTGCGGAGGGCAGGGATCCATCGGAACCGCGGGAGGTCCTCTGAGGGAAGAGAGGGGCAAGAACGGAGTCTCCCAGGTGATGTGGGGGGCGGGGGGGGGCGGTGCACAGCACATCACTCTAGGAGGCCGGAGGAGGCCCTTCACCGCTGGCCCCGGGCTCCCACTCTGTGTCTGTGCTGTGGGCCCCGGCACTGCCATGCCCACAGTGGGTGAGGGTTACTTAGGACTCACTTGGCACTTGCCCTGTGGCTTAAGAGCAAGTAGAAGCTTAACTTCTGAAGGTGCTTCCTGGGGAAGATTTTTTTTTCTTTTCCTAAATGCTGGGGGGTGGGGGGTGGTGAACAGGTATGTGTGTGTGTATTTTGAATACTTTTTATGTTAAAAAATACACACACACAAGTAATAGATATATGAGGAAAAAAGACAGAGTTAATCTAGGTAGAGTAATGGAGGCTTCTGGACTCGGAGGTGATGGCTTTAAATGTCTGTTTATGGAAGTGAGTGTTCCACAAGAAAGGAGAAGACCATTACTTCTGAGACAGAGGTGGTAGATTTGCTGGTCTGAGCGCACAGAACATGTGGGTACACACACGGGTGTGCTTTCGCGGCGAGCCCAGGAAGCTGGGAAAGGGCCGAGCGACTAACTGGTTCAGGTACTTTCTTCCGGGGAAAAAGACTTTGTTTCTTTTTTGTAAGAATGACATGTGGACGTGGCAGCGCTGTAAACTGGAGCCTGCTGCTGTGCAGCCACAGACATGCAACTTTTAGCCCGAGTTTTGGAAATGTGGGTCATTTTTTACGTGTGTTTCCTCCTTGAGTGGAGGGGCCTCTGAGAACTGAGTTGAACGTGTGCACATTCGGGGGGTAGGGGAGAAGGCAATGCACTGCTGGGGTTTGTTTCCTGCTTAGTAAATGAAACTATTTTTCAGAATTAAATTTGAAAACTTGCACTATGGAACTGTGGGTGGAGCGTTTCCTTTTATAACTTTTTTTTTAAAAAAAAAAACAGAGTTTAAACTTCCATTTGGCAATTTCTTATCACTTGAAATGTCAACATTTGGTAACTTTTGGATATCCTTTTGGTTACACCAAAGAAAAAGTTATGGCTATTTTTCCTGGAACTGCCTGCAGGATCATGTCTTCATTGAGAAAGGTTTATCAAAATCTATCAGATATTATCTGACTTTGACAAAAATGCTGAATAGCTCTTTAGTTTCATAAACTGGTAAAAATTGCCAGGGCTTGGCTATGAATCAGCCCTGGGAAATGAGTTTTTTGATTAAAAATTTTTTTGCATCATTTGGTTTGTGTGTTTTTATATTTTTTATAAATATAATTCAGCTAGGTAATTACCTTCCAGTCTTCTTTGGTTAGAATGTTAACACTTTTAGACATGGGAAAAAGTGTGTAAAGTATTTATTTTTATGCCATATTCTGGTGACCCCTTCCCCCATTCCCTCCCAATTGCCATGTCCTTGATTTATTGGTGAATAAAATCCAAGCCTTCTTCATTAGGAGGACCTGAGGTGGCAATCCTGAGGTTCATGGGTTACGTACAAGGCGGCTGCCTGTTGTCACCTTTTCTGGTATGAAAATCTCACCTAAAAGTTGGACTGCACAGGCCGTATCATCATAAGGTTTGTGCAGTAAAACTTCAGATATCCATTTCAGGCACGTCTTTGAGACAAAAAAACAAATCTAAAGAATTAAGGCTCCTTCCGTTCTCTGAAGAAAACGAAACACTTCTTTCCACACAACCAGAAATCAAGACCTGACATTTGGCCAAAAGCAAAGGACTGTTTTTGCTTTTTTGGAGCAATTGTCTACTACATTGGGAACAAGGATTTTTTTTCTTCTAAATTTTAGAAAAGTGGTGTTGGCTTTTGAATATGAAATTTCATAGCTACCTAGAAAATATTAGAATGTACATGGCTGTCAGAAAACTTTAACATAATGTACAAATTATATATGTTGAAGGTAAAATAAGCAACATCAAAACTAATGATAAAACTATTTTTTAAAAAAACCATTTTTAAAGGAAAAAATATATTAGGTTTTTCAATTTGCTTTGAATAAAAACAATTGTAAAGTAAATGTTTGAGCGTTATTTCTTTTTGTTTGTACGTGCACTTTTGAATAATGAGATAGGTCTCCTGGTGCAGAGCTGTTGAGTGTGTTGCCAGCCGTGAATCGAGCAGCAGCGGAGGCCAGAAGGTCTGTGGGAGGTGGGGCCCCAGAGAGGAGCCAGCCCATCACAGGCGCTGAGGATGGCACCATCCAAGACGACGTACGGGAAAACAACTCTAAATAACGCCCTTACGGACTTTCGAATAAAATACAAATAATGTATTGACCGATAGTTCAAATGACGTCATTTGGAGAGATGCAGGAATTTTTCCCGGGCATGGATGAAGCACAGGGGAACGAGAGTGTACACTCATTCCTGAACCATGCGGCATCGTTAGCTCTGTTGCTCTATCCCCTGTGGGACTAGCCACTGTTAACATCGTACGATATTCAACAACTTGGTGAAGGTAGACGTCGTGACCCTTCTTTGTACCCAGAGATTAGAGGTGCCAGATCGTCATAGACAGAAGCCCCAGGCCTAAGTGATTTCCACTTGATTTTTTTCTAAAAGTTGGGAGAGAAACGTGCCTATTTGGTCTGTCCATTGGAAGCAGCCTCAGCCTTGGTCTGATTTCTGCCCTCCTGTTTCTGAAGAATGTTGACTGAAACCGTTGCTTCTCGTGTGGGATGAGTGTGTGCGTTTGCAGAATCACAATGACAAGGAAGGAGAGGATGGTGCTTCTGTGTCTCTGTCTTACCCCCACCCATCAGCACCACACGCAGCTCTGGTGGGCATCTGAGAGGACAGGTGAAGCTTGGAATTGGCTTCACTGGTTCTCAGTTCATTAAATGAATGTGAATAATTATTTATATTGCTGAGATTCTGTCATGAAGTGAGCACAACAGGATACTTGACTTTGGCAGATATTAGGATAGTTTGGGGGGAGTGGTTAAAAATGTGGTCCTGACTCTTGAGGTCTGTTTCTCTGTAATAAGCGGTTCACTTACTATGGTACAGCCTCTTTCAGCGTGCTGCTTAATCTGCCTTCCACACAGGCCAGCCTTTACTCACAGGACCAGGACTAAAGCAGTCTGTAGTCATAGATCAGCAATGAAAAAAAAAAAAAAA